>JACEEZ010022048.1:0-60000 GCA_016584305.1 Chionoecetes opilio
ACTGATCCCCACGCCTAGGTTTTTCCACATAGATCTGGTTTTTCTCCTCGGTTTTAGGTCCTTTTCGATTTTTTTTCAAACAACCCACCTTTAATATGGGTTTTTTTTCTGCTCAAAATTTAAATATATTAAATTTTTCTTTTTATTGATGTTCATTTCTTGGCACCCGCAGAAATTACTTATGTACCTAATGCCGTTCACCCTCTCCCTAATCCTCCCTCTCCCTGGGCCCAACCTACGGGTCTCTGCAGGAAACGATTCCTTACAACACGGAAATTGAACTGGTCACTGGTGGGTGGGGGGCCCCAGGCCCTTAGCGGTGTCCGTTTTCTGTTCCACCAACTGGCAGGGAGGTTGTCCCCATTGCAGCCTTTTGTGTGAATAGAGCCGGTGAGGTGTGGTGTGTGTGTGTGAGGAGGTAGATAGTAGGACAGTGTTAGGTAGAGGAAGGGGGATGGGGGGGGTATGGGTTTTCGTCAGCCAGTCAGTCGTCAGTTACCCAAACCCAGCCGACAGCCACCCATTAGTCATTGGGCCGATTTCTTAGTCCTTTGGTAAGCCCCCTAACCAAAAGCCTTACCAATGGGTAACGTCCTTACTAAAAAAGAGATCCGTTTTTAGTCGCTGTTTCGTAAACCCAGGAGTCCCCAACAGGGAAAGGACCCCAACGAATCAAAGCCCGGCAGTTCGGTATTTTTGGATCCTGAGTGGCGGAAAATGTAAATATTCCACCCAAAGTCAGTAAATACATTACTATTCACAAGCACATATAAAAACATAACAACGATTATTTAGTAAAGTATTCTACTTTAATTTATAAATATATTTTTTGTTATATTTGATTAGATATAAATTATATTATATTAATTTATATCAATTTAAATACTTATTTATAAATATTACTGTTATGCTCTAATAACAAGTTACATATAACCACTCTTTGTGTTATCTTACGCATATACCTACATATTACTGAATTATAGAAGAATTAGGGCGACAGATAAAAATAATTTTATTAAGGCAGATAGGCGTGAAAAATATGTTGTCTTGCTTGACAGGTGGTGACGTGCATTCACCGACGGCCATCAAGGTTCTTTAAAACTTTCTTTTTATTTCATTCATAACCCTCTAACGTGTGATGCGTTGTCTGTAATGTTTACATCTTTTCAGAAGAAAACTAAACCATATGGAAGTGCATTAATGTATGATGATAAATTAATTGCATTAGTAAGCATTGTTGGTGGAGGCACTAGGTGCCCAACGGCGTCCCCAAAGGTTCCAATCTATGGCTATCGACTACAAACCCAACAGTCGGCCACAAAGCGACTAAGAAATCGGATTTTTGTGGTTGGGGAGGAAATGGCACCGTTCGTAGGTTAAAGGACTCCAACGAAAGGCGGAACCGACGGGACTGAGAAAGCGGACCTGAGTCAGTGATTTTGGTATTTAGTTTTTTGTCAAGTTTCCCGTATGTGAGGTGTGTGTGTGTGGTGTGTGTGTATTGTGTTGTTTTTTAAACATTTGTGCTATAGCGCTGTAGGCAGTGGGAATCCCAGGGAATCGGTTGGTAGTCTCTGGAAGTTCACTTGAGGGGCTGTAAGGGTTGGTCCTCGCCCGATCGGGGCGCAGGCAGGATTTTATAGTGACGCCTGTGAGTTAGGACGGTCAATGGCCACGACCCCCCTGTGTCCTCCGATGCACTTCGCTAATCGCACATCTGACGGCCGCCAATGCCCCGAGTACACCGCGGACGCAAGGTGTTCGGTTAGGCTGCCCCGACACCTGGGGCGCGCCGCGTGGTCAGCAAGTGAAGGAGTGACGGTGCTAGGACAGGAAACCCGGGGGCACCGCGAGCCGTGCGTGTTCCTCCACACAGTCGCCAATGCCGTCAAGGGACGGAGGAAAGGTCAACGAGAAATAAGGCCGCGCAGATCGTGAGTCAAGCCCCGGACACGACCGTACCCGCCGGGAGGGACGCGAGGAGTGCCCCTGCGCGATGAGGGTGCGGCCCTCCGTCGCTAGCAGGGTGACTCAGTGTTCAGCCTGAGGTTTGTGAACACTGCCTCCTGTCTGTTTTAACTGTACGGAATGCAGCAAGACGACGAGTCTTGTGAGCTTCGGCGACAGGTATCGCGCTGTTTGAACGGCAACACCGCGAACGTCTGGAAGTCCCGGCGGGGAGGGTTGTCCAACTCAACGATGAGGGGGTGGACGCCGACCCAGCGGCCAGAAGATCAGAAGGAAGATGCGTAATAAATATAGAGCGAAGCCCACACGCCCGAGGGTGAGCAAATGCCCGACACATGCCCGGGCCCGGAAATTGCGCTTCAACGGTGCCGACGGCCACCCAGCCCGTACAACCAGGAGCGCCGAGATGCGGTACGAAAGACTCTCCCACGAACCGCGAGGGCCTCCTTCTGCCCTGCAGTGGGGCAACCGTCTGCAATCCATGAGTAACGATAGGGAGGCGTGGCGGCAAGAACTGGACGCCATGGTGGCCAGGCGGGGCTGTGCACCAAGAGTGAGGCCACACGCCCCACACACTGCGAACACCTTTCAACACTATCCACACTATCTTCAAACCACTATCGGCCGCTGATATGTTTGCCCGGTCTTCGTAACACGCACGTCATATTACAAGTGCCGTGATTCTTTACATTGTCATCATCCAACTGGTCATGTGTCAACCCCTTTCTTTGATTCCTATATGATACCAATATTATACCAATATATATACCAATATTATACCAATATTGTATACCAATGTGTACACGTGCGGGACAGGCGCGACATTTGGTGAGTTCTTCTTTGAATTTTCCATAGCAAACGTGTATGTATGCAAAATTTCATAAATTCAGCAATCCAGCAAGACAAGAGGCCCTTGTTTAGCATTGCTGAAGCGAATAACAACGACTATGAAAAATACAACAGGAAAGGATAATCAGCAAACACGTACACCATAAGGTGCAATAATTCCCATTGCTAAACTGAGGCCAGTGGGGGTTAGTGTTGTCACTTCCACTAATATGAAAAACAAAACAAGATAGCTACTTGAAAAATCCCCCTAGAAAGGGTCAAACCAAATCATATGAACATACATAAAATGAAACCAGTATAAAAAGGGCTGTAACATAAGTATGTATATCGTGCCGTGCTTAAATACCAATACACACAACTACCACCACACGCACACACACCCCACGCACAAACACACACACACACACCACACACACACACACCATCACACAACACACCACACACACCACACACACACAGATAAATGAGAACCTGACAAAAAAATAAATACACAACATCACTGACTAACTGACTAACTGGCTGGCTGTCTGGCTGGTTGGCTAACTGACTGATGAATGGACTGACTGACAAACACATACCACCCCCTAACTCCCTTCCTCTACTAACAATGTCACTACTTATATCTACCCTACCTGCACACACACACACCACACAATCACCGGCTTATCACACAAATGGCTGCTAAATGGCACAACCTCATCGCCAGCGGTTGGTGGAACAGAAAACGGACACCGCGAAGGGGCCTGGGCCCACCACCCACACAGTGACCAGTTAAACATACGCGTGGTTGACAGGAATGGTCCTGTCAGAGACACCGCTAGTTGGCCAGGAGAGGGAGGATATTAGGGAAGAGGATGAACGAGCTTAGGTACCATAGTTATTTCTGACTGGAGGCCAAGAAATGAACATCAAAAAAAGGAACTGACTCCCAATATTGTAATTATATTTATAACATTTGGGCCATAAACAAAACATAAGTGAAAGGTTGTTTGTTGAAAAAAATCGAAACAGTAGAAAACCTAAGCGAGGCAGAAAAACACAGATCTATGTGGAAAAAACCTAGGCGTGGCATCAGTGGCGAGGGTGTGTGAAACAGGCGCCTGGGCGGTGGTGAAAAGGATATTTTCAATGCAAGTTAAAGTAGAATGAAAATACATTGAAAACATTAGCCATTTTTCTCTGTGCCTGAGACCATAAAATTTTATCTTCGGCGGACACAACTTGGGTCGCGGACCCATAGGTTTGAGACAAAAAAAAAAACAACAAGAAAAAAAAAAACCACGGACAGGACTAACGGCATGGTTAAAGGGAGGGTTATAAAGGGCGCTCTTCGAGTTTATCTATGAGAACAAACGGGGCAGACAAGGGAGGAGGGAGGGAGGAGAGATTAATAGGGAAAAGAAGAGGGCAGGAATATGGAAGTAAGGAAAATATAGGAGGAGGAAATACATAAGAAGAATCAGATAGATACAGGAGACACTCCCCGGCGTATAAACGAGGGTATCGCTCTCTCTTCTGTCTCTCTCTATCTCTCTCTCTCTCTCTCTCTCTCTCTCTCTCTCAAGCTGAACTTTTGTTATTTCAATTCACTCTTCAGTATTGGATATAATAATATATATATAGATATATATATATATATATGAACGCCGTATTAGTATGTCGTATTAGGTACCTTCTACCTATTAATATAAGGTAGGTTATTATTATAAGTAGGTATCATATTTTGTTAATCCTTATTGCTTTTTTGCTACCCACTCCACAGGGCTTATTATCTTTTGTGTTTTTCCTATTAGTTGTCTCCACCAATCACCAACCCTCACCTTAATCAGTAGTGAAGAATTGGGCAGCCTACAGCGTGTGTCCTGCGAGTGATACCCGGCCGTACCTCTGGGCCCAGGTTCTATTCTTCTTAACTCTAATCTCTTTGCCAACTCCAAACCGCCTTTTCCCATTTGACGTCAGCCCTAATCAACCGCCACGGTTCTCAGGCAATAACAAACATCCTCACCATGCTCAAGAAATGGATCTATCAGCATCAGTGTTGTTTGAGATCGTGAGTGCCGTGGGGGGCCACCCCTGGGAGGACCTGGGCCTCGTGGCGGGGGGCCCTGGCAGCGTGGCTGTGGCTCAGACCCCGGCCCTTCAGAACCAGAGCGTGTGGAGGCCAGATGAAGGAGGAGGAGGAACGTACTGGATGAGAAGGAGGGAAGGAAGTAGTGGAGAAGGCGGAGGGCTGGAGGGAAATGAAAGAGGAGCAGGGAGGACTGTGGAGACTGGAGAAGGTTCACGGTGTGCGTTGAGGAGGAGAAAGAAAGTACTGGATGAGACGGAGGAGGAAGTAGTAGAAGAGCGAGGGTGGAGAGAAAAATGAAGGATGGAGCAGGAGACTGTGGAGAGAGAAGGTTCCGGTGTGCGTGAGGGAGGAGGAAGAAGTAGTACTGGATGAGAAGGAGGAGGACGTAGTGGTAGGAAGGCGGAGGCGCTGGAGGAAATGAAAAGAGAGCAGGAGGACTGTGAGAGACAGAGAAGGTTCCGGTGTGCGTTGAGGAGGAGGAGGAGACAGAGAAGGCTGCGGAGGTGCAGGTTGCGGTGTGCCTTGAGAAGAGCAGGAGAAGCAAGAGGAGGAGGAAGAGGAAAAAGGGAGAAGGCAGGGGAGGAGAAGAGAGAGAGAGAAGCACGGCCAGATAAGCAAGCGGCTCCGAGAAGTTCAAACATGCCCACGCGTGCTAAGGAAATTCTGCCGCCGACCAAAATAGTACCAACGAACCGGATCATACGCCACCTCGAACCTGAAACAAGCTGTGTTCGGTAGGGCTGCCCCGACACCTGGGGCGGCCGCCGCGTGGCCTCAGGTGAGGAGTGACGGTGCTAGGAAGGAACGGGGGGCACGCGCGGCGGTTCTCTCCAGTCGCCAATGCCGTCACGGGACGGAAATGTTTCAAGAGGAATCAGTAGAAGGGCCGCTCAGATCCGTGAGTCAAGCCCCGGAACGACCCGTACCCGCCGGAGTGACGCGAGGAGTGCCCTCTGCGCGGGAGGTGACGGCCCGCCGTCGCAGCAGGGTGACTCAGTGTTTCAGGCCTGAGGTGTGAACACTGCCTCCTGACTGTTTAATGTACGGAACGAGCAAGAAGACGAGGGTCTTGCTGAGCTTCGGCCGGAACAGTATCGCGTGTTTGAACGGCAACACCGCGAAACGTCTGGAAGCCGGCGGGGCAGGTTGTCCATATCAACGAATGAGTTGGACGCGACAGCGCAGAAGATGCGTAATAAATTATAGAGCGAAGACCAACGCCGAGGGTGAGCAAGGGCCCGACACTGCCCGGCCCGGAAATTGCGCTTCAACGTGGCCGACGGGCCCCAGCCCGCAAGGAGCGACGAGCGACCGGTTACGATAGACTACTCCCACAAAACCGCGGGGCTCCTGCTGCAGTGGGGGCAACCGTCTGCACGCCTGAGTAACGATAGGGAGGCGTGGCGGCAAGAACTGGACGCCATGGTGGCAAGGCGGGGCTGTGCACCCCAGAGTGAGGCCACACGCCCCACACACTGCGAACCACCTTCAACACTATCCACACTATTCGTCAAACACTATCGGCCGCTGATATTCGTTTGCACCGATCTTCGTAAACACGCACGTCAGATTATCAGTGCGTGCGTGACTTTACATTGTTCATCATACTCAACTGTCTGTGTCAAACACCTTTCTTGATTCCTATATTATACCACATAATTATACCAATATCTATACCAGATATTATACAATTATCTATACCAATATTATATTACCAATGTGTACACGTGCTGACAGGGCGACATTTGGGGACTTGTTTTCTTCGCGTATTGCAAATTTAATCCTATTGAAATCATGTGTATGGTTATGTCAAATGTCATAAATGATTCAGCACTACAGTCAAACGAGGACCGCTGTTAGCATTGCGAAGCGAATACACTGAATAGAAAAATAAACAGGAGAGTATAATCAGGCACAAACACAGTACACCATTAAGGTGCCCAACTACAGTCCCACTAGACTAAATGAGGCAGTGGGGGTTATAGTGTTGGTCAGCTTCCACTAATTACTGTGAAAAAACAAAAACAAGATTAGCCTACTTGGAAAAATCCCCCTAGCAGGGTCACAAAAAAATCATATATGAAAATACATAAAATGAACAGTATAAAGCTTAACATATAGTATTTATAGGCCGTGCTAAATACCATCACCACCACACATACACACACCACAAAGCACAACACCCACGCACACACACACACACACACACATCACACACACACACACACACACACCCACACACACCACGCACACACACACACCCACACACACACACAAAAAACACACACAGATAAGAGAAACCTTGACAAAAAACCAAATCACAAAATCATGACTAAACTGACTAACTGGATGGCTGTCTGCTGGTTGGCTAAACTGACTGACTGGACGGCTGACTGAACACACATACCACCCCCTATCTCCCCTTGCTCTTCTAACACTGTCCTACTTATCTACCTAACTGCATACACCACACCCCACACACTCACCGGCTCCTATTCACACAAATGGCTTGCTAATGCACACACCTCCCTGCCAGCGGTTGGTGGAACTAGAAAACGGACACCGCTAAGGGCCTGGGCCCAACCACCCAACAGTGACCAGTCAACATACGCGTTGTTGTACAGGAATCGTTTCCTGTCAGAGGACACCGCTATGGTTGGGCCCAGGGAGAGGGAGGATATAGGGGGAGGAGAAACGAGCATTAGGTACATAAGTAATTTCTGACTGGGCAGTGCAAGAATATGAACATCAATTAAAAAGGTAAAATATTGAATATATGTTATCAACATTTGAGCAGAAAAAAAAACCATAAGTTAAAGGTTGTTTTGTTGAAAAAAATCGAACCAGTAGACACCTAAGCCGAGGCAGAAAAACACAGATCTATGTGGGAAAAAACTAGGCGTAGGCCATCAGTGGCGAGGGTGTGAAACAGGCGCCTGGCGGGTGAAAAGGATATTTCAATTTCAGTTAAGTAGTCAAATACATTGAAAACATTAGCCATTTTTCTATGTGCCATGCCGAACCCATTAAAATTTATTACTCGTATGTATCACCAACTTTGGGGCGCGACCCATAGTTTGCAAGGAACCACTGCCAGACTCTAATGGCATGGTAAAGTGAGGGTTATAAAGGGCGCTCTTGAGTTATTTTTTTTTTAACTCTGGAAACAAAGGGCAGACAAGGGAGGGGAGGAGGGAGAGATAATAGGGAAGAAGAAAGAGGGCAGGAAAATATGGAAGGAAGGAAAAAAATATAGGAGGAGGAATACATAAGAAGAACAGATAGATACCAGGAGACTCCCCGGGCGTAAACGAGGGTTATCTGCTCTCCTCTCTCTCCTCTCGCTCTCTCTCTCTCTCTCTCTCCTCAAGCTGATTACTTTTGCTATTTTCAATATCTCTCATTATTGGATATAATATATATATATATATATGAACGCCGTATTAGTATGTAGGATTAGGTACCTTCTACCTAATTAATATAAGGAGGTATTATTATAAGGTAGTATTCATATTTTGTTATCCTTATTGCTTTCTGACATACACAATCACGGGCTTATTATCTTTTGTGTTATTCCTATTGGTTGTCTCTCCACCAATCACAACCCTCACCTTCATCAGTAGTGAAGTATTGGGCAGGCCTACAGCGTGTGTCCTGCGAGTGATACCGGGCGTACCTCTGTGCCCAGGTTCGATTCTTCCTTACTCTAATCGCTTTGCCAACTCCAACACTCTTTTCCCATTGTTGGACGTCAGCCCTAATCACGCCCACACAGGTGTCTCAGCAACAAACATCTCACCCTGCTCCAAGAATGGATCCTTATCAGCATCAGTGTTGTTTGAGCGTCGTGAGTGCGTGGGGGGCACCCCTGGGAGGACTGGGCCTCGTGGCGGGGGCCTGGCAGCGCGGGCCTGTGGCTCAGACCCCCGGCCCGTTAGAAAACCAGAGCGTTGGGAGCAGATGAAGGAGGAGGAAGCAGTACTGGATGAGAAGGAGGAAAGAAGTAGTGGAGAAGGCGGCAGGCGCTGGAGGAAATGAAAGAGGAGGGCAGGAGACTGTGGAGACAGAGGAAGGTTCGGTGTGGTTGAGGAGGAGGAAGAAAGTACTGGAATGAGAAGGAGGAGGAAGTAGTGGAGAAGGCGGAGCGCTGGAGAAATGAAGGAGGAGCAGGAGACGCCAGGAGACTGTGGAGACAGAGAACGGTCCGGTGTGGTTTTGAGGAGGAGCAAGAAGTACTGGATGAGAAGGAGGAGGAAGTATTGGAGGAAGGCGGAGGCGTAGAGGAAATGAAAGAGGAAGCAGGATAGACGGTGGAGGAAGAGGAAGGTTCCGGTGTGCGTTAGGAGGAGGAGGAGACAGAGAGGCTGCGGAGGTGCAGGTTGCGGTGGCCTTGAGGAAGAGCAGGAGAAGCAAGAGGAGGAGAAGAGGAAAAGGGAGAAGAAGGGGAGGAGAAGAGGAGGAGAAGCAGCGGCCAGATAGAAAAGCGGGCGAGAAAGTCAAACGCCAGCGTGCTAAGGAATCTGCCGGCCGCCAATGCCCCGAGTATACACCTCGACCAAGGGTGTTCGTTAGGCTGCCCCGACACCCATGGGCGCGCCGCGTGGCCTCAGTGAGGACGTGACGGTGCTAGTGAAGGACGGGGGCATCGCGCGTGCGCTGTTCCTCACAGTCGCCAAATGCCCCGTCAAGGGACGGAAATGTTCACGAGAACATTAAGGCCGCTCAGAATCGTGAGTCAAAGCCCCGGACACGACCGTACCCGCCGGGGAGGGACGCGAGGAGTTGCCCCTGCGCGGGGAGGGGTGACGGCCCGCGTCGCGCAGGCGTTGACTCAGTGTTCAGCTGAGGTTCGTGAACACTGCCTCCTGCTGTTTAAACTGTACGGGAATGCAGCAAAGACGACGAGTCTTGCTGAGCTTCGGCGACAGTATCGGGTGTTTGAACGGCAACACCGCGAAACGTCGGAAGCCCGGCGGGGCAGGGGGTCCCACACTCAACGAGAGTTGGACGCCGACCAGCGCAGAAGATGCGTAATAAATATAGAGCGAAAGGCCCACCGCCGACTGGAGCAAGTGCCGACACTTGCCCGGGCCCGGAAAATTGCGCTTCAACGTGGGCCGACGTGCCCCAGCCCGTCACGGAGCGCGAGCTGCGGTACGAAAGGACTACTCCCACAACCGCGAGGGCCCTCCTGACTGCAGTGGGGCAACCGGTCTGCCGCCCTGCGTAACGATAGGGAGGCGTGGGCGCAAGAACGGGATCGCCAGGGGGCAGGCGGGGCTGTGCACCAGAGTGAGGGCCACACGCCCCACACACGGCGAACACCTTCAACACTATCCACACTATATTCAAAACACTATCGGCCGCTGATATGTTGGCCGGTCTTCGTAACACGCACGTCTTATATCAAGTACCGTGATCTTTACATTGTCAATCATACTTTCAACTGTCTGTGTTCAACCACTTTTTTTGATTCCTATATTATACCAATATTATAGCCAATTATTTACCAATATTATACCAATATTATACCAATCTTATACCAATGTGTACACGTGCTGACAGGGGCGACATTTGGGGGTTTTCTTTGAAATTTTCCATGAAACCGTGGTATGATGCAAATTCATAAATTCAGCATCAGCAAACGAGGCCCTTGTTAGCATTGCTGAGCGAATACAAGCTGAATATGAAAAATACAACAGGAAAGTATAATCAGCAAAACGTAACACATAAGTGCTCCAATAATTCCCATTGCTAACTGAGGGCAGTGGGGGTAAGTGTTGTCACTTCCACTAATTATGAAAAACAAAACAAGATAGCTACTTGAAAATCCCCCTAGACAGTGGTCAAAAAAAATCATATATTGAAAATACATAAAATGAACAGTATAAGCTTAACATATATATTATAATAAGTTGCCGTGCTAAATACCACACACCCACACATACACACACAAGCACACACACCCACGCACACCACACACACACACACACACACACACACACACAACACACACCACACACACACCACACACAACACCACAGATAAGAGAAACCTTGACAAAAAAAACTAAATACACAAACTCACTGACTAACTGATAACTGGCTGGCTGTCTGGCTGGTGGCTAACTGACTGACTGACTGGCTGACTGAAACAAACATTACCACCCCCTATCTCCCCTTCTCCTACCTAACACTGTCCTACTTATTTTACTACCTGCACACACACACACCACACACTCAACGGCTCTATTCACACAAATGGCTGCTAATGGCCAACCTCCCTCGCCAGCGGTTGTGGAACAGAAACGGACACGCTAAGGGGCCTGGGCCACCACCCACAGTGGACCAGTTCAACATACGCGTGTTGTACAGGGAATCGGTTCCTGTCAGAGACACCGCTAGGTTGGGCCCAGGGGAGAGGGAGGATCTAGGGAGAGGAGGAACGAGCATTAGGTACATAGTATTTCTGACGGCAGTGCAAGAAATGAACATCAATAAAAACTGAAAATATTGTATAATAATGTTATACATTTGGCAGAAAAAAAATCCCCCATAAGTTAAGGTTGTTTGTTGAAGAAAAATCGAACAGTTAGACACCTAAGGGCCGAGGCAGAAAAACAAAGATCTATGTGAAAAACCTAGGCGTGGGCATCAGTGGCGAGGTGTGAAACAGGCGCTGGCGGTGTGAAAGGAATTTCAATTTCAGTTAAGTAGAATAAAATACATTGAAAACATTAGCCATTTTTCTATGTGCCTGCGACCCATTAAAATTTATCTCGCGGACCACAACTTTGGGTCGCGACCATAGGTTGAGAACCACTGCAGACTAATGGCATGGTTAAAGGGATAGGGTTATAAAGGGCGCTCTTGAGTTTATCGAGAACAAAGGCGACAAGGGAGGAGGAGGGAGGAGAGATAATAGGGAAGAAGAAGCAGGGCAAGGAATATGGATAGGAAGGAAAATATAGGAGGAGGAATACATAAGAAGAACAGATAGATACCAGGGAGACTCCCCGGCGTTATAACGAGGGTATTGCCTCTCTCTCTCTCTCTCTCTCTATCTCTCTCTCTCTTCGCTCTCTCTCTCTCTCTCTCTCTTCTCTCTCTCTCTCTCTCTCTCTCTTCTTCTCTCTCTATCAAGCTGATACTTTTGCTATTTTCCAATATCTCTCATTATTGGATAATATATATATATAATATATAATTATTGAACGCCGTATTAGTATGTAGTATTAGGTACCTTCTACCTACTTAATATAAGGTTAGTTTAGTATAAGGTAGTATATATTTTGTTATCCTTAGTTTTTTTTATTTTACTTTTTTGCTACCCCCAATACAGGGCTTTATTATCTTCTGTGTTATTCCTATTAGTTGTCTCTCCACCAATCACAAACCTCACCTTCATCAGTAGTGAAGTATTGGGCAGCCTACAGCGTAGTGTCTGCGAAGTGATACCCGGGCCGTACTCTGTGACCCCAGGGTTATATTCTTCTTAACTCTAATCTCCATTGCCAACTCCAACCGCCTTTTCCCATTTTTGACGTTCAGCCCTAATCACGGCAACGGTGTTGTCAGCAACAAAAATCTCACATGCTCCCAAGAATGGATCTATCAGCATCAGTGTGGTTTGAGATCGTGAGTGCCGTGGGGGCCACCCTGGGAGCGACCTGGGCCTCGTGGGGGGGGCCTGGCAGCGCTGGGCCTGTGGCTCAGACCCCAGGCCCCTTCAGAAACCAGAGCGTGTGAGAAGATGAAGGAGGAGGAGGAAGTATGGATGAGAAGGAGGAAGAAGTAGTGGAGAAGGCGGAGGCGGCTGGAGGAAATGAAGGAGGAGCAGGAGACGTGGAGAAATGAGAAGGTTCCGGTGTGCGTTGAGGAGGACGGAAGAAAGTACTGATGAGAAAGGAGGAGGAAGTAGTGGAGAAGGCGGAGGCGCTGGAGGAAAATAAAAGGAGGAGCAGGAGTACTGTGGAGACAGAGAAGGTCCGGTGTGCGTTGGAGGAGGGAGGAAGATGTACTGGATGAGAAGAGGGGAAGTAGTGGAGAAGGGCGGAGGCGCTGGAGGAAATGGAAAGAGGAGCAGGAGACTTGGAGACAGAGGAGGTTCCGGTGTGCGTTGAGGAGGAGTAGGAGACAGAGAAGGCTGCGGAGGTGCAGTTGCGTGGTGCCTTGAGGAAGAGAGGAGAAGCAAGAGGAGGAGAGGAGGAAAAGGAGAAGAAGGGGAGGAGAAGAGGAGGAGACGCAGCGGCCATAGCAAGCGGCGAGAAGTCAACGCCAGCGTGCTAAGGAAGCGGCCGGCCCAATGCCACGAGTCACCTGCGACCAAGGTGTTCGGTTTAGGCTGCCCCGACACCGGGGCGCGCCGAGTGGGCCTCAAGTGAGGAGTGACGGTGCTAGAAGGAACGGTGGGCCCGCGCAGTGCGTGTTCCTTCCCAGCGCCAATGCCGTCAAGGGACGGAAATGTTCCCTCCCTCCCCCCTTCCCCGAGAACATAAGCCGCTCAGATCGTGAAGTCAAAGCCCCGGAACGACCGATACCCGCCCGGAGGGAGCGAGAGTGCCCCTGGGCGGGAGGGTGACGGCCCGCCGTCGCAGCAGGGTGACTCAGTGTTCAGCCTGAGGTGTGAACACTGCCTCCTGCTGGTTTAACGTACGGAATGCAGCAAGACGACGAGTTTGTGAGCTTCGGCGACAGTATCGCGTCGTTTGAACGGCAACACCGCGAACGTTTCTGAAGACCGCGGGGCAGGTGTCCAACGCAACGAGAGTTGACGCCGACCGCGGCAGAAGATGCGTAATAAATATAGAGCGAAGCCCACCGCCCGAGGGCTGAGCAAGTGCCCGACACGCCCGGGCACTGGAAATTGCGCTTCACGTGGCCGACGTGCCCCCAGCCCGTCAAGGAGCGCGAGCTGCGGTACTCGAAAGTGACTATCCCACAACCGCGAGGGCCCTCCTGCTGCAGTGGGGCAACCTCTGCACGCCCTGAGTAACGATAGGAGGCGTGGCGGCAAGAACTGGACGCCATGGTGGCCCAGGAGGGGCTGTGCACAGAGGGAGGGCCACACGCCCCACACACTGCGAACACCTTCAACACTTATCCACACATCTTCAAACACTATCGGCCGTGATATGTTGGCCCGGTCTCGTCAACACAGCACGTCATATTATCAAGTGCCGTATCTTTACATTGTCATCATCTAAAACTGTCGTGTCAAACCAGTTCTTTTGATCCTATATTATACCAATATTTATACCAATATTATACCACTATTATACAAATATTATACCAATGTGTACACGTGCTGACAGGGGCGACATTGGTGCGTTCTTCTTTGAAATTTTCCATGAACCGTGTATGATGCAAATTCAGAAAATTCAGCATCCGCAAAACGAGGCCCTTGTTAGCATTGCTGAAGCGAATACAAAACCTGAATATGAAAAATACAAAGGAAAGTATAATCCCCGCCAAACACGACACATAAGGTGCCATACTTCCCATTGCTACTGAGGCAGTGGGGGGTAGGTTGTCACTTCAACTAATTATGAAAAAACAAAACAAGATCAGCTACTTGAAAATCCCCCTAGACAGGAGTCAAAAAACATATATTGAAATACTAAAATGAACAGTATACGCTTAAACATATTAGTATTATTATAGTGCCGTGCTAAATACCATCACACACACACATACAAACACACGCACACACAACCAACGCACACACACACACACACACACCGAACACAACACACACACACACACACACACAACACACACGCAACACACACACCACCACACACACACACACACACACACACACACACACAGATAAAGAACGTGACAAAAAACTAAAATACACAAAATCCTGACTAACGGATAATGCGGCTGTCTGTCTGGGTGGGCTAACTGACTGACTGACTGGCTGACTGTAAACACATACCACCCCTATCTCCCTTCCTCTACCTAACACTGTCATACTTATCTACCTACCTGCACACACACAACACAACACACTCACCGGCTCTATTCACACAAATGGCTTCTAATGGCACAAACTCCCTCGCCATCGGTTGGGGGTGTGGAACTAGAAAACGGAACCGCTGTAAGGGGCCTGGGGCACACAGTGACCAGTCAACATACGGCGTGTGTACAGGATCGTTTCCTGTCAGAGACACCGTAGGTTTGGGGCCCAGGGAGAGGGAGGATATAGGGAGAGGGATGACACGAGAATTAGGGATAAGTAATTTCGGACTGGAAGTGCCAAGAAATGAACATCAATAAAAAAGGGAAAATATTGTTTAATATATGTATAACATTTGAGCAGGAAAAAAAAACATAAGTTAAAGGTTGTTTGTTGAAAAAAAAAAAAACAAAAAAAAAAAAATCGAACAGTAGACACTAGCCGAGGCAGAAAAAACACAGAATCTATGTGGAAAAACCTAGGCGTGGCATCAGTGGCGAGGGTTGTGAAACAGCGCCTGGCGGTGTGAAAAAGGATATTTTCAATGTCAGTTAAGTTAGGATAAAATACATGAAAACATAGCCCTTTTCTATGTGCCTGGACCCATTAAAATTATCTCGCGACACAACTTTGGGTCGCGACCCATTAGTTTGAGAACCACTGCAGACTAATGGCATGGTAAAGGGGGGTTTATAAAGGGCGCTCTTGAGTTTATCTGAGAACAAAGGCAGACAAGGGAGGAGGAGGAGGAGAGATAATAGGAAGAAGAAGAGGGCAGGAATAATAGGAAGGAAGGAAAATATAGGAGGAGGAATAAATAAGAAGAACAGATAGATACCAGGAGGACTCCCGGCGTCTATAACGAGGGTATCTGCTCTTCTCTCTCTCTCTCTCTCTCTCTCTCTCTCTCCCTCTCTCCTCTCCTCCCCCTCCCCCCCCCCCCCCCCCCCCCCCCCCCCCCCCCCTCCCCTCCGCCCCCCCCCCCCCCCCCACCTCCCCCCCCTCCCTCCCCCCCTTCCCCCCAAAGCTGATACTTTGCTATTTTCAATATCTATCATTATTGGAATATATATATAGTATATATATATATATATATATATATGAAGCCCGTATAGTATGTAGTATTAGGTACCTTCTACTAATTAATAGAAAGGTAGGTATTATTTATAAGGAGGTATCTATTTTGTTATCCTTATTGCTTGTTGCTACCCCCCTCCCCCCTCTAATCACAGGGCGTTATATTTTGTGTTATTTCCTATTTGTTGTCCTCTCCACCAATCAAAAACCCTCACCTTCATCAGTAGTGAAGTATTGGGCAGCCTACAGCGTGTGTTCCTGCGAGTGATCCCCAGCGTACCTCTGTGCCCAGGTTCTATCTTCTTAACATAATCTCATTGCCAAACTCCAACCTCCTTTTCCATTTTGACGTTCAGCCCTAATCACGCACGGTGTACCTCAGCAACAAAATCTCACCATGCTCCCAAGATGATCTATCCAGCATCAGTGTTGTTGGAGATCGTGAGTGCCTTGGGGGGCCACCCCTGGGAGGAGGGGACCTGGGGCCTCGTTGGGCGGCGGGGCCTGCAGCGCTGGGTGTGGCTCAGACCCCCGGCCCTTCGAAACCAGAGCGTTGTGGAGCAGATGAAGGAGGAGGAGGGGAAGTACGGGATGAGAAGGAGGAAGAAGTAGTGGAGGGAAAGGCGGAGGCGTGGAGGAAAAAATGAAAGAGGAAGCAGGAGACTGTGGAGGACTGAGAAGGTTCCGGTGTGCGTTGAGAGGAGGAGAAGTAATGGATGAGAAGGAGGAGGAAAAGTGTGGAGAAGGCGGAGGCGCTGGAGGAAATGAAGGAGGACAGGAGACTGTGGAGACAGAGCCGGTCCGGTGTGCGTTGAGGAGGAGGAAGAGTACTGGATGAGAAGGAGGAGGAAGTCGTGTGAGAAGGCGGAAAGGCGCTGGAGGAAATGAAAAAGAGGAGCAGGAGACGTGGAGACAGAAAGAGTTCGGTGTGCGTTGAGGAGGAGGAGGAGACAAGAAGGCTGCGGAGGTGCAGGTTGCGGTGTTGCCTTGAGGAAGAGCAGAGAAGCAAGAGGAGGAGAGAGGAAAAGGGAAGAAGAAGGGGGGAGGGAGAAGAGAGGAGAAGCAGCGGCCAGTAGCAAGCGGACTAGAACGTCAACGCCACGCGTTGCTAAGGAACTCTGCCGGCCGCCAATGCCCCGAGTACACCTAGACCAAGGTGTTCGGTTAGGCTGGCCCCGACACCTGCGGGCGCGCCGCGTGGCCTCAGTGAGGAGTGACGGGGCTAGGAAGAAACGGGGGGCACGCGCGTGCGTGTCCTCCCAGTCGCCAATGCCGTTCACGGGACGGAAATGTTCACGAGAACATTAAGGCGCTCAGATCGTGAGTCAAGCCCCGGGACACGACCCGTACCGCCGGGAGGACCGAGGCGTGCCCCTGCGCGGTGAGGGTGACGGCCCGCCGTTCGCAGCAGGGTGACTCCCAGTGTTCAGCCTGAGGTGTGAAAACACTGCCTCCTGCTGTTTAAAACTGTACGGAAGGCAGCAAGACGGACGAGTCTTGCTGAACCGGCGACAGTATGCGTGTTTGACACGCAACACCGCGAACGTCTTTTTCAAGCCCCGGGGGCAGGGGTTGTCCAACTCAACGATGAGTGGACGCAGTACCAGCGGACAGAAGATGCGTAATAAATATAGATCGAAGCCCACCGACCGAGGTGAGCAAGTGCCCGACACTGCCCGGGCCAGGAAATGCGCTTTCAACGTGGCCGACGTGCCCAGCCGTCAAGGGCGCGAGCGGCGGTACGAAGACTACTCCCACAACCGGAGGGCCTCTGCTGCAGTGGGGGCAAACAGTCTGCACGCCCCCTCTGAGTTAACGATAGGGAGGCGGGCGCGCCCCAAGAACTGGACGCCATTGTGGCCGAGGCGGGGCTGTGCACCAGAGTGAGGCCACACGCCCCACACACTGCGAAACACCTTCAACACTATCCACACTATCTCAACACTATCGGGGGCCGCTGATATGTTTGCCGGTCTCGTAACACGCACGTACCATATTATTCAAGTTCCGTGATTCTTACATTGTCATCATTCTTCAACTGTCTGTGTCAACCCTTTCTTTTGAGTTCCTAGATTATACCCATATCATACCAATATATACCAATATTATACCATATATTATACAATGTGTACACGCTGCTGGACAGGGGCGACATTTAGGTGCGTTCTTTCTTTGAAATTTTCATGAAAACGTGATGATGCAAATTCAGAATTCAGCATCAGCAAACGAGCCTTGTTTAGCATTGCTGAAGCGAATACAACTGAATATGAAAAAATACAACAGGAAAGTATAATCAGCATAACAAACGTACACATAAGGGTCAATTTCCCACTGCTAAATGATGCAGTGGGTGGTTAGTGTTTCACTTCCACTAATTATGAAAAAACAAAACAAAGATAGCTACTTGAAAAATCCCCCTAGGGACAAGGGTCAAAAAAATCATATAAGAAAATACCATTAAAATGAACAGTATAAGCTTAACATATATTATTATTATAGTGCCGTGCTAAATACAATCACACACACACATGACACACACACACACGCAAACACACCCACGCCACACCCACACACACACACACACACACACACACACACAGATAAGAGAAAACTGACAACAAACTAAATACACAAAATCACTGACTAACTGACTAACTGGCTGGCTGTCTGGCTGGTTGGCTAACTGAGTCTGACTGACTGGCTGGACTGAAAACACCATACCACCCCCTATCTCCCCTTCACTTCTACCTAACACTGTCCTACTTATCTACCTACCTGCACACACACACACCACACCCCCACTCACCGGCTCTATTCACACAAATGGCTGCTAATGGCACAACCTCCTCGGCCAGCGGTTGGTGGAACTAGAAAACGGACACGTAAGGGGCCTGGGCCCACCACCCACATCAGTGACCAGTTCAACATACGCGTGTTGTACAGGAATCGTTTCCTGTCAGAGACACCGCTAGGTAGGGCCCAGGGAGAGGAGGATATAGGGAAGAGGATGAACGACATAGGTACTAAGTAATTCTGACTAGGAGTGCCAAGAAATGAACATCAATAAAAAGGAAAATATTGCTAATATAGTTATAAACATTGAGCAGCAAAAAAAACCCATAATGTTAAAGGTGTGTGTTTGAAAAAATACGAACAGTAGACACCGAAGCCGAGGCAGAAAAAACAGAGCTATGTGGAAAAACCTAGGAGTGGCAGCATCAGTGGCTGAGGGTGTGAAACAGGCGCCTGGCGGTGTGAAAAAGATATTTTCAAATTTCAGTTAAGTAGATAAAATACATTGAGAAAACATTAGACATTTTTCTATGTGCCTGGGACCAATTAAAATATTATGCGCGACACATCTTTGGGTCTCGCGTCCATAGTTGAGAACCACTGTTTACCACGACAGGAGGACGATAGTTTCATTTAATGGGCGCGTCAACGCTATCTCGTCCATATACAGTTTTTTTTTACATTTATCATTTTTAATTTACTTATGTTCTGGCTATCATTTTACATCAATTGTGAATACTAATGCCTGGATATATTAGACATTGGAATTCCCGTACATTGGCAGGAATCGAACTTTCTATACATGTAATAATGTAATACCTCCTAACACCTTTATTACTTTTTATGTTAGACAAAATATAAAAGGAGTATTTCTCAAAACCAAGAAATCTTGAAAGTTCAAAAATATTAATTCTCCCCCCCAAAAAAAAATAACTGTTTGTTGGTTTCATTGTCAGTTACCGTAATGAAAGAAGAAGAACTGGTACTCTAAATTACTGCTCTAGCTGGTGATTCTAATTATTCGCTGCTTTTCCTCTTTTTCTTTCTCTCGCTTCTGTCTCTTCCACCTCCTTTTTTCTTACTGTTCCACCTCTTCCTTCTTAACATTCCTCCTCCTCCTCTTTATTCTCCTCCTTTTTCTTCTCCTCCTTCCCTCTTCGACCTCTTCCTTCTTTAAATTTCTTCGTATAGTATTGTTTATCTTCCTCTTTTTCGCCCTCGCCATCCTCCTTCCTCCTCCCTCCTCCCCTCCTCCTCCTCCTCCTCCTCATCCTCCTCATCCTCTCCTCCTCCGATCTGATTGATTATGCGATATAGGTGAACATTTGCAAACAGTGAATCACAGGCCTATCAGATGTCGGCATAAATTGCAATGTAGGACTCACGAAAATCGGTATTAGTTCCCAAATTATAATAAGCAGATTTCACGAAGAGCAGCAAGGTACTAAAGCGAAGTTGACTGGATTGACCTACTAAGATTGGTAATACGCGAAAACAGGGTAATGTATTCACTAATAAACTCCAATCGGTGGTAGAAAAACATGTTCCCCATTGGTAAGAAAACGTTTGAATAACAGAAACAGACCAGTTGGAGAATAATGAGATCCAACAAATCATTGCAGAAAGCGCCGAGCGTATAAAGTTTACCAAACGATCAAATGCAGACTGCGATCTAGGAGAATACATGACGTCAAACGTCGCTGCAAAGGACTAATTAAGTCTAAAAAGCGCGAGTATGAAGAAAAAAATTGCAAAGGCATCCAAACCAAACCCGAAAAGGCTCTTTCAATACGTCGAAGTAAGAACAAACGTCAAAAACAAAGTATTGGACCACTGATAGATAATAATAATATCTGGTAAATGATATAAAGGAGTATGGCGTTCGTTAACTCAATGAATACTTTAATGCGGTTATTTATTAAAGAAGACGAAAACTCCATTACCATAAACCAGTAAACAATGTATGCGGACCTCGAAAGGGATAGAATGGTTAATAGGAGAGAAACAGTAGATGAAATATCAAAGTATTTTGCTGAAAAACTGACCCAGCAAAATCCGTGGGGGTGGACGAAATCCGCACCGCGGACTATGCTTCACGAATGTCACAGTCAATTTCAGCACCTGGACCATAAAGAATTATTGTCAATAAACTCGCTAAGTGAAAAAAAATCCTTGAGTATGTGGAAATTAGCTAATGTTACACCGATATTCAAGAAACAAGGGAGTAAGAGCCTCGCAAGTAATATATCGCTCAATTAGTATCTACGTCCTGTCGATGTGTAAAACTATATTGAGAAAAATTACGGCGATAAAATAGTGGTCTTTTCTCGATGAAAATAAAACTAACGTATACTAAACTACCCCGAGCATGGATTTCGAAATAAGAGATCCTGCTAACAAACCTAACTGGCTTTTGTAAATGTCATTTATTCAACCTGGGACCCTAAATATACCCTCAGGAGTAATAATACCGTGATTATTCAGAAGAGCCTTCAGATAACGAAGTACGCCCACATAGAGACGTACTGTTGACCCAGATAAGGGAACATGAGATAGGGGAGCAATTTATGTTCATGTGCACTCAAGATTGGGCGATTGGCTTTCAACAAATTCACGTAAACACAATGCTACGCGTAGTAATAAAATGGTGTGAGGTCATCTGACTGGCACTTAGATGCTCACACTCAGGGGGTGCCTCCAGGGCCTCGGTCTGGGTCCTACTCTTTTCTGATATATACAACACCGCCCTATGGACATGCGGATATTGTATCTAACAATATCGAAATTTTCAGATGACACCAATTAGTCGGTAAAGCATATACTAGAGCAAACTGAGACTCATACAAAAGTGATCTCGACAAACTAATTCAGATTGGAGTGATAAATGGCTATTAAAATTCACTTGTCCGATAAAATGAAAAAATAGAATAGGCATAATAGGCACAACGATAACCTCAAACAAACTATCAAATGCAAAATAAATCGTACTGAAGTACAGCAGGAAGAAGGATTTAGGTGTCATCCTCAGTAATGATCTGAAAACCAAGTTCGCATTGCCTAGCTGACAGTAAAAAGGCAAATATGATTGTTGGGTTTATTAAACGTAACTTTGAACATAAAACCCGAAAGTAATGGACACAATTATACACGCTTGGTTAGGACTACACCAGACGCACTGGAATATGCCGTTCAATTCGTCGACCCGGTTCGTTAAAAGATCAAGCAAATTGGATCAGTTGCAAAGAAGAGCAACCAAAAAAAGTCCATCTCTGCGAATATCATTCTTATGACAGAGAGGACTGCGCGAACTAATCGTTCCTTAAAAGGATCGTAGAATCCGTCTGGGACGATAGAAACCTTTAAGATCCTAAAAGGTTTTGATGTCATTAATCAAGAGAACCATTCGAGAGCTTTCAACTCAAAGTGACAAAAAGAAAATAATGGTTTTAAAACTAAACGGTCAACGTTGCATCACGATCTCCGTAAAAATATTCACATGAGTTAGAGTCTGTTGACGATGGAACAAGTTACCAGCAAATGTTGTCCCGGAAACCAACACAAAAGTACATTCAAAAACAGACTTGACGCGCACTTTAAGTAAAAGGGGATTGATAGAGCATTCGTATATAGTCCCCCGTATCGATTAGTTGTTACAGTGGTAGTGGTAGTTGTATGTTAGTATTTTGAATATCTATCATACTGCACTATGAAACTTCCATGGGTCATATCCTCTTTAGGGACATGGGATCCAGTTCCAACTGTTCTTACAAGTAGTTGATTAGATTAGATAGTATGTAGTCAGCAGACCCTCGCTATGGACCAATGGTTTCCTGTGTCTTAATCCTATGTAAACCCTAGTAAATCACACCTCCTCATCTTCATACCTGGATACGTCTCACATCAGCCATGCATCCCTCAACTCTCTGTTTCCTAAACATCTCCAAAAACATTGAGTGGACAGCTGCCTGTCATTCCTTATTCCGTCTCTCTCTCTCTCTAGCTGCTCGCTCTCTCTCTCTATCTCTCTCTCTCTCTCTCTCTCTCTCTCTCCTCTCTCTCCTCTCTCTCTCTCTCTCTACTCTCTCTCAACTCTCGACTGCCTCTCTCGTACTTCTTTTTTTTCTTTTTTTTTTTTACACTTCTATTACTATAGGTTGACAGTCAGGAGCTCAGCTGGACTACGGGAACACTCTCTGACTTCGGAATGTGTAGATTATTCCTGCTTAACATACAACATGGTTTACTATTCTAAATCTTATTTCTCCCAATTCACGATTTCACTACTAAATTAATTGTACAGTACAGTGTTATTATTTCTAGTTTTACATTTTTATTTTTCACTACTACTACTAAGATATATTATATATATATATAGACATGTTGAAATAAGCATCATAGGGTTTACAGGTGGACAGGTAGGTACTAGTACTATGGCTGCTTTATCCAATGCGTTCACAGCACTCTTGAAGGGCTGGAGTGACGAGGTAGAGTGAAGCTGTGTATGCTGTACCAAGCGGTTCCACATTCTTGTGTAGCGTGGAAGGAAGGAAAGCAGAGAGGTCTCCGTCCTGGCAAAAGGGACGATCAGTTGATGGTCCCTGGTAGCAGCAGTTCGTGTGGTGTGCCGTGTGGTCTTGCCCAGGGCTGTCGGAGAGCAGCCAGGTGCGGGACATGCTGCTTGTGTGTCTTGTAAACGACGCACAGACCTTGCTACGTCGCGACGCTGCTGCAAGGGTTGCAGAGGAGGAGAAGCTGGTCCTGCAGAGCCTTCAGACGTATTAACCGTTGGGCTCGGGCCTGTACCTTGTCAAGAAGGCTCAGGTACGAAGGGGGGCAGGAAGATCACGTGAGAGGGGCGTACTCCATAAGGGAGCGGACTTGAGCTGCATATAAGGTGGTGATCCCTTGGGAGTCAAGAAGGTGTGAGACACGCCGGACACAGCTAAGTTTCCAGGCGGCTTTCCTTGCAATGGTTCGGATGTGGTCGGTGAAGGTCAGGACGCTATTCACTTCCACCCAAGTATGAGAGGACGTCTGCGGGGCACCGGCCTCCCACCCAGTAAGATGGTAGGGATAAGAGTATCAGAAGGACGTTGTCGTCGGGAGATGAGCATCGCCTGGGTTTTCTCTGGAGCGAGATCCACTTGCCATCGACGACCCCATGAGATGACGGTTTGGAGGACCTGATTTATGTGAGCGACAGTCGTGCGGTGATCACCATTGTCGCAGGGGAATGTAAGGGTGCAGTCATCGGCATATGCATGTGCCTCTGGGATGAGCTGGAGCAAGTCATTGAATAATACATTCCAGAGGAGAGGGCCGAGCACACTGAGCATTCTCTATCTCTCTCTCTCTCTCTCTCTCTCTCTCTCTCTCTCTCTCTCTCTCTCTCTCTCTCTCTCTCTCTCTCCTCTCTCTCTCTCCTCTCTTCTTCTCTCTCTCTCTCTCCTCCTCTCTCTCTCTCTCTCTCTCTCCTCTCTCTCTCTCTCTCCAAAATATCACGGAATTGCGTCCTTAAGATATTCTTTTGTCTATTTAAGCATCGTTTTATTCATTTTATTCATGTATTTATCCCGTCAGAAGAAAAAATGAAGCATTTTTGAAGCACACGATCTTGAGTTGCAGCATCCATTATCCTTCATTGGGCTCACACGCCTCATCCCCGCGGCAAGGCGCATTCCATTACCTCTTGGGTTACACTGCTCGTCTTTTTTTACTCTTTCCCGACGCCAGGGGTAAGGATTAGCTGCTTGTACTGTATATTTATATTCCCTCATTTAATACTACGTCACTCGCAAGATAATGCATGCACTCCTTCTGTACTAGCGGTTTTTAAACGTCCAACTGCTTAACGTTGGATACTATTCAATACTACTGAAAGCCACACTAGGCCGATGGGAACGAGGCTAAAATTGAACGGCCCCCCAACAAAAAACACGTACCGAAACACGACACGAGCAAAACAAGAGGTGAACGTCCATACTGCTTAACATTGGATACTATGCAATACTACTGAAAGCCACATTAGGCCGAAGGAAACGAAGCTAAAATTGAACGTCCACCCTGACATTAACACCTACCGAAACACCACGAACTCGAGCAAAACAAGAGGTGAACGTAACTGGATACTTTTCAATACTACTGAAAGCCACACTAGACCGAAGGAAACGAAGCTAAAATTGAACAACCCCGTAACATTAACACCTACCGAAACACGAACACGAACAAGAGGTGAACACTAAAATATAAAAAAAAAAAAAAAACATCAACGAAACACGAACACGAACACTACAAGAGGGCAAGAGGGTAGGGTAAAAGAGGGTAAGAAGAAATAAATCAAGAAACATCACCTGAGCCCCAATATCCTCCGAGCTAGCAAGCCCTTACGCGGGTGGTGCAGAATAGGCAACCATCATTATTTACATCATTCACCGATACGTATGCAAGCAGGCGATAGCATCACCGGGAGCACGTGTCTTGGCCTTAACACGGGGCAAAGTGTGATGCGTCTTGGTGTATAGGAAGGTAGATAGCAGGCCATTACGGCGTGTTTGGTGAGAAGGGAAGGACGGATAGACAGGCAGGCAGGCAGGCAGGCAGGTAGGTATAGGTAGGTAGGTGGGACGACACGACAG
Organism: Chionoecetes opilio; assembly: GCA_016584305.1. Classification (NCBI taxonomy): domain Eukaryota; kingdom Metazoa; phylum Arthropoda; class Malacostraca; order Decapoda; family Majidae; genus Chionoecetes; species Chionoecetes opilio. The sequence goes on from JACEEZ010022048.1 coordinate 25,360, forward strand.
ACGACAGGTAGGCAGGCAGGCAAGTAGATAGACAGGTAGGCAGAACGACACACAGACAACAGGTAGGCAGCCAGGTATAGGTGGGTTAGACGGTAGGTATGGGAGCAATCAGGCATGCAGGCAGTTATCATCACATCATAAAGGTTATTCCAGGTGCGATGAAGGAAGGAAGGCATTTATTGTTAGATTTAGGAAAGTAGGTTAGGCAGGAAAGAAGGTCAGGTGGGCAGACAGGCAGACACACAGGCAGTTAAATAGGCAGACAGGGCGGAGAACTTAAATAGGCGTATGTGTTATGCTTCACTTTAGAGTAAAAACATTGAAATTTTTGTTGGTGTAAGCGATGAGTGATACAGCCTTTCTTTTTTTTCTTTTTTTTACGTTGGAGCCTTACTCAACCCACCTTCCCTCTCCCTTTATTTGTCTATTTTCTTCCCTCCTTCCTTCTCTCCTTCCTTCCCCTCCCTCCTTTCGTGTCTACCTTCTCGCATTCCTTCCTTCCTCCCTCCCTCCCTCCCTCTTACTGCAAACAAAATATGAGCAAAATATCTGGAAGCGTTAGTCTTGTACCGCAATGCCGCTGCTGCAGGTGTTGGTGGTGGTGGTGGTGGTGGTGGTGGTGGTGGTGGTGGTGGTGGTGGTGGTGGTGGTGGTGGTGGTGGTGGAAGAAATTTAAACTTGAAGAAGAAAAGAAGATAAAGAAGAAAAAAAAGAAAACTAAGAAAAAGTATGAAAAGAAGAAAACAACAACAACAACAACAACAACAACAACAACAACAACAACAACAACAACAACAACAACAACAACAAAAAGAAAAAGAAGGAGAAAGAGTTCAGAATGGAAGAGAAAACGAAAGTACAAGGAGAAAGACAAAGTAAAACGAAGCAGAGATAATAAGAATATCAGGAAGAGAAAGAAGATAATAGAGATGGATAAGAAGAGGAAGAACAAACAGCCATAATCTTGCTGCACACCATGGACATCCTTCCTTGTTTTGCTGCTCCCACGCCCTCCCCAGAACAACCCACGCCTTTCCACGCCTTCCCACGCCCTCTCACGCTCTTCCCAGGACCACCCACGCCTTCCCACGCCTTCCCACGCCCTCTCACGCCCTTCCCAGGACCACCCACGCCTTCCCACGCCCTCCCAAACACCGCCCATCTCCAAGATCCCCGCACACCCGACCTCCTTCCGCAGTTTCCAAGCGCTGTATACGTGACCAAGCCATCGAGTCCTGGCGCTCAATATCGAGTAACATCCTGAGGTCACACTTATGCTAAACAGATCCATTTGTTATATAGCACCGCACGCCGCTCCCTCGCAGACCTTAAAGCAATTACAGACTAAAGACTAAAGCCACTAAAGCAACTACAGACGCGGGACTCCTGAAGGCGAGGCTGCAGGTGTTCCCGAAGCCGAAGAAGAAAAGAATGAGGACGCAGAAGGAGAAATTTAAACAGATCATGAGAAAGATATGAATTTGATGTGTCATGTTACCCCCCCCCCCTCTCTCTCTCTCTCTCTCCCCTCCTCTCTCTCCTCCTCCTCTCTCCTCTCTCTCTCTCTCTCTCTCTCCTCTCTCCTCCTCTCTCTCTCTCTCTCTCTCTCTCTCTCTCTCTCTCTCTCTCTCTCTCTCTCTCTCTCACTTCCCCCTGCAACACCTCCACGCCTCGGGCCTAAACTCACCGCCACAGAAGGACGTTGAGAAGACTAAGGACGTCTACATTGGCGTCTTATTGGACAAAAAAGGTATCGCAGGAGTAACATCAGCAGGAGAGGTGGTTCAGAAGATGAGGACTTGAGGAACAGAGATGAGACAGGGCAAGGTTGAGAAACAGCAAAGGGCAGTGGTGTACAGCAAGTAACGTCTGGCCTGCCTGGAGAGGTGGGTGAGACACCTGCCTGAGGACCTGCCTGGAGAGGCAGGTCCTCAGCGCAGCGATTGATCGAATCAGAGTTGCCTGATTATTCACTCTTCCAATATTTTTTAATCAAATATTTATGTAGGTACCTATGTGGTTTTATCATTTTTCTGACTATTAGTACCGGTAGTAGTAGTGGTGGTAGTAGCAGTAGTATGGTTGTTAACCTTAGCCATTGGTTTGGTTGGCTCAATGACCTGTGTTTGTGATAGACAAAACTTGCCTTTTCACCACAAACCACACAGCTCCACAAGGATAGAGGTCTTTAAAAAATGTAGTACTGTATTTGTTTATATGTTTGTTTGGTAATGTAATTGTAATGAATGCTTAGGGGGTCGATAACTGAGCATGGATTCCCTGAAGGAGTCGATGGTCTGAAGAGTTTGGAGAGCCCTGGTGTAAAGGTTTCCACTGCTCCTTATCTCGAGTCAAGCAATAGAAAGACCATCACGATCTTTGAAGTTACATTAAACTTTTCGACATAACATTCACTTTTAATTTCCTGTTTCACGAGAGATGTTCACACTTTGGCCATCTAAGCCTCGAGGGCCAGCCAGCTCCTGCCCCAAGACACGTCCTGTCACCCTCTAACACACCCACCACACACACCCTACACGCCGCCCTCCATGCCACATCCCCATTCACCCTCCCTCTACTGATTAGAGACGCTACTTAAAAATACGTCATTTTGATGTATCCTTAGAAGATACGGGTAGTAAAAAAAACTTAACTGAAATAGTTTACTGTTATGCATTATCTCTAATCAATAGTAAATACAGGTTACGTCATCCAACGCAATTTCACATATATAAAGGAAAAAAAAGTAAAAAAACAAGTGATTCAGTGGCAAATAAATCATTGTTTCACGCCTCATCGTCTCATTGAACCGCTTTAAAACTCACGCAAAAGTTAACATAAAACTTGAAACGAAGAATTTTCCAGCAAGTGTTAAAATTGTATACATAAAAAATCCAATGAGAAGAAAAGTTAATAGAAAGACACGCACACCGTCGCCTAAACTTTGACACACTGATCCACCATAAAGAAACGGACGGAAATTGAAAATAAAACCTGAAGAGAAGTGTTAAAATTATATACATCAAATGACCCAAGAGCTTCAATGTATGTATAATATTGCTACTGACGAAGGTAAAGACGAAGTGCGGGTCGGTCCTGTGAAGGTGAAGAACAAACAACCGAATGATAGTTTTCTGACACACACGAGAAAGTTGAGGAGCTCTGTAGTAGTAGTATAGTAGTGGTGGCAGTAAATAGTAGTACTAGTAGTAGTAGTAGTAGTAGTAGTAGTAGTACAGTAGTAGTGATAGTAGGAGTATGGGATGAAATAATAGTAGTAGTAATGGTAGTTTGAATTATTATAGTAGTTTGTAGTAGTAGTAGCAGTAGTAGTGATAGTAGGAGTAATGGGGCAGAATAATAGTAGTAGTAATGGTAGTAGAAGTAGTAGTGGTGGCTAGTAGTATGTAGTAGTAGTAGTAGTAGTAGTAGTAGTAGTAGTAGTAGTAGTAGTAATGATAGTAGGAGTAATGGGGCAGAAATAATAGTAGTAGTAGTGGTAGTAGAAGTAGAGATAGAAGCAGTATTAGTAGTAGTAGTAGTTAGGGAGAGGGGGAAAAGGGTGGATGTGTGGGGGGGAAGGGAGAGACTTGCACTGCTTATTAGAAAACTTTAATGGTTTCCTCGAGGGATTATATATATTCTTGAACCCTTCCACCTCCTGCCCTTACTTGGCCCTTACTCCTCCTGTCCTCAGCTTCTCACGCCCTAAGAAAGCACGTATGACAGGGTGAGGGACGCAAACTGACACTCACTGAAACTCGAGTCATACAGGCACTCAACTCTATATCTCTTACCTTTGCCTGTCTCATCCTCGTGGGGTTTATAATGGCAAGATGTTATTTTTCTATTTCTTACTGATTTTTTTTTCATATTATAAGGGATTGGTTAAGGGCAGAAAAAAGTAATAAATAGCCCACTAATTGCCAGTTCCCATATAACAGACAGTAAGAGATTCCTTAAAGAGGGTTTGACACGAAGGCTTCTACACTTGCTTTTCTAGATATCACTGTTGTCTTGGTTTAACCCCTTGAGACCCAGAACGTAATTTCCATTGTAATTTGGGTACCATTAGACAATTTTAATAAGTATAAGTAATATTTTAATAGATATGACCTGTTTTGTATCCTTGTCCACTAGCTCATTTGGTATATTCAGTCACTTTTCGTAATTTTATGGCTAACAACAGACAATTTTCTATAGCAAAGAAAAGATCTGCATGGGCGTGAAGGGGTCAAAGGAGAGATTAGAGCCGTTGAAGCAAATAGTGGTGACCGTAACAGATTCTCGAGGTGATTTTGCTTCTCACTATATGTGCTCTTATATTAGCGATGTTTATGCTGTCACTTGCGATTCATGCAACGATAGGCCCTTGACAGCTACCGGTCTTGAGCAGGGAGAAAAACACGATAGCGTATACCGAGCTGCGACTTTTCTATCTCATGTTGGGTTGGTGTTTACTTCACAGGATTGATCGCTGGGCTTCCTAGAGAAAATTTAGCTTGAAATTCGTAGATGTTAAAATCAAATGTCCTACGAATTATGTGTGGCTTGTTCATTCTCCTATTTTAATGACACACACAGCATTAGAGAGAGAGAGAGAGAGAGAGAGAGAGAGAGAGAGAGAGAGAGAGAGAGAGAGAGAGAGAGAGAGAGAGAGAGAGAGAGAGAGAGAGAGAGAGAGAGAGAGAGAGAGAGAGAGAGAGAGAGAGAGAGAGAGAGAGAGAGAGAGAGAGAGAGAGAGAGGATGGAGTGCTTGAGGTGAATTGGTCAGAGAAAGAGAGAGAGAGAGAGAAAAGAGAGACGAAAATACTATGACATTTCAAAAAATGCCTACAAATTAATTCATTACAAATTAAACGAAGGCCAAGAAATCCCTCCCTTGCGACACTCTCCTTCCTGCATCCAAGACCACACTCTCAGCGCCCTTCAGCCTCTCACGTCACAGAGCAGAGCCAGTTTGCCACAGAGCCTCTTGGTCTTTAATGACTCTCCAGACGGCTCTCTCCCACGGCCTCATTACAGACTCTCGACCAAGCTTCACCAAAAATAGACCTAGGAACTTTTAAAACGCTCTTTCACATATGGACTGAATTTTAACCTTCACCAAAATAGACCTAGGAACTTTTAAAACACTCTCACATATGGACTGAATTTTATTCATTTTCGCGACAAATAGACCTAGGAACTTTTAAAACCCTCACATATGGACTGAATTTACCCCNCCCTCTCTCTCTCTTCCCCCCCCCCCCAAATATCACGGAATTGCGCCCTTTTAAGATATTTCTTTTGTCAAATTTAAGCATCGTTTTATTCATTTTTCATGTATTTATCCCGTCAGAAGAAAAAAAATGAAGCATTTTTGAAGCACACGATCTTGAGTTGCAGCATCCATTATCCTTCATTGGGCTCACAACGCCTCATCCCCGCGGCAAGGCGCATTCCATTACCTCTTGGTTACACTGCTCGTCTTTTTTTTACTCTTTCCCGACGCCAGGGTAAGGATTAGCTGCTTGTACTGTATATTTATATTCCCTCATTTAATACTACGTCACTCGCAAGATAATGCATGCACTCCTTCTGTACTAGCGGTTTTTAAACGTCCAACTGCTTAACGTTGGATACTATTCAATACTACTGAAAGCCACACTAGGCCGATGGGAACGAGGCTAAAATTGAACGGCCCCCCAACAAAAAACACGTACCGAAACACGACACGAGCAAAACAAGAGGTGAACGTCAACTGCTTAACATTGGATACTATGCAATACTACTGAAAGCCACATTAGGCCGAAGGAAACGAAGCTAAAATTGAACGTCCACCCTGACATTAACACCTACCGAAACACCACGAACTCGAGCAAAACAAGAGGTGAACGTAACTGGATACTTTTCAATACTACTGAAAGCCACACTAGACCGAAGGAAACGAGCTAAAATTGAACAACCCCGTAACATTAATACCTACGAAACACGAACACGAACAAGAGTGTGAACACTAAAATATAAAAAAAAAAAAAAAACCATCACGAAACACGAACCACGAACACTACAAGAGGGCAAGAGGGTAGGGTAAAAGAGGGTAAGAAGAAATAAATCAAGAAACATCACCTGAGCCCCAATATCCTCCGAGTAGCAAGCCCTTACGCGGGTGGTGCAGAATAGGCAAACCATCATTATTTACATCATTCACCGATACGTATGCAAGCAGGCGATAGCATCACCGGGAGCACGTGTCTTGGCCTTAACACGGAGCAAAGTGTGATGCGTCTTGGTGTATAGGAAGGTAGATAGCAGGCCATTACGGCGTGTTTGGTGAGAAGGGAAGGACGGATAGACAGGCAGGCAGGTAGGTATAGGTAGGTAGGTGGGACGACCACGACAGACGACAGGTAGGCAGGCAGGCAAGTAGATAGACAGGTAGGCAGAACGACACACAGACAACAGGTAGGCAGCCAGTATAGGTGGGTTAGACGGTAGGTATGGGAGCAATCAGGCATGCAGGCAGTAATCATCACATCATAAAGGTTATTCCAGGTGCGATGAAGGAAGGAAGGCATTTATTGTTAGATTTAGGAAAGTAGGTTAGGCAGGAAAGAAGGTCAGGTGGGCAGACAGGCAGACACACAAGGCAGTTAAATAGGCAGACAGGGCGGAGAACTTAAATAGGCGTATGTTGTTATGCTTCACTTTAGAGTAAAAACATTGAAATTTTTGTTGGTGTAAGCGATGAGTGATACAGCCTTTCTTTTCTTTTCTTTTTTTACGTTGGAGCCTTACTCAACCCCCCTTCCCTCTCCCTTTATTTGTCTATTTTCTTCCTCCTTCCTTCTCTCCTTCCTTCCCCTCCCTCCTTTCGTGTCTACCTTCTCGCATTCCTTCCTTCCTTCCTCCCTCCCTCCCTCCCTCTTACTGCAAACAAAATATGAGCCAAAATATCTGGAAGCGTTAGTCTTGTACCGCAATGCCGCTGCTGCAGTGTTGTGTGGTGGTTGGTGTGGTGGGGTGGTGGTGGTGGTGGTGGGGTGGGTGGTGGTGGTGTTGTGGTGGTGGTGGTGGTGGTGGTGTGGTGGTGGTGGTGTGGAAGAAATTTAAACTTGAAGAAGAAAAGAAGATAAAGAAGAAAAAAAAGAAAACTAAGAAAAAGTATGAAAAAAAAGAAAACAACAACAACAAACAACAACAACAACCAAAAAAAAAAAAAACAACAAAAAAAAAAAGAGGAGAAGAGTTCAGAATGGAAGAGAAAACGAAAGTACAAGGGAAAGACAAAGTAAAACGAAGCAGAGATAATAAGATATCAGGAAGAGAAAGAAGATAATAGAGATGGATAAGAAGAGGAAGAACAAACAGCCATAATCTTGCTGCACACCATGGACATCCTTCCTTGTTTTGCTGCTCCCACGCCCTCCCCAGAACAACCCACGCCTTCCCACGCCTTCCCACGCCCTCTCACGCCCTTCCCAGGACCACCCACGCCTTCCCACGCCTTCCCACGCCCTCTCACGCCCTCCCCAGAACCACCCACGCCTTCCCACGCCCTCTCACAACACACCCGCCCTTTCTCCAAGATTCCTCCCCGCACCCCCGACCTCCTCCCGCAGTCTCCAAGCGCTGTATACGTGACCAAGCCATCGAGTCCTGGCGCTCAATATCGAGTAACATCCTGAGGTCACACTTGTGCTAAACAGATCCATTTGTTATATAGCACCGCACGCCGCTCCCTCGCAGACCTTAGAGCAATTACAGACTAAAGACTAAAGCCACTAAAGCAACTACAGATGCGGGACTCCTGAAGGCGAGGCTGCAGGTGTTCCCGAAGCCGAAGAAGAAAAGAATGAGGACGCAGAAGGAGAAATTTAAACAGACCATGAGAAAGATATGAATTTGATGTGTCATGTTACCCCCCCTCTCTCTCTCTCTCTCTCTCTCTCTCTCTCTCTCTCTCTCTCTCTCTCTCTCTCTCTCTCTCTCCCCTCTCTCTCTCTCTCTCTCTCTCTCTCTCTCTCTCTCTCTCTCTCTCTCACTTCCCCCTGCAACACCTCCACGCCTCGGGCCTAAACTCACCGCCACAGAAGGACGTTGAGAAGACTAAGGACGTCTACATTGGCGTCTTATTGGACAAAAAAGGTATCGCAGGAGTAACATCAGCAGGAGAGGTGGTTCAGAAGATGAGGACTTGAGGAACAGAGATGAGACAGGGCAAGGTTGAGAAACAGCAAAGGGCAGTGGTGTGGTTACACCAGCAATAACGTAACGTCTGGCCTGCCTGGAGAGGTGGGTGAGACACCTGCCTGAGGACCTGCCTGGAGAGGCAGGTCCTCAGCGCAGCGATTGATCGAATCAGAGTTGCCTGATTATTCACTCTTCCAATATTTTTTAATCAAATATTTATGTAGGTACCTATGTGGTTTTATCATTTTTCTGACTATTAGTACCGGTAGTAGTAGTGGAGGTAGTAGCAGTAGTATGGTTGTTAACCTTAGCCATTGGTTTGGTTGGCTCAATGACCTGTGTTTGTGATAGACAAAACTTGCCTTTTCACCACAAACCACACAGCTCCACAAGGATAGAGGTCTTTAAAAAATGTAGTACTGTATTTGTTTATATGTTTGTTTGGTAATGTAATTGTAATGAATGCTTAGGGGGTCGATAACTGAGCATGGATTCCCTGAAGGAGTCGATGGTCTGAAGAGTTTGGAGAGCCCTGGTGTAAAGGTTCCACTGCTCCTTATCTCGAGTCAAGCAATAGAAAGACCATCACGATCTTTGAAGTTACATTAAACTTTTCGACATAACATTCACTTTTAATTTCCTGTTTCACGAGAGATGTTCACACTTTGGCCATCTAAGCCTCGAGGGCCAGCCAGCTCCTGCCCCAAGACACGTCCTGTCACCCTCTACACACCCACCACACACACCCTCACGCCGCCCTCCATGCCACATCCCCATCACCCTCCCTCTACTGATTAGAGACGCTACTTAAAAATACGTCATTTTGATGTATCCTTAGAAAATACGGGTAGTAAAAAACACATAACTGAAATAGTTTACTGTTATGCATTATCTCTAATCAATAGTAAATACAGGTTTCGTCATCCAACGCAATTTCACATATATAAAGAAAAAAAGAGTAAAAAAACAAGGGATTCAGTGGCAAATAAATCATTGTTTTACGCCTCATCGTCTCATTGAACCGCTTTAAAACTCACGCAAAAGTTAACATAAAACTTGAAACGAAGAATTTTCCAGCAAGTGTTAAAATTGTATACATAAAAAAATCCAATGAGAAGAAAAGTTAATAGAAAAGACACGCAGCACCGTCGCCTAAACTTTGACACACTGATCCACCATAAAGAAACGGACGGAAAATTGAAAATAAAACCTGAAGAGAAATGTTAAAATTATATACATCAAATGACCCAAGAGCTTCAATGTATGTATAATATTGCTACTGACGAAGGTAAAGACGAAGTGCGGGTCGGTCCTGTGAAGGTGAAGAACAAACAACCGAATGATAGTTTCTGACACACACGAGAAAGTTGAGGAGCTCTGTAGTAGTAGTAGTAGTAGTGGTGGCAGTAGTAGTAGTACTAGTAGTAGTAGTTAGTAGTAGTAGTAGTAGTAGTAGTAGTGATAGTAGGAGTAATGGGGATGAAATAATAGTAGTAGTAATGGTAGTAGAATTAGTATTATTAGTAGTAGTAGTAGTAGCAGTAGTAGTGATAGTAGGAGTAATGGGGCAGAAATAATAGTAGTAGTAATGGTAGTAGAAGTAGTAGTGGTGGCAGTAGTAGTAGTAGTAGTAGTAGTAGTAGTAGTAGTAGTAGTAGTAGTAGTAGTAGTAGTAGTAGGAGTAATGGGGCAGAAATAATAGTAGTAGTAGTGGTAGTAGAAGTAGAGATAGAAGCAGTATTAGTAGTAGTAGTAGTTAGGGAGAGGGGGAAAAGGGTGGATGTGTGGGGGGGAAGGGAGAGACTTGCACTGCTTATTAGAAAACTTTAATGGGTTTCCTCGAGGGATTATATATATTCTTGAACCCTTCCACCTCCTGCCCTTACTTGGCCCTTATTCCTCCTGTCCTCAGCTTCTCACGCCCTAAGAAAGCACGTATGACAGGGTGAGGGACGCAAACTGACACTACTGAAACTCGAGTCATACAGGCACTCAACTCTATATCTCTTACCTTTGCCTGTCTCATCCTCGTGGGGTTTATAATGGCAAGATGTTATTTTTCTATTTCTTACTGATTTTTTTTTTCATATTATAAGGGATTGGTTAAGGGCAGAAAAAAGCAATAAATAGCCCACTAATTGCCAGTTCCCATATAACAGACAGTAAGAGATTCCTTAAAGAGGGTTTGACACGAAGGCTTCTACACTTGCTTTTCTAGATATCACTGTTGTCTTGGTTTAACCCCTTGAGACCCAGAACGTAATTTCCGTTACTTGTAACGTAATTGTAATTATGATTGTAATTTGGGTACCATTAGACAATTTTAATAAGTATAAGTAATATTTTAATAGATATGACCTGTTTTGTATCCTTGTCCACTAGCTAATTTGGTATATTCAGTCACTTTTCGTAATTTTATGGCTAACAACAGACAATTTTCTATAGCAAAGAAAAGATCTGCATGGGCGTGAAGGGGTCAAAGGAGAGATTAGAGCCGTTGAAGCAAATAGTGGTGACCGTAACAGATTCTCGAGGTGATTTTGCTTCTCACTATATGTGCTCTTATATTAGCGATGTTTATGCTGTCACTTGCGATTCATGCAACGATAGGCCCTTGACAGCTACCGGTCTTGAGCAGGGAGAAAAACACGATAGCGTATACCGAGCTGCGACTTTTCTATCTCATGTTGGGTTGGTGTTTACTTCACAGGATTGATCGCTGGGCTTCCTAGAGAAAATTTAGCTTGAAATTCGTAGATGTTAAAATCAAATGTCCTACGAATTATGTGTGGCTTGTTCATTCTCCTATTTTAATGACACACACAGCATTGAGAGAGAGAGAGAGAGAGGAGAGAGAGAGAGAGAGAGAGAGAGAGAGAGAGAAGAGAGAGAGAGAGAGAGAGAGAGAGAGAGAGAGAGAGAGAGAGAGGAGAGGAGGAGGAGAGAGATGAGAGAGAGAGAGAGAGAGAGAGAGAGGAGAAGGAGAGAGAGAGAGAGAGAGAGAGAGAGAGAGAGAGAGAGAGAGAGAGAGAGAGAGGATGGTGGAGTGCTTGAGGTGACATTTTGGTCAGAGAAAGAGAGAGAGAGAGAGAACAACAGACGAAATACTAATACTTCATTGCCTACAAATTAATTCATTACAAATTAACGAAGGCCAAGAAATACCTCCCTTGCGACACTCTCCTTCCTGCATCCAAGACCACACTCTCAGGCGCCCTTCAGCTCTCACGTCACAGAGCAGAGCCAGTTTGCCACAGAGCCTCTTGGTCTTTAATGACTCTCCAGACGGCTCTCTCCCACGGCCTCATTACAGACTCTCGACCTAAGCTTCACCAAAAATAGACCTAGGAACTTTTAAAACGCTCTTTCACATATGGACTGAATTTTAACCTTCACCAAAAATAGACCTAGGAACTTTTTAAACACTCTCACATATGGACTGAATTTTATCATTTTCGCGACAAATAGACCTAGGAACTTTTAAAACACTCTCACATATGGACTGAATTTTTATCTTCACCAAAAATAGACCAAGGAACTATTAAAACGCCCTTTCACATATGGACTGAATGTTATAATATTCACCAAAAATACACCAAAGAACTTTTAAAACGCCCTTTCACATATGGACTGAATGTTATAATATTCACCAAAAATACACCAAAGAACTTTTAAAACGCCCTTTCACATATGGACTAAATTTTATAATATCCACCAAAAATAGACCAAAGAAATTTTAAAACGCCATTTCACATATGGACTAAATTTTTTTGATTTTGTTTATTTAGTACCACTTTTTGTATAGTCTATTTTTTTAAAGAGCTGAAAATTCCATTCTACTATTTTACGGTCTCATACTTAAGATTATGCCTATGTTTAACTGATAATATGGTTAACTATGATAAAATACAGCTGAAATTTAGAAGAAGCGTACTATTCCCTTCTCTTGGCATCAAATATCAGTCAGTAAGCAGCAAGGGGTCAGGATTTTTCGCCTCGTTAAAAAAAACAGAGTATAGTCATCTTTATGGAAAATTCGGTGTTTAATAGATTTTTTGTCCATTTTCGGCCTAAGGAGATCTCGTGTGCGTCTCTCTGAAGAATACAAGTAAAGGTCGCACATATTGTAGTGTATATATTGCCCACTTGCATATATTATATTTTATTTGCTTTAGTACTTAAGTTCATTTCCTCATGTATGTATATTATGTTGCTTTCTTTTTTTCCTGTATGCCTTCCAGTAAAAATAAAAATATCATTATTATTATACTAGAGAAACCATGTCAGATAAGGCACACGAAGGCCTCTCATTTATAGGATCTCACTCTATCTCTTTTGTCGGATGATTACAAATATTGGTACTGGTGCTCTCTCTCTCTCTCTCTCTCTCTCTCTCTCTCTCTCTCTCTCTCTCTCTCTCTCTCTCTCTCTCTCTCTCTCTCTCTCTCTCTCTCTCTCTCTCTCTCTCTCCTCTCTCTCTCTCTCTCTCTCTCCTCTCCTCTCTCTCTCTCTCTCTCTCTCTCTCTCTCTTCTCCTCTCTCTCTCTCTCTCTCTTCTCTCTCTCTCTCTCTCTCTCTCTCTCTCTCTCTCTCTACGTGTCCCTTGTGTGATCTCCGCGTGTCACTTCAAGTCTCCCTTGTTAGAACCACAAAACACAACTTCATCAATCTCTTCTGCATCATACTCTATCCCCAACCTCTTATGTCACCCTATACTATCTTTCTAGACTATCTATCTATCTTTCTAGACTATCTATCTATCTTTCTAGACTATCTATCTATCTTTCTAGACTATCTATCTATCTTTCTAGACTATCTATCTATCTTTCTAGACTATCTATCTATCTTTCTAGACTATCTATCTATCTTTCTAGACTCTCTATACTATCTATCTTATCTCTAATACTATCTATCTTATCTCTAATACAATCTTTCTAGACTATCTATCTATCTTTCTAGAATATCTATCTATCTTTCTAGACTATCTATCTATCTTATCTCTAATACTATCTATCTTATCTCTAATACAATCTTTCTAGACTATCTATCTATCTTTCTAGAATATCTATCTATCTTTCTAGAATATCTATCTATCTTTCTAGACTATCTATCTATCTTTCTAGACTATCTATCTATCTTATCTCTAATACTATCTATCTTATCTCTAATACAATCTTTCTAGACTATCTATCTATCTTTCTAGAATATCTATCTATCTTTCTAGAATATCTATCTATCTTTCTAGACTCTCTATACTATCTATCTTATCTCTAATACTATCTATCTTATCTCTAATACAATCTTTCTAGACTATCTATCTATCTTTCTAGAATATCTATCTATCTTTCTAGACTATCTATCTATCTTTCTAGACTATCTATACTATCTATCTTATCTCTAATACTATCTTTCTAGACTATCTATCTATCTTTCTAGACTATCTATCTATCTTTCTAGACTTTCTATCAATCTTTCTAGACTATCTATCTATCTTTCTAGACTATCTATCTATCTTTCTAGACTATCTATACTATCTATCTTATCTCTAATACTATCTTTCTAGACTATCTATCTATCTTTCTAGACTACCTATCTATCTTTCTAGACTATCTATCTATCTTTCTAGACTATCTTTCTTGACTTTCTATCTATCTTTCTAGACTATCTATCTATCTTTCTAGACTATCTATCTATCTTTCTAGACTATCTATACTATCTATCTTATCTTTAATACTATCTTTCTAGACTATCTATCTATCTTTCTAGACTATCTATCTATCTTTCTAGACTATCTATACCAGGGGTGGCCAACCTTTTGTGAGATATGATCTACTTTTTCTACAGTTACCCTGATGCGATCTACCAGCCTAAGATTCAAACATATTCAATAAATGTAACTGTAACAGTGTAACATCTTACTCCCACTCGAGGTATGAGAGAGAGAGAGAGAGAGAGAGAGAGAGAAGAGAGAGAGAGAGAGAGAGAGGAGAGAGAGAGAGAGAGAGAGAGAGAAGAGAGAGAGAGAGAGAGAGAGACGAGAGAGAGAGAGAGAGAGAGATAATATTTTTTTGCAGTAACTGTAACACTGCTACAATTATGATATAATAATTGTTAAAATACAATTACAGAGCACACACTTACATTATTAATGAGATGATTGGCACTGCATGCTGTCTGCTAACTTGGTGTAGTTAGGGCTGTAGTTGGTGATTGCTAGCTTTAAGCAGGCATCCAGGTGTTCATCTGACAGTGTTGATCGGTATTTTGATTTGATGTATTTCAGGTGTGAAAATGTTGATTCATAGAGGTAGTTGAACCAAAAAAAGCTGTTAGGTACATGGAACATTTTCTGACATTAGGATACTTTTCTTCACTGAGAAGGTTCCAGAAACTGCCTCCTGTTGCCATGGATTTGATCTGAATATCATTTTGCAGTTTCAAAATCTCATTTTCAACTCAGATGTATCCATGTTAAATAATGAGGCCATTCTAGATGCAATATCTTCAACATCTGTGCCTTTACCAAAGGGAAAACACATGTATGTTGCAACACGTTCCACTGCTGCTATATCTTGGAAAACGCCTGTCAAAATCTGAGGCGAGGTTTTGTACCTGTTCAGTATAGCGACCACTGTTAACTGATCACATTGTTTACCTTGATTTTCAGTTCTGACATCATATTTCTGAAATTTCTCAGTGCATGTTGCTGTAGCTGTGAAGACACTAGTTTTAGTTTCTGCTTGAATGCTGTCACAGCACTAATCATTTCAACTATAGTTTTATCTTTCCTTGCAAATCTAAGTTCAGTTCATTCAACATACCAGTTATGTCTACTAAGAATGCTAAATCCAGCAGCCATTCTTCATTGTCAATGTGGGGGTGATGAGAAGGCCGATCTTTTGAGGCCAAAAACCCTTTTATTTCAGGTAACAGATCTCTAAATCTTTGGGAGAAATTTACCTCTGCTTAACCACCTGACATCTGTATGCAACAACAGATCAGAGTGTTCTGCTTCACTTTCTTGTAACTGACTTCGAAACAGTCGCCTCTGAAGACTTCTGGCCCGAATTGAATTTACAATTTTGAAAGAAATGTCCATGACTTCTGTCATATTCAACATTTTACCACAAAGTGCTTGTTGATGAATGACACAATGATAATTAAAGAAGTCAGGAAATCTATCATCACCCTGCAAAGGGCAATGAACCCATTGGTTCGACCAATCATCGCTGGTGCTCCATCAGTTGTCATTGATACGAGCTTGTTTACTGGCAACTGTGTCTTGTTGACAAAATCACTGAAAGTGTGAAAAATGTCCTCACCTCGGGTTTTTCCTTTAATGGTAGAACCTTTAGTAATTCCTCCTTTGTGCTCAGATCTTTGAAAAACATTCTAATGAAAATGCACAGTTGTGATGTATCGATCATGTCAGTAGTTTCATCAAACTGCAATGAAAGACACACTCACGTATGTCCTTGTTCAGTTGTTCACCCAAATCCTCAGCCATAAATTCACAGCGCCTCATAACAGTGTTTCTTGATAACTGAACTTCTTTAATAGCAGACATAATTTCAGACTTGTTTTGAAATTTTCAAACAATGATTCTGCTGCTTCTAGAAAGCCTCCTTGAATGTTTCTCCATCCTGAAACGGTTTTTTGTGCTTTGCGAGTACTCGGCTCACCTTGAACGATGCAATGGTTGCTGCCTTTGATTTGAAGTCGCTCCTGTAAAAAGGGCTTGTTGTGCTGAAAGCTGTGCCTTAGTTCTCGAATTTCCTTTTTCGTAGCTCACTTTTGGGAGGAAAATCACTGTCATACTTCTTGTGAAGACTTTGAAATGCCTTTCAAGATTTCCTTTCTTCGCCAGTGCTGGGGATACATGACATATCAGACACACACACTTCGAATTGTTCATGGTAAAAAAAATAATCTTCCTCCCACTCACTGTGAAAAGGTAAGTTTTACTTTTTTAGCACTCGATCCAGCTCCAGCACTACTCATTTTGGTTTAGTTGATGTCTAATAACCTGTTAATAACCTGTTCGAAACGAAAACGTATTACACGGGCGAGTTTTGCTTCAGCACTAGTCCCCCCTGATGTGTACTGGTTGACGCTGCTGTTCGCAGGAAATACGTAATGTAAACAGCACTTTACAACTGATGTAATGAAAGTAAACTAAAATAAATGCAGCTTTTTCCGTCCTTAATATTGACTATGTGGAATATTTCATTATACGTGACTATTTCAAGCCGTCAGAACATTCTTTACGAGACACTGATCCCACACCCCTACACGTCCAACGTTTGCTGAAAACTGTGGAGGCTTCGGGGGGAACAGAGATGCCAATTAATATTTGCGTTGACACTTATCAATATGATTCACGGGTGTAGACAAGACACCCTAACTCTGAGTAACACTTTTTATTTAACAGTCATCAGTATTGTAAACTAACAAAGCACACACTGGCCCTACAAGTAATGACAATTTATAATCAGGTTTAACAGCAATCACCTATCACCTTCCTGTTACGAACGCGTACGGTTCCTGTCCACTGGTACGAACGCGTACGGTTCCTGTCCACTGGTCAGTTTCCGCCAATCCCCCCCAGGCTTAAAGGCTGCCAGTGCATGATAACACAGGAGTAGTCTGTCTTTATAAATAATTGTATGCAATGTATGGTGGTCAGACATGTCCATCATTATGAATATAAATATAACTTATTCCCAGAAAAAAAGAGAACTATAATAATCCAAGTATCATGAGTACTTGGATATGCTATTGCAGCTATTTGCATGGCAACTTCTGAAGGACGAATTATTAACAGGTACAGTAGTGTGATCGACATAAAACAGGCTTGTGATCGACCAGTCGATCGCGATCGACTGGTTGGCCACCCCTGATCTATACTATCTATCTTATCTTTAATACTATCTTTCTAGACTATCTATCTATCTTTCTAGACTATCTATACTATCTATCTTATCTCTAATACTATCTTTCTATCTAACTTCTTTTTATCTGTCTAGTCTTACTCTTTGCTTTGTCTCTAGTACGGAGCCCACGAAATACCTTGCCTTCCCGTTCTGTCTCTTTTTGTTTT
Source organism: Chionoecetes opilio (assembly GCA_016584305.1). NCBI lineage: Eukaryota > Metazoa > Arthropoda > Malacostraca > Decapoda > Majidae > Chionoecetes > Chionoecetes opilio. The sequence goes on from JACEEZ010022048.1 coordinate 42,634, forward strand.
ATTTACAACTACAACTTTTTCTACAACTTTGGCTTTTTATTGACAACCGGGACTCCAAAAGACACCCTTCGAAGTTATGAAAGTTTGTCTCCAATGTCTCTGGTTTTACGTGTTGAGGAGTGACTATAATATTTTTTTTTATCAACTACCGACCCTTCCCCTTGTATTGAAACTTTGTCCTTCTACCCTTCACACACACACACACACACACACACACACACACACACACACACACATACACACACACACACACACACACACAGGGAAGGGGAAAATGACAGTAACCAGCAACAAGGGGTGGAGTGAGGGGACAGGTGTGGTAGGTAGGAGGGGAAACACACCTGAACCAGCAAGCGTTGTATGAGGGAGAGAGCGGAAGGGAGGGGAAGGGCGAGGGGAGGGCGAGGGGAAGGGCGAGGGGAAGGGCGAGGGGAAGGGAGGGGAAGGGCGAGGGGAAGGGCGAGAGGAAGGGAGGGGAAGGGCGAGGGGAAGGACGAGGGGGAAAGGGGGAGGGGAGGGACAAGGGGAAGGACGAAGGGAAGGACGAGGGGAAGGGCGAGGGGAAGGGAGGGGAAGGGCGAGGGGAAGGGCGAGGGGAAGGGCGAGGGGAAGGGGAGGGCGAGGGGAAGGGACGCAACATTACCACTCGATTATAATTTTTTTTTCTCTCTCTCAATCTTACTCACTCACTCACTCCCTCCCTCACTCCCTCCCTCCCTCCCTCACTCCCTCACTCACTCACTCCCTCACTCACTCACTCCCTCACTCACTCACTCACTCACTCACTCACTCACTCCCTCACTCACTTACTCACATACTCACTCACTCACTCACTCACTCACTCCCTCACTCACTCACTCACTCCCTCACTCACTCACTCACTCACTCACTCACTCACTCCCTCACTCACTCACTCACATACTCACTCACTCACTCACTCACTCACTCACTCACTCACTCACTCACTCACTCACTCACTCAATCACTCACTCACTCACTCACTCACTCACATACTCACTCACTCACTCACTCACTCACTCATCACTCACTCACTCACTCACTCACTCCCTCACTCACTCACTCACATACTCACTCAATCACTCACTACTCACTCACTCACTCACTCACTCACTCACTCACTCACTCACTCATCACTCTCAACATCACTCACTCACTCACTCACTAACTCACTCACTCACTCACTCACTCACTCACTCAATCACTCACTCACTCACTCACTCACTCACATACTCACTCACTCACTCACTCACTCACTAACCTCACTCACTCACATCACTCACTCACTCACTACTCACTCACTCACTCACTCACATACTCACTCACTCACTCACTCACTCACTCACTCACTCACTCACTCCCTCACTCACCACATCACTACCACTCTCACTCACTCACTCACTCACTCACATACTCACTCCTCACTCACTCACTCCTCACTCACTCACTCACTACTCACTCACTCACTCACTCACTCACTCTCTCTCTCTCTCTCTCTCTCTCCTCTCTCTCTCTCTCTCTCTCTCTCTCTCTCTCTCTCTCTTCTCTCTCTCTCTCTCTCTCTCTCTCTCTCTCTTTCTAATTACGGCAATGAAGAGATTTCCACCGTAATGTCTCTCGTTAGTCATTCTCATATTTCCGAGGAGGTCGTTATTCCTGCCCTGCACTTAATTCTTACATACCCATTACAAATTTAACCCCTTGAGGCCCAGAACGTAATTTTCATCTATCTTCTATAATAATATAAGCGAAAGTGTGTCTGTCTGTCTGTGTGTGTGTGTGTGTGTGTGTGTGTGTGTGTGTGTGTGTGTGTGTGTGTGTGTGTTGTGTGTGTGTGTGTGTGGTATACGTTCCGCCCCCCGTGGCACAATCCCCTCATATGGCACAGTTTTGGAACCGGGTCGAGCAGGGGAAGGTTTTAAGCCCACTTATAGGATGAACCGATCACTTTTTTTTTCTTTTTTTTAGCAGCCTATTAGCGAGAATTGTGAAAAAAAAGTGGGTTGCGAGAATTGAGGAAACCTTCATGTAGGGTGAATGGTAATGGGTGAGTGAATGGGTGGGGTGATGGATAATGGGTGTGGGGTGATGGGTGAGTGAATGGGTGGGGGGTGATGGGTTGGGGGGGATGGGTGATGGGTGAAGGAATAGGTGGGGGGTGATGGGTAATGGGTGAGTGAATGGGTGTGTGGTGATGGGTAATGGGTGAGTGAATGGGTGGGGGTGATGGGTAATGGGTGAGTGAATGGGTTGGGGGTGATGTGAATGGGTTGGCGTTAATACATACATTTCTACATCCATGAAGTTAGAAGGGGCTATCTGGAGAGTCTGTGTTTGGTGGGCCGAAGGCCCACCACCAATAGCCCTACGCAGGAGCTAGCCAAAAAGTCCGCCCGGAGGGCGGCTTTGCGGCTAGTTGTAATATAACCACCAGTGGACAATTTCAATGAACATAAGCAATATTTTATAGATATGACCTGTTTAGTATCCTTGTCCAGTATATATGTCCACTAACTAATTTGGTATATTCAGTTGCTTTTCGTAATTTTATGGCTAACGACAGACGATTTTATGTAGCAAAGGAAAGATCTGGTTAACAACGTGAAGGGGTTAACAACGGCAACAATGTGTATTCACGAAGCCCTTCCTCTCTCTCCCTCCCTCGGATTAAGCCTTAAAAATAGGTACAATTTCGCCGAGAATATACATTACCCAAATTATCATCGGTGTGAAATAACAGTGACCGAGATGGAAATGAAACTTCCTAGCGTTCATTACCGTAACTCCACATGCAATTCAGTCATTAGCACAATTTTTTTTTCTCCCTAACCTGATATTTAATGAAGACAATGTTCATGAATGAGTTCCCGAAAAGAGAAGCGAAGGATTATTATCGACGTTAAATCCCTGTCGCTATTCTCAACACCTTTTTCATGGCCGAACATGTAAAACACTGGCGCTCCAACACACTCAGAAAAAAAAGTTCAAAATGTGTCACATATTTTGCACCTTCAATAAGGGTGCACAGTTGCAGCCCTAAGGGGGGTTGCACCTTAAGAGGTGCAACTATGCACCCTTATGGGTGCAATGTTGCACCTTTAAAGGTGCAAAGTTGCACCTTTTTTTCTTAGTGTGAAGTGATAGGGAAATCAAGGCACAGGGAAATCAAGGGACAAGGAAATAAATCAAGGCACAGGGAAATAAATCAAGGCACAGGGAAATAAATCAAGGCACAGGGAAATCAAGGCACAGGGAAATAAATCAAGGCACAGGGAAATCAAGGGACAGGGAAATAAATCAAGGCACAGGGAAATCAAGGCACAGGGAAATAAATCAAGGCACAGGGAAATCAAGGGACAGGGAAATAAATCAAGGCACAGGGAAATCAAGGCACAGGGAAATAAATCAAGGCACAGGGAAATCAAGGGACAGGGAAATAAATCAAGGCACAGGGAAACCAAGGGACAGGGAAATAAATCAAGGCACAGGGAAATCAAGGCACAGGGAAAATCAAGGCACAGGGAAAAATCAAGGCACAGGGAAATCAAGGACAGGGAAAATCAAGGACAGGGAAACACAAGGGACAGGGACAAATAAATCAAGGCACAGGGAAACCAAGGACAGGGAAATAAATCAAGGCACAGGGAAATCAAGGGACAGGGAAATAAGTGCCTATGGGGGGAAGGGGAGGGCGGGGGTGTCTTAAGGGGTGTTTAGGTGTTGTTTCAATGGTCTTTTATCAAATATAAGATGACGTTTTCCTTTTGTTTTGTTTTTTGTTCCTCCTCCTTATCATCATCATCATCATCATCATTCATCATCATCATCATCATCATCATCATCATCATCATCATCATCATCATTCTCATCATCATCATCATTATCATCATCATCATCATCATCATCATCATCATCATCATCATTCTCATCACATATCTCTCTCATCATCTGTCATACCCATATATATTTTTTTTTTTTTTATTTTTTTCCCTTTTCCTTTTGTCCACGGGATGATTGAATGACGTGAGGACTATAACGGGGCGACTCTTCATTAGTCTCTCCCGCCCTTACCTTCCATTATATCCAACCTTCTTCACTTCAAGGGCCTCACACACACACACACGCACACACACACACACACACACACACACACACACACACACACACACACACACACACACACACACACACACACACACACACACACACACAGTCTCCGGCACTCTAACCCTCTATGGAAGACCCTCCAGTGACCACGCAAAGGTACTACTGAAGAAGAACTCCCCCCACCCCCCTCCTTCCTCACCACCTTTGCACCACCTTCTGACTTCCTTCCCTCGCCCCTTCTCCTCTTTTTTTTTTACTCGTAACAAGACTATCGGAAAATGTAGTTAACGTCTGCTTCAGTCAGTTAAGAAAAAAAATTAGTGTTTGTTGAGTTTTTCCCCTCTGCATCTAACCTCCTACTCCCCCTTCCTTCTTTCCTTAAATCCTTCCTTCCTTCTTTCCTTAAATCCTTCCTTCCTTCTTTCCTTAAATCCTTCCTTCCTTCTTTCCTTAAATCCTTCCTTCCTTCTTTCCTTAAATCCTTCCTTCCTTCTTTCCTTAAATCCTTCCTTCCTTCTTTCCTTAAATCCTTCCTTCCTCTTTCTTAATCCTTCTTCCTTCTTCCTTAATCCTCTTCCTTCTTTCCTAATCTCCTTCCTTCTTTCTTAAATCCTTCCTTCCTTCTTTCCTTAAATCCTTCCTTCCTTCTTTCCTTAAATCCTTCCTTCCTTCTTTCCTTCTTTTCTTCCTTGTTTCCTTCTTTCCTTCCGTTCTTTCTGTATCTTTTTTACTTCCTTCATTCCTTCCTCTGTCTTTCTTTTGTTCTTTCTTTCTTTCTTTTTTTCCTTCCTTCCTTTGTCTTACTTTCTTTCTTTTTTTTTTCTTTCTTACTTCCTTTCTTTCTTTCTTTCTTTCTTTCTTTCTTCTTCTTCCTTCTTCCTCCTTCTTCTTCTTCTTCTTCCTTCCTTCCTTCCTCTTCCTTCCTTCCTTCCTTCCTTCCTTCCTTCCTTCCTTCTTCTCCTCCTCCTCCAAAGCACCTCCATATCAGGTGAAGTGTCCAAGAAATGTTGTTATGTTTAAACGGAGGAAGCAAAAGAGAAGGGGAAGAGGAGGAGGAGTAAGGCATTTCGTGGTCAGTCGATGAAGCTACGATCCTATTCCTCCTCCTCCTCCTCCTCCTCCTCCTCCTCCAAGCCAAGTATTTTCAGCCTCATCAACACCTGCCTGACGGGTGACTAAGCTAGAGCGCCACACACACATACACATACACACACACACACACACACACACACACACACACACACACCACACACACACACACACACACACACACACAACGCTTCTACCAATTTTTTTTCTCTCTCTCTCATACGTACACATATAATATACTATAGGAGTAGCCGTGTGTCTGTGTGTGTGTGTGTGTCTGGCTGTCTGTTTTGGGTAGCCGAAACTGTAAGTTCAATTTTGATGAGATTAGGCTCAGAAAATCGCAAATAAATCGTAGGTAGTAAGCGGCTTGGTTCTATGTCGATTGAATAATTTTGAAGGGGGATTTGGGCTAAAAACACTTTTAGGCGTATTAGTCTACAATAATGACTCTGCGGTAACGTCTTGCCGTATTTCACTAATTCCGTAGACTCATGGACTTACCGTTTGTGTGCGTGTGTGAGTGTGTGTGCATGTGTGAGTGTGTGTGTTGGAATCACACAGAACGTGTTCTACCCCGAGGCACTTTGACCAGTGACCAACGACAGCAACAACACGATTGGAGTTTGCAATCACATGTTGTCTAATATATACTACTACTATAAACATCAATACATGGGTCCGAAGGGCCCACAAGCACTTGTCTAATATACTATAGGAGTAGCTGTCTGTCTGTCTGTCTGTTTTGGGTAGCCGAAACTGTAAATTCAATTTTGATGAGAGTAGGCTCAAAAATTCGCAATTAAATCGTAGGTGGTAAGCGGCTTGGTCCCATGTCGATTGAATAATTTTGAAGGGGGTTTTGGGCTAAAAACACTTTTAGGAGAATTAGATTACAGGAAGTAACTCTGCGGTTACGTCTTGCCGCATTTCGATTACTCCGTAGACTCATGGACTTACCGTTTGTGTGCGTGTGTATTCATCTAGTTGTATTTTACAGGGCCTGAGCTACGCTCGTATAGCCCCGTCTCCATATCAAAATATTTTATCATTCATCCTTAGTGCTTAGTGTTGGCCGAAGCCACCACCCCAGGAGGCGAGTCACAAACCCCCGGCTAACACCCGGTACCCATTCACTGCTGGGTGGACAGGGGCTCGGGTTTTAAGAAGACCGCCCGTCTGTCTTCGCTCCGCCCTGGGATCGAACCCGGGACTTCTCAGTTGTGAGCCGAGTGTGCTAACCCTTACACTACGGAGTTCTCCTGTGTGTGTGTGTGTGTGTGTGTGTGTGTGTGTGTGTGTGTGCAAACATGCATGTGTGTGTGTGTGCATGTGTGTGTGCGCGTGCGTGCGTGCATGTGTGTGCGCGTGTGTGTCCGTTTGTGTGCGTGTGTGAGTGTGAGTGTGTGTGTGTGTGTGTGTGTGTGTGTGTGTGTGTGGCGCATGCATGCATGTGTGTGTATGTGCATTTGTGTGTGCATATGTGTGCGTGCGTACGTGCGTGTGTGTGTGTGTGCGTGTGTGTGTGCGTGTGTGTGCGTGTGTGTGTTTGTGCGTGTGTGTGACAGTATGTGTGTGTGTGTGTGTGTGTGCGTGTGCTTGGGGTCGAGCTTCTAATATACTCCACGCACGGTCAACTCTACGTCCGCCTGTCAAGGGTTGGCTGTGCTGATGCCGTCGAAGTATTGACTACCCGTGGAATCACACGGAACGTGATCTACCCCGAGACACTTTGACCAGTGACCAACGCCAGCAACAACACGATTAGAGTTTGCACACATTGTTGTCTAATATATACTACTACTACAAACATTATTACATGGGTCCGAAGGGCCCACAAGCACTTGTCTAATATACTATAGGAGTAGCCGTGTGTCTGTCTGTGTGTCTGTCTGTTTTGCGTAGCCGAAACTGTAAATTCAATTTTGATGAGAGTAGGCTCAAAAAATCGCAAATAAATCGTAGGTGGTAAGCGACTTGGTCCCGTTGATTGAATTCTTTGAAGGGTGTTTTTGGGCTAAAAACACTTTTAGGAGTATTAGATGACAGGAAGAAACTCCGGTAACGTCTTGCCGCATGTCACTTACTCCGTAGACTCATGTACTTACCGTTTGTTTGCGTGTGTTTGTTTGTGTGTGTGTGTGTGTGTGTGTGTGTGTGTGTGTGTGTGTGTGTGTGTGTGTGTGTGTGTGTGTGTGTGTGCAAGCATTCAAGCATGCATGCGTGTGTGTGTGTGTGTGTGTGTGTGTGTGTGTGTGTGTGTGTGTGTGTGTGCGTGTATGTGCATGTGTGTGTGCGTGCGTGCGTGTCTGTTTGTGTGCGTATGTGATTGTGTGAGTGTGTGTGTACTACAAACATCAATACATGGGTCCGAAGGGCACACAAGCACTTGTCCTAGTCTATTAGCAGCCACATTTTCTTTTTTATTAATCCACCTCTTCCTTTTTTCACCCTCAACACCGCTGTTCAGTTTCCCATCATTAATGAGCCGCTATACCTGTGCGTTCCCCGGAGCACCTGAGGGTTGTTTAGCAGCTTCCTGGGAGTAGTGGTGGTGTGAGATAGTGGTAGGAGTAGTAGGAAAAGGAGGAGAGGAAAGTAGTAGTAGCAGGAGTAGCAGTAGTATAGTAGTAAGAAGAGGAGAAAAGTAGTAGTGATGCTGACTTCCGGGAGCCTAACCTAACCAAAACTAAACTTAACTATAACCTAACCTAACCAAACTTAACCTAAACCCGATAAGTAACAAAAACAGCACGCATTGTTCTCCCCTCATGTTCAAAATTCACCACAGACACATCATTCCCAATTTCCAATATACAAAAAAAACATCTTATGTCACCTGGTTCCTTTTAAAAAATTTCGCAAACTGTACCAACTCAAATATACGCCACTGGAAACGACAAAGGATACTCGAAAACTCAAGTGTGGGGAGACTGGGGACCAAGCAAAGTGTTGGATACCTTATTTTACAGCTCCAGGTCGCTTCTGCACGTTTATACGCACTGCAGAAGGTTGTGGTGTGTGTAGGCTCTCCTGGGGGGGTGGGAAGGATGGAGTAGAGGTGTGGGAAGGAATACATAGGAATACATAGGAAGAACAGATACCAGGAGACCTATTGATCTATAACGAGGGTATCTGCTGACCTACATACTACTAACTATCAAACTACAAGTAAGATAACAGTTACAAAAGACTACCATGCCCCTAAAGAAGATAGGGACATGGAAGTCTCATAGTAAAGAATGAGAGGATATGAAGTATGCTAACTACAACTATGGAGGTGAGGTAGGAAGAGGAAGGAGTTGAAGGTATTGAGTTGGCTGTGAAGTGATGGGGAGTTAAGAAATGGGTACGAAATCTGTCTGTTTAAGGTCTGTTTGATCCTGTCTAAGGAAGGTCTGTCTGTCTATCTGTCTGTCTTTCTGTATGTATGTATGCCTGTCTGTCTATTTGTCTGTCTGTCTGTCTGTCTGTCTGTCTGTCTGTCTGTCTGTGTTTGTATTGTCCACAAGAGAAAAGTTGCAATTTCGATTACGAGACATTCAACTAAAATACCTCCTATAGACAAATATAGATAGATAGATAGATAGATAGATAGATAGATAGATAGATAAATAGATAGATAGATAGACATATAGATAAATAGATAGATAGATAGACAGATAGATAGTTAGATACACACACACACACACACACACACACACACACACACACTAAGATAAATAAACAGGCAGATGAATAGAAGGACAGATGGACAATTACATAGAAATGGAGACAAAGAGACATACAGACAGATAAGTAAACAGAAAAATAAACCAACAACAAAAACAAACAGAATAAAAGCGTGTGGTCTGGAGGGAAAAGATAGTGTGGTATGTTATGGTGTGTGTGGTGGGAGGGAGGAAAGGAGGGAGGGATGGAGGAAGAGGGAGGGGAGGGAAGGAAGAGAGAAGAGGGGGGAGGGGAGGGAGAGAGAAGAGGGGAGGAAGAGGGATGGAGGGAAGAGGGATGGAGAGGGGAGGGAGAGGAGGAAAGGGAAGGGAGGGAAAGAAGACGGAAGGGAGGGGAGGGAGGGAGGGAAGAGAAGGGGAGGGAGGGAAGGGAGGGAGGGAAAGAAGAGGGAAGGGAGGGGAAGGAAGGAGGGAAAGAAGAGGGAAGGGAGGGGAAGGAGGGAGGGAAAGAAGAGGGAAGAGGGAAGAGGGGGAAGAGGGATGGAGAGGGGAAGGAGGGGAGAGGAAGAGGGAGGGAGGGAAGGGAGGAAGAAGAGGAAAGGGAAGGAGGAGGGAGGAGGGAAGAGAGGGAGGAGGGAAGGGAAGGAGAAAAAGTCTACATGTTTCTCCTTTTTCGTTAACCCTCCAAGGACAGATAACTTTTTATTTGTCTTTTTTTTTTTTTCTCTCTCTCTCTCTCTCTCTCTCTCTCTCTCTCTCTCTCTCTCTCTCTCTCTCTCTCTCTCTCTCTCTCTTTTCTCTTCCTCCTCAGTAAGTTTATGATAATGAAAAGAAAACAAGTGGATCTTTTTTTGAGTCCTCATCTTAACACTCTTCTTTCACTCTTCCTCTCCTGACAAACTCAAGCCTCTTAAGATCGCTCCTAAAGCCCCGTCCACACTACCACTCACCACCGTCGGTGCTTGCCGTCGGTGCTTGCCGACGGGAAGCGCCGTTGCCAGGGTTGTGTCCACACGAACGGTTTTGTTCGGCGGTCAGCGCGCTTCCTGATTTCAAAGTGAGAGTCATGTTTTCTGCATATCGTGTGCTCTCACTCGAGATTATGAAATAACCACAGGAGGTTTAGAAAAACTGACTCAATTATCATCTTCATGACACATTTCTGCATATCATAAGCAAGAAAAATATACGAAAACCTTTTTGTGTATTCTAAAAAATATAGCAAAAAGAAATAGTGTATAAACATATTTCTCACTTTTTTGTCTTCAACTCGCTGCAATTTCCCGACCATTTCTCCCATTTAATTTTTGATCACATACTCGTAATCAGCTGACTTTCTTGGTTCTGATGGTATACGGTACATAGCAATGCAAAAATATCTAGATGGTGAAAACTGCCGATAACTTGAAGCATGTGTTTGGCGCTGACCCGTGAGTGACGGGCATGCCCGCCCAATATTAAACCTGCTGAATGTTGGCGGGCAGCGCCGACGGTTAAATTTTGCTCGTCGGCATCGTGTCCACACTGCCACTTTTGAGTGACGAACACTGTTCGACGGCAAGCGCCGACGGTGGTGAGTGGTAGTGTGGACGGGGCTTTAGACACACTGGATACTGTATGTTTGTGTAGAATAAATGAGGGGCAAAATAAAATATAGCGTCTTCCATTACCACAAGTTTTTACGTCCTTTCGTGAGTTCCTTGGAAAGCGATTGACTCCTGGAACCTCACGAATTTTTTTTTTCCTCCTTTTCCTGTTGCCTCTCTTAACTTCTCTCTCTACTCTCTTCTCGTAGTCTCCTCTGCTCTCTGAAAGTCGTCTCTCTCTCTCTCGTCTCTTCTCTCTCTCTCTTCCTCTTCTCCTCTCTCTCCTCTCTCTCTCTTCTCTCTCTCTCTACTCTCTCTCTCTCTCTCTCTCTCTCTCTCTCTCTCTCTCCTCTCTCTCTCTCTCTCTCTCTCTCTCTCTCTCTCTCTCTCTCTCTCTCTCTCTCTCTCTCTCTCTCTCTCTCTCTCTCTCTCTCTCTCTCTCTCCTCTCCTCTCTCTCTCTCTCTCTCTCTCTCTCTCTCTCTCTCTCTCTCTCTCTCTCTCTCTCTCTCTCTCTCTCTCTCTCTCTCTCTCTCTCTCTCTCTCTCTCTCTCTCCCCTCCCAAGCACCTCCATTCCTAACTGTCTTCAACGATCCACCTTAATCCCTTAGCCTCTGTTCAAGGTCTCCACTCCCCTCTGTTCCTGTCCTAGATTCTCACTACTTCTAACCCTCCCTCCTTAAGGTCCTATGTATCACTTAGGCTCCTTCCCTTATGTGCCTCGTCTATATCCCTTACACGCCCCAACACAAAACGCATATAAGAAGAAGAAAAATAGGTAAGGTTAATAGAAAGAGTAATAGAATAATAGTAGTAGTAATAGAAAGGTAATAGTAAATAGAAGAGGTGGAGGTAGGTAAAGCGGTAGATTTTAAGATAGAAGATTGATTGAGAGATTTTAAATAGGTAGTTAGGAGGTCAATAGGTTTTCCGATAGATTTTAAATAGGTAGTAGGAGGAGGTAAAGGTAGAGGCATAGAAAAATAAATTCCCCTGAATGAAGTTCAACACACACAATGCAACTTCAGAGCAAAACAGAAAGGAAATTGGGAAGTGTAAAAGAAATAATAATAAGTTGCTTGGCCAGGGTTGTGCGTCAGTCAAAAGTGGTAAAAGGGAGTAAAGGGAAAAACGCGTTGAATGGGAATATCCTCCGGCGACTGTGCGCGGATGGAAGACCCTTTGGGACACTCATTGCGCGCGAACACCGACCTTCCTGAGGGAGGCGCAGAAGGGAGAGTGGTGTGGTTGTGTTGAAGTGTGTGTGTGTTGTGTGTGTTGTGAGTGTATGTGTAGTGATGTGTGTGTGGTGTGTGTGAAACGATGGATGAGATTGATTGAGAGAAAGGAGTTAGGAGGAGAAGGTTCAAAAGAAAGAGGTAGTAGGAGGAGTAAAGGAGAGGAAGAGAAAGTAAATCCGAATGAGAGTTCAAAACAGAACTAGAGAAAAGAAGGAATTGGGAGAGGTAGAAGAAGAAAGTGACTGGAGGTGGGAGTACAACATTACAAAGACAAACAAACAACCTGAAGACAACCAAATCGCACGCACACACGATGAAACCGATTGGGTCACTATGCGCGCCAAGCTCTTTCCGAGGAGGCGAAAGGGAATGGGTGCTGTTGTTCGTCGGTGTGGAGATCTGTTGGTGATACGTACATTTGTAACGATGTAAATGAGCAAAGACGACAGACAGAGACGACACACGACAAAACGACAACACACGAACGAAGACGAAGACGACACAAAACAACGAACACAACAGAAGATACAACGAAAGCAGACACACACACAAGACTTGGACACTAAGCACCACCACAACTTCACGGGAGGCATAAACTGGCGATTCGAGTCACATGCCACGTGGCAAGCATCGTTGGTGAAAAACACGGCACGCAGTCCACCACATCAAGAACGGAACACACACACACACACACACACACACACACACACACACACACACACACACACCAACACCACACACACACACACACACCACACACACACACACACACACACACAACGCCATCAAGCAGTGCACAATGCGGCATTACAGGTGCAATGAAAGCTATAAGTAATAAGAATAAGCTGCAGGGGAAAAAAGTATTCACATATTTCACTGTTGTTTAGAAAGAGTTGGCAGCGTAATCTTGCAACACAACATGAACAAGGGGAGGGCGGGGGCGTGCTGCGCTTCTCCTGTTGCAGCAGTCACGTCGCGGTGCTTAAGACTTTACCCGCGAGTGTGTGTCCCAAGCCTCGCTAGGACCAGGGTCATAGATTACTGGCTAGGACACTCACTAGGGACGCGGTGCAGGGCGTTGGGTTAGCGGGGAAGAGTGAGGCAGCGCGGGGAGTGGCGGTGAGGGAGGAAGGGTGATAAGGAAGGATGTAGTGGTGGGTGTTAGTGTGTGACTTAACAGTGTGTCTTTACAGGGTGTTACTCAGGGTGTGGAGGGTTACAAGGGTGACTGGGTGAAGGCAGGGAGGGTTAGGGACGCTGGTACTTGTTGCTCTGCCTTGACCTTCACCTGGCAGCGTGTTGAGGGCTGATCCAGGTGAGGAAGGAGTGCCCGGACACCTGGCTGGCGGTGCCGGAAAAGGGATAGAAGAGTGGTGTGTTTTGGAGGTCTGTCGTCACTGTCTGTCTGTCTGTCTATCTATCTGTCTGTTTGTCCGTCTGTCTGTATGTCTGTCTGTCTGTTGGTCCATCTGTCTGTATGTCTGACTGTCTGTCTATCTGTCTGTTTATCCGTCTGTCTGTCCTGTCTGTGTGTGTGTGTCTATCTGTCTGTTTATCCGTCTGTCTGTCTGTCTATCTGTCTGTGTGTCCGTCTGTCTGTCAGTCTGTCTTTATCTGTCCTCTTTCTTTCAGGTGAATGGGATAACACCACCGCCTTGAAGCAGTGACGCGCCAAGGACAACACTTCGAGTCCCTTATATATACATTCCCGCTATGTGATGGCAGGAAGAGAGTAGCAAGTCTTCACACGACACTCCACTATAATGGGTAAGTCCGTGTCAGTTCATATCACGTACAGGACCGTGCTTACGAAAAAAAATGCAAGAATCTAAATCTACATAAGTTTGTGAAATTATATAACAAAAATGGAGAAAAGTGCCTGCGAGAGAAATGCCAGGAGCTGAAATAAATACTTAAGCCTGTGAAATAGAAAAATATATGTAGGCCTATGTAAGTGCGATATATATGTAAGAAAATATAATAATAATTCACGAAAAAGAAAGAGCGCAATTTTGAAAAGGCCAGAAAGAGAGAGGTATTTTTGAAAAGACCAAAACAAGAAAGAACGAATTTTGAAAAAGACAAAAAAAAAGCGAATTTTGTTAAGACCAAAAAAAAAGAACAATTTTGAATAGACCAAAACAAGAAAGAACGAATTTTGAAAAGACCGAAAAAAGAAAGAACGAATTTTGAAAAGACCAAAAAAAAAGAAAAGCGAATTTTGAAAAGACCAAAAAAAGAAAGAAAGAATTTTGAAAAGACCGACAAAAGAGCGATTTTTTAAAAGACCAAAAAAAAATTTGAAAAGACCAAAAATAAAAGAAAGAATTTTGAAAAGACCAAAAAAATAAAGAGGTATTTTTTAAAAGACCAAAAATAAAGAGCGAATTTTAAAAAGACCCCCAAAAAAGACGAATTTTGAAAAGACCAAAAAGCGAAAGAACGAATTTTGAAAAGACCGAAAAAGGAAAAAAATGAGACACTAAGAAAAAATACACATATCCGTGACATAAAAAATAACATACATTGAACAAGTGTTATATATAGAAAAAAATCACTCATAAAAAGAAAGAGAGACTTTTGAATCCAAACAAAACTACACTACTTAAGAGACACGAGTGGCATTGAAACACCATTGACCAAACTTTTGCTTAACACTAATATAGACTAAGATAGCAAGTAACACAGGACTGGATAAAACGTGGCGGGCTTGGGCAGGGCGACGGGTCAGTGAATTAAAAGAACTACGTAGATTTACCCCCCATCCCCCTCCAAAAAGATAAGAAGAAGTGACCCTCTTTGTCCCTCCAAAAAAAAATCAAGTGAGGGAATCCTAAGAGAGGCAAAAGACGCAATGACTGAAGGAGCAAAAATGTTGTTCGTGACGGAGAGCTGATTGGCCTGCCTCTCCCCCGCATCACCGGCGCCCCCACCATGGCTCTCCTGAAGGGGGTGGTGGCCTGGGTCCTCCTGGTCTTCCCTTCCCTCCCACACCCCTCCCTGCAGTCCGGTGAGTAATGCTTGTCCTCTGCCTCTTATTCTTTTGCCTATTCATCATTTTTTTACTCCTTTCGTTCGTTATAATCAATTACATAACCAGAGAATGAGAGAAAAGGTAAATATATACACACACACACACACACACCCTGGTACCCCTCGCAATCTATCCCCCCCTCTCTCACCCCCCAGAAGGGCATCCCACACTCGCTGTTAAATGTTGCAGAAGGTCATTTATCACCGAGCCGACTGTTCATTAAGCTCCGGCAATGCGTGTGTACAGTGGCATCGAGTAAGGAGGAGCTTTCCACACTTCATTACTTCGGCATTTTAGACATACGTTATAGTAGTAGTAGTAGTAGTAGTAGTAGTAGTAATATAGTAGTAGTAGTAGTAGTAGTAGTAGTAGTAGTAGTAGTAGAAGTAGAAGTAGTAGTAGTAGTAGTAGTAGTAGTAGTAGTAGTAGTAGTAGTAGTAGTAGTAGAAATAGTAGTAGTAGTAGTAGAAGTAGAAGTATACGTAGTAGTAGAAGTAATAGTAGTAGTAGTAGTAGTAGAAAGGGGAGTTCTTGGTAGGTCATTAACAGTACTCATGTTGTTTATCATTGAGGGTCGCGCGGTGATGACTCCAAATGGTGTTGGCTACGAATGTTGGCTTACAGTGGGATATTGTGGGGCGCTTGTGTGGGTCAGACTGTGGATTGAGGCGGGGCGGGTCAGGGTGTGGGGCGAGGAGAGAAAGTAGGAGGAGGAGAAGACAAAGAAGAGAAAGATGAAGATAAGAAGTAAAAGGGGAAGGCTGGTATAAGTAGAAAAAAAAAAAAAAAAAAGAAAAGAAGAAGAAGAAGAAGAAGAAGAAGAAGAAGAAGAAGAAGATGATGATGATGATGATGAAGAATTAAAAGAAGAGTGGATTAATGATTAATAGAGAAAGAGATGAGAATGCCACAAAAACTTTTCTTCTGAAGTTTCGTTTTTAACCCCTTGAGACCCAGATTGATTGATTGATTTAATGCTAAAAGGGGAAAATGTGCCAGACATCAGAGGTGATATGGCACTATGGCAAAGCATAATGAAGGAGAGGGGTTATAGAGAAAGAGTGAAACGGTGAGGGAAGGGGAAAGGAACGGAACGTTATAGCAGTAGGGTTAGATCAGAGGAAGGATGTGTATTGTTGGGGGAAGGAGATCATAAATTAGGAATTGGGACAGGGGGGTGAATAAGGAAAGTTACTGTGAGGCAAATACCTTGAGCCTTATAGCAAGAAAGAAGGAGACAAAGGTCTTGTCTGTGGGATCGGAAGTCGTGAATGTTCCAATGAAGAACAGACAGAGTGTAGAGGTTAGCGGGTGATGATATATGGAATGGTAGCGGCCGGAGTAGAGGGGTTAGCAGGATCAGGGATATCAGGTGGGGGATCAAGTGTAGTAGGTGAAGGACAGTCAGTAGGGTCAGGGGGGCGAGGGGACAGGGATGGGGATTGTTGAGACAAAAGGGAGTCTCTTGTACAGCCAGGAGGAAGGGGTAAGTTAAGAAGAGACTTAACAGCGGGACGGTGAGAGGTAGGAGAAGAAGAGGGAGAGGACATAGGGGGATCAGAGGGAAGGGGGGAAGGGTGCAGCGGGGAGAATGATGGAGAAGGCGGGGAAGAGGGGGCAGGAGGGAAGTTGGGAGGCAGAAGGAGGAAGAGAGGTAGGCGGAAGGTGGGAGGGAATAGGATGGATCTCAGCTGAGACTTTGAGGGTTGAGACAAAAGGTGGGGATGATGAGGCAGTTTCTGAAGATTGAAGAGGGCAAAGGGGTCATGTCTTGAAACTGAGCGAGGTACTCCTCGATCATAGCCATGGTCTCAACAGGAGAGTCAGGAGGGGAGACCTGGGAGGCACAGGGTTTCTTAGTAGGAGGAGACGTAGAAAGTGGGGTGTGAGGAACTGAGAAGGGAGAGACAGTGGAAGGTTTCGGGGGGGAGGAAGGGGAAGAACGTTTAGGTCGTCTGGTAAGAGTAGGCCGAGGAGGGGAGCGTTGAGGAAGGGGTGTGGGGATGGAGGAAGGGGTAGAGATTGGAGTATCTGGACTGAGGACGGCAAAGGGGTTACTTATGGAGAGAAAGGGGGCAGGAGGAGCAAAAGAAGGACGAGGAGTGGGAGAAGGAACAGGGAAAGAGAGGGTAGGAGAGGTTGTAGTAGGGGGATCCGGAAGAGTGGGATTGGAAATAAACCGGAAGACGGGGGTAGGCGAAAAGCCTTGGCGGCGAGCTTCCTGGCGGGCTTCCCATAAAGTGAAGCCCTTCTTCAATCTGATGGATGCCACTTCCGATTCAAAGTGGTAGACAGGGCAACCCCTGTAGAAGACGTTGTGTGAACCACCACAGCTCGCACAAGTGGGAGACGTTGCAGGACACGTGGAACGAGCATGGTCAGGTTGAGCACAAAGAGGACAGCGGGCAGAGGATCGGCAGTGCTTGGCAGGGTGGCCAAAACGCCAGCAGGACTGGCACTGGCGTGGAGTAGGGCAGTAAGGTTTAACAGAATAGTGGACCCCGGCAACATAAATGCTATCAGGGAGATCTTGCCTTTTGAAAGTGATTTTGGCAATGTTGGTAGGGGACTTACGGCGGCCCCGGGGTGGGATGGTGTAGCAGTAAACTGCAACGGCATCAT
>JACEEZ010022048.1:65000-67500 GCA_016584305.1 Chionoecetes opilio
CTCTCTATATATATATTATATATATATATATATATATATATATATATATATTATATATATATATATATATATATTAATATATATATATATTCTCTTGAGGGAGATGGAAGGAGAGAGAGAGAGAGAGAGAGAGAGGAGAGAGAGAGAGAGAGAGAGAGAGAGAGAGAGAGAGAGAGAGAGAGAGAGAGAGAGAAGAGAGAGAGAGAGAGAGAGAGAGAGAAAAAAAAAAAAGAGAGAGAGAGAGAGAGAGAGAGAGAGAGAATGAGACATTAAACCACTGACTGAATCCTTAAAAAGCTGTATATATACATTTTCAATATGAACACAATCACACATTAATTCACTTACTATCACCTTCCATTCTATTTTTCAACCAAGTATTTGTATCAAGACATACTAAGTCTACCATGACGTTAAACCGACATCTTACATCCTTATTTTCTTATGTTCTTCCTTATTTTCTTATGTTTGTCCTTACTTTCTTATGTTCTTATTAGGGTGGTAAATGATTGGAATGGACTCAGTAGACAGGTAGTTAATGCGGAGTTCATTAGGGAGCTTTAAAAGGAGGCTAGATAAATTCATGGATGGGGATGAAAGTTGGATGTAGGTAGTGTTAAGTAACAGGAACTACCTCGTGTAGGTCTCGCGGCCTCTTGTAGCTTCCTTATTTTCTTATGTTCTTATGTTCTTACCAAAAAAACACAATAACAAACCATCTAAATCATCCCTTCAAGACAACACAGAATACACACACTGTCAAAGTCACTTCACTAATAGAAACCATAACAAAAAGTCAGTCAAGACCCTATATAAATAAGTACTGGGAATAAAATTTGAACGGTAAGCTTTCGACAAGTTTAGCCGCGACCTGTTGTATTATTCAGTAACGGGTGAAGTTGGGTTCCTCGGCGCCGCAACTTTTTCTCTGAGCTTCCATGACTTGTCCTTTTACAGAGCACAGGAACGGGAGGTGCGTTAGGTATTCCGAGGAGGAAGACTTTGGAGGAGGAGGAGGAGGAGGAATACAAAGGAATACAAAGAAAACACAAACAGCAACATACCATTAGGTCCTTACATGGCTGTTTGATTACACTACACTAACTAGATAATAAGAGATAAAGGATAGGAAAGTAGAAGGCGGAGGGAGGAGGAGGAGGAGGAGGAGGAGGAGGAGGAGGAGGAGGAGGAGGAGGAGGAGGAGGAGGAGGGCAAAGGAATGAGTAAGGGAAGAGAAAGATGAGAAGAAGCAGAAAACATATGATTGATGACGAAGAAAGTATTAGAAAGTTGAAGCAGCATGAGGGGAAGATAGACAGATAGATAGGTATAGAGAGATAATGTGTGTGTGTGTGTGTGTGTGTGTGTGTGTGTGTGTGTGTGTGTGTGTGTGTGTGTGTGTGTGTGTGTGTGTGTGTGTGTGTGTGTGTGTGTGTGTGTGTGTGTGTGTGTGTGCGTGTACTTGGGTACTCCGTAGTGTAGTGGTTAGCACGCTCGGTTCACAACCGAGAAGTCCCGGGTTCGATCCCCGGGCGGAGCGGAAACATATGGGCTGTTTCCTTAAAACCCCAGCCCCTGTCCACCCACCAGTAAATGGGTACGGGTGTCAGCCGGGGGTTTGTGACCCCCCTCCCGGGGTGATGGCTTCGGCCAACACTAACCACTAAGGATGAATGATAAAAATTTTGATATGGAGACGGGGCCATACGAGCGTTGCTCTGGCCCTGTAAAATACAACTAGATGAATACAACTAGATGAATACACACATCCCTGCTTCATTTACCTGTATCCCTCAATCAGGCATCCAATCTCACCTGTCTAAATTCACTTTATTGGGCAAGCCAACGATGTCTGTAGGGCACGTTTTCGCAAAAAAAATTGAGGAATTTTGCAGCCCGATTTTTATTTTTATTTACATATATACGTAAAAATGATTTCATTAACAATTGTGTATAATGATGGTGTTAATAATTGTTATTCAATGTAATTTTTCCAGTGATTAATATTTGTGGAGATAGAATCATGTTTGTATGCATTTACGGGGTAAATAAGCTTACATAGGGTACGAAATTGAGTTTAGAACCATATATCGGAAAACGAAGACCAGATTCGTGGTCAGCAGCAGAAGAAGCCACTATAAACCAAGTTTCATCCAAATCGGGTGATATTTATTTTGCCCAAAAATCTGTAGGCTAGGGGTCCAGGAAATTTTTTTGAAAATCACATTTTCATTAATATCTCAGGAACCATAAACGTAAGGACAAAACGGTATGATGCATAAAAGATGCAACTCTTGACGGCCGTCCCAGTGGTATACGCGGAATTAAAATTTATGCATAAATAAGGCCACAAATCCATGTATTAGAAAATTTCTAATAAATTATATATCTAAAAAACTTGACATGTTAGGACGAAACGAAGAGTTTCATTAGGTAGATATCGTGAAACTGGACATAATTTATTTGTGTCATATTTCTTCTTAGGTCAATAGTTTCGTAG
>JACEEZ010022048.1:80000-152500 GCA_016584305.1 Chionoecetes opilio
ATACCGATCATATCATCAGGTAGGGCCTCAGCCATGCCTTGAGGGTATCCGAGGCCGTGCAGGAATGGGAAGACAAGGGCCGCCACGCCACTACTGCGTGGCGGGCACGGCAGCTCCTGCCTCACTTGTGGTGGCTGGGTATCTGCGTCCCACCCCATCTCAGGACCCGCTGGAGACCTGCGAGGTCCTGCTCGGCGAGCAACCTCCTGGTGAACACCCGCAGCACTGCAGCTCCAAGGGACGATTCCTGGGCCCTTGGTGGAGGAGGAGGCATTGACCTTGGTGGAAGAGGCGTTGCCCTTGGTGGAGGTGGGCTCCTGCCGCGGCTGCCGGGGCTGCGGCTGCCGGGGCTGCTGGTGTTGGGCTCCCAGCGTGGCGTCGTATCTCGCCTCGTATCTCTCATGTCGGGGTCGGAGAGAGTCGCGTAGGCTCCCTGCAGCAGCTAGAACCTGGCCGTGGCCACCGCGACGTCCTGCGTCGGACAAACCCGGGTTTCCGGAACCCGTTCCAGCTGCTGCAGGGAGCCTACGCGACTCTCTCCGACCCCGACATGAGGGCGAGGTACGACGCCACGCTGGGAGCCCAACACCAGCAGCCCCGGCAGCCGCAGCCCCGGCAGCCGCGGCAGGAGCCCACCTCCACCAAGGGCAACGCCTCTTCCACCAAGGTCAACGCCTCCTCTTCCACCACCAAGGGCAACATCTCCTCCACCAGCAAGGGCAAAGCCAAAAAGTCTTCATCAGACTTTTGCCCTTTCCCGTACAGGGACACCGGCTCGGAGGACGTGTCCGACAAAGAGAGGAATGCCCGCAAAAGGAGGCGAGAGAGACGCAAGCAGAAGGATCACTGATCGGATCCTTATTGCTGAGCCTCGGGTTGTGGCAGGCCGGGGGGGCAAGGCATGAGCATGGACAGGCTCGTTTTTCTTACTTTACTTATGAATCCCATGTTTGCTTTCCAACTACTATATTATTATTGAACCTCAAATCTCCAATACTATATAGTATATGCTGCTATCATAACTGCTACTTAGCTATAGCTGTTGTACATCTCTCTCTCTCTCTCTCTCTCTCTCTCTCTCTCTCTCTCTCTCTCTCTCTCTCTCTCTCTCTCTCTCTCTCTCTCTCTCTCTCTCTCTCTCTCTCTCTCTCTCTCTCTCTCTCTCTCTCTCTCTCTCTCTCTCTCTCTCTCTCTCTCTCTCTCTCTCTCTCTCTCTCTCTCTCTCAGAACGGAAACTTCTTCTGAGATTTTTTAAAGTCTATTTTAATATACTCTTAAAACAAACCTGCACTATCCTAATATTCCACATCAACACACCTCACACATCCAAACATTCCTCACCTACAACACGCCACGACGCTCCTCCAGCCATGACAACGGCATAATATTAATCCCTCAGGGCCACACACACACACACACACACACACACACACACACACACACACACACACACACACACACACACACACACACACACACACACACACACACACACACACACACACACACACACACACACACACACACACACACACACTCATACACACACACACACATACACACACACACACACACACACACACACACACACACACACACACACACACACACACATACACATGTGCACGCCTTCAGGATATGGTGATTGGTGTGTACCTGCTTGTTAAGACGCGTTACATGCCTGTGTGGGGTGAAGGGTCGCTGCTCACGTCTAAAGGCAGTGTGCGAGTATATTCCAGCGGTACTGTACAGGTCCTACTACCTCTGTTTGCTATTGTACTGATTTATACGTGTACGAGTATATTCCAGCGGTACTGTACAGGTCCTACTACCTCTGTTTGCTATTGTACTGATTTATACGTGTACGAGTATATTCCAGCGGTACTGTACAGGTCCTACTACCTCTGTTTGCTAGTGTACTGATTTATACGTGTGCGAGTATATTCCAGCGGTACTGTACAGGTCCTACTACCTCTGTTTGCTAGTGTACTGATTTGAGTGGCGGTTATTGGCTGTACTCTAAAGTGAATAAGAGAAATAAATAGGTAAATAGATGAATCAATACATATAAAAGGACGGATCTGGAAAAAAAAATAACCAAAAAGTAAAGCAACTTCAGCAAATTTTCACTAAAAAGTAAGGTAACTTAGGGAAAAATTTTAAAATGGAGGTAACTTTTAGGGAAATGTCGCAGAAAATGAGGTGGCATGAGGAAACTTTCGTGATTTTTTTTTAAAAAAAGGAAAATTTTCACCACAAATTACATTTTACAAACCACGTGGCAAAAACTTGGGACAGGTCAAATGTCCTATCAACAACACACTAAACCTCATCCTCCTCCCTGCAGGCAGTGGATAGGAAATCAATGTCCCCACCAGCCGGTCACCACTCACGCCCGCGACCCCAAACGCCCCCCTCACCCCTGTCCCGCCATAAAGAGCACTTTGTCGTGGCTGCAATCTGGCGCGGCACCCTACGGGCACTCTACTCCCTCCGGGGCGCATATTCCCGTTTTCTGGAAGAGTATGTGGCGTTTACTCTTGAACACGTCGGATAGATTATGTTTTCCTAGAGTCTTCATGGCAACTTTGCGTGGGAATCACAATGAGGGTATTTTCGAGAATTTCCGATGGTTAGTTTCGGAGCTACAGCCAAGTGTCTTCACTAGGAAACCACATACCCGCGTAGAGAACAGGAATATGCGTCCGTGGCGGTGGACGGGGTGATGCACGACGCGCACCCCGGACCCCACTGCATCACCCCGCCGGCAGTCATTTGTTTACACTCCAGATGGCCGCGGGTGTTCTGCAGCGAAGTCGTATATTGCTTAGAGGAGAACCACTTCCCCTTCATGCCGCCCCGTTATTGCTTTTCAATACCGCGGCGCCGGAGACAAGTTGCTGAATATTCCGCTCGTAACTTCACTTGTGCATGATAAACTTCGACGCTCTCAGCTTCAACCTCACGTCCGCGGGCAACTTCATTAACTTCCCCCCCTTGCCCCCCCCCCCTTCCCCCTCAAGGAGCACCGCGCGGAGGGAATTTTGTCATAATGGAAGGCTGAGACACGGCATGAATAGAGTCTGTGGGGCAATCGCGGCCTCACACACCCTCGTATACCATCTCCTGAAGGCCATGTGCTGCGAGGATCACCCAGACAACACTCGTATATCTGAACACATGTCCCTTTACGGTGAAATAGTACCTAAGGAAACTCTTACTAAAGCATCCCCGTGTACCCGTGAGCGATACTTATCACAGCTCTGAAGAAGATTGTGGCGGCGGAGCAGATGCCGTGTTCATGAAGGCACCTTTACTCACGCTTGGGTGGGTGCCTCTGCGGTGATCCTCCTGACTTAGGGCGCAATCCAGGTTGGGTATGGTCTTGGTCTTGGTCTTGGTCTTGGTCTTGGTCTTGGAGTGGGAGGCTTCCGTCCCGTCTTTAAGTACAGTTGCAGCCTTTTTACCGGCACTCTCCCTCATACAGTTTCCCTATTTCTATAGAGGTAGGGAGAGGCTGGCAGGGTACAGGGGTGAGTAACAGGTGGGTGGCTTGAAATCACTTCCAGATACACGCGGAACGTGGAGGCACAAGTAGGAATTGCGTGCGAGTCCTCCTAATACCCTGCTCTCAATGACTCTATGACCGTGCTAATACCCTGCTCTCAATGACTCTATGACCGTGCTAATACCCCGCCATGCCGCTACCGTCGTCACGCGGCTAACACCTCCCTGACTGCGTGACTCATCTAATCATTAGGTCTTCTCAGGTGTGCACTACAATTACGCCTGCAACGTTTACCTGTTTGCCTCAGGTGAAGGGGTCGCGTGTGAACAATGATTTAACCCCTTGAGACCCAGAACGTAATTTCCATTGTAATTTGACCACCATTAGATGATTTTTAATGAATATAAGCAATGTTTTTATAGATATGACCTGTTTAGTATCCTTGTCCACTAGCTAATTTGGTTTATTTAGTCACTTTTTGTAATTTTATGGCTAACAACAGACGATTATATATAGCAAAGGAAAGATCTGGGTGTGAAGGGGTTAATGTTGCGAGAAACGGAACAAAACCCTACCTTACATACCGTTCTCCTGTCCTAGATCAACATTCACCATAGAGACACGTATACATATAAGACCAATTCAATACTGATAGTAACGAAATTGTAAGAAAATAATGCATCATACAGGATCAAAAATATACCTAAAATAACCTGAAATAAAACTAAAATAACCAAAAAATAAACCACAAATAACCAAAAATAACCGAAAATAAACCTGAAATAACCTAAAATAAGCCTCAAATAACCTGAAATAACCTAAAATAAACCTAAAATAACCGAAAATAACCAAAAATAAACCTAGAATAACCCAAAATGAAATAATATACCTAAAAACGGTTATGTTAGTCGTAGCCTAACCTAACCTGACCTAACCTCTTCTTATGCATTATTTCAATCTCACTGAATTATAGTACGCCGTCCCTACCTATAGACTCATAGTATAGAGCATAGAGGAACCAAGAATAGTGTGATGTTCGAAAGGTGTTCAGGTCATGGCAGTATAAATTATCCTCCCATGACACACACACACACACACACACACACACACACACACACACACACACACACACACACACACACACACACACACACACACACACACACACACACACACACACACACACACACACACACACACAATGGTTCCCCGGCAGTCTCTAGGTGTTGCCAGAATCAAAGGTTACTTCCAGGTGTGTGTGTGAGTGTGTGTGTGTGTGTGTGTGTGTGTGTGTGTGTGTGTGTGTGTGTGTGTGTGTGTGTGTGTGTGTG
The DNA here is from genome assembly GCA_016584305.1 of Chionoecetes opilio. Lineage (NCBI taxonomy): Eukaryota > Metazoa > Arthropoda > Malacostraca > Decapoda > Majidae > Chionoecetes > Chionoecetes opilio. The sequence continues at coordinate 84,840 of JACEEZ010022048.1, forward strand.
TGTGCGTGTGTGCGTGTGTGTGTGTGTTTGGAGCAGTGTGAAAGTTAGGTTCTCGCTGCCTGACGCTGCTTAATGTCTTGCTTCGTCGCGTCTCCGAATTCGATACGTAAAGGAGAAAGTTTGGATAGGTCGAGGAACACGTAAATCGAGGCCCTTTGGTGTGTGTGTGTGTGTATGTGTGTGTATGTGTGTGTATGTGTGTGTGTGTGTGTGTGTGTGTGTGTGTGTTGTGTGTGTGTGTGTGTGTGTGTGTGTGTGTGTGTATGTGTGTGTGTGGTGTGTGTGTGTGTGTGTGTGTGTGTGTGTGTGTGTGTGTGTGTGTGTGTGTGTGTGTGTGTGTGATGTGTGTGTGTGTTTTGTGTGTGTGTGTGTGTATGTGTGTGTGTGTGTGTGTGTGTGTGGTGTGTGTGTGTGTGTGTGTATATGTGTGTGTGTGTGTGTGTGTATATATGTGTGTGTGTGTGTGTGTGTGTGTGTGTGTGTGTGTGTGTGTGTGTGTGTGTGTATATGTGTGTGTGTGTGTGTGTGTGTGTGTGTGTGTGTGTGTGTGTGTGTGTGTGAGTGTTACATTTATCTCCATGAAAGTATATTCGCTACAGTCAGAATACTTTGATAGTATTTTCAATCTCTGTCTAAAACCTTTGTATAAAATTTTCAAAATACAAATACTCGCACATTCTGAACCTGCCTACCTTTATGTAAATTGGATTCGCAATACAAACACTGATGATAAAGCATACGAGTAAATTACCACGGTTAATACCCATGTGATAATTGATAACTGCGGGCACTGCAATAAACTGCAGGTATTTACATATGCAAAACAAGATGATGTGCGGCTGTGCTGTTCCGTGAATGTGTTTGTACCAACAGTCAATGCTAAAGTGGAACATTTACACGCAACATAGTAAACAAGCCCTGCCTACTAAACTACAGGGAAGCGCAATCCAGACAGACAGCCGCAGCAGCACAGCCATGCACCCGACAGCAGGTCTGGCAGTGAGGGAGAAGGGGGATCGGCAGGGCGGGGGGAAGGGGGAGCGGCAGGGAGGGGGTAGGGGGGGGGGGGCTGCCTGCCTAGCTTACCACTTGTGCCTGCCGGGGAACACAGCCTCGTGCACCTGGAACCTAGTCACCATCAAGGCCATTGTGCCATCGATCACACGTTCATCTTTCCTAAATTAAATGACCATCTACCTATCAAACCATGACCATCTATTAAAAACATGACCATCTATTAAAAGTCAATTGATCTAGTATTTTTCGTTGCCAATAAGGTGACGGGCGGTAATCAGGAGCTGCATCTTCACCCTCCCAGACCCACGCACCCAACATCACCCTGAAATCACACCCTTCAGACCCCTGCACCCAACACCACCCTGAAATCACACCCTTCAGACCCCTGCACCCAACATCACCCTGAAATCACACCCTCAGACCCCTGCACCCAACATCACCCTGAAATCACACCCTTCAGACCCCTGCACCCAACACCACCCTGAAATCACACCCTTCAGACCCCTGCACCCAACACCACCCTGAAATCACACCCTTCAGACCCCTGCACCCAACACCACCCTGAAATCACACCCTTCAGACCCCTGCACCCAACACCACCCTGAAATCACACCCTTCAAACCACACCAACATACTGCATCGTACTCATCACCACATTAGATCATCACCTTCCCTATCAAGAGCTGTATCATCACCCTCTCAGACCCCTGCACCCAACACCACCCTGTAAGCCACATCAATCACTACAATCACCTGCATCCTACTCATCACCACATTAGGGGCTAAATGCAAGAATGCTCGTCAAATCCCGGCAGGTAGAGATTCCCGACCGTCGTATCTCCACCGGTGGGATAGTCAAGAAATGCCCGGCCAGTGGAGATTTGTGGGCAGTCGTACCAACACAAGCGAGTCCAAGGCGGCATCAGTATTTTGACTGTTTTACACCTATCTAATTCCTTTTACTAACCTAATTCATCATTTCTGCCATGAAAATAATAGCTTTGTTAGTGTTCGCCACTTATCTGAGGCGTTGATGTAGAAAAAATGGGCCCGAGTGATGTTTGTGAGCAGTGGCGGCTCGTGATAAAATACAATGGAGGGACTGCAAACTTCACACAATAGTAGGATATACAAATTTTACCTTTCTCAGGTATGAGTTGTAGTTGATGTTCACGGATTTCAGGGCATGGTATTAGTGGTGGTGGTAGAAGGGATGGTGGGGGTGGTAGTGTTGGGGGTAGAAGGGATGGCTGAGGTGGTGATGGTAGAATTACGGTATTACTTGAAAATAAAGTCGGTAACGCTTGATTTCAGTCTTTTCATTTAATGTCAGCTGGGATAAGTTGATGTTTTGCAAATACTTCACTCGATTTTCCATAGTCAGAGGGTAATTAAAGAAAGCACGATATAACAACACCGTCTACACGCACTGTAAACACGAAAGGGACGAGACTCAGCTGCCTCGGCTGCAGCTCTTTGTGTTCACAAGTGGCGCGGCGGCAGCGCAGACATGAATCGTACAGCAAATATGAAAGTAACTTACATTTAGGTCTGGTTTTAATGAAAATTCACTTAGTACCGTATTGAAAATAACATATAATGACTTTTTATCATGATATATTTGTTAGTAGTGTATCAATTCTACTGTGTCTCTAAAGGCATCATACACCTGGCAATGACTGTCTGGGGGTGCTGCAGCTCTGTAGCCCTATGCCACGAGCCGCCACTGCTTGTGAGTACATTTAAGCAGTCGAACAGTCATTGAATTCGCCAGTCGCCACAAAGCAATATGGCGGACCACCTCCACCACCGCCGCTCTCCCTCGGCACCACTTATCTCAACAATATAAGGCCTCCTGCACCTAATTTTACCTTAATTATGACACGTGTGCATTCACAGTGTATGTACGTCACTCTCGGTTATGTTGAAAACTCGCCTGTAATGGTCTGGGAAGAAATAAGATGGAATAAGGACAGAGGACAAGGCATGGACAACGCAACCAGTGGAAACGCAACCAGTGGAAACGCAACGGGTGGAGTGTTTTCAAATGATTCTTGCTTGCCGCCGCGCGATGCAACCGGTCGAGAAAATTTCTTGCATATGGGCCTAGATCATCACCTTCCCTATCAAGAGCGGAACAAAACCGGAATCTAATCCTTCCAGCTTCTTACATAATTCAAGACCTTAATACAGTCAGTCATACAGGAGGTAGGCTCACTCGTGATCCCATACCCTCAAGTGACACCATGACGCAATCACCACAAGTACACACACACTCGCCACGTCTTCACCGCCATAGTTCAGCATAACGGCGTGCACAATAGCGGCATGTGCGGGGCTCACTTTGACTTTAACCATATTTGCGTCACTACACCCCTCCCCATGCAGACACCGCCCTTACTGTGCATAGCGGGTACTGACCTCCCCCCCCCCCCCCACACACACACACACACACATATATATATATATATATATATATATATATAATATATATATATATATATATATATAATATATATATATATATATATATATTATAACCTGCTACGCTCAACAAAATCTCAAGTTCCAGAATTATACATAAATAAACAATACGGAGAGGGGAGGAGAGGAGAGCCTGTGAGCCCATCCTTTTCATCCTTTCATTCACTGATCAAATTAAAACATGAATGAAATATGAAAGTATTCTCTCCTCCTCCTGGCAGATGAATGCATCACTGGCCGTCTGTTTGCCTTCAATTATGTGACTATAAGACAGAATAACAAAAGCCGTGATTACTCCGGCCATATAAATGTACTGACACAGTGAAAAACAAATTAGATGCTTGAGAGTGTCACCATTAACCCCTTCACGCCCAGATCTTTCTTTTGCTGTATAAAATCGTCTGTTGTCAGCCATAAAATTACGAAAAGTAACTAAATATACCAAATGAGTTAGTCGACAAGGATATTAAACAGGTCATATCTATAAAATATTGCTTATATTCACCAAAAATTGTCTAATGGTACCCAAATTACAATTGAAATTACGTTCTGGGTCTCAAGGGGTTAACCAAACAGCCACTCCAGGTTCACAGGGAAGGAATGGTAGTAGTACAAGCAAGCAACACGACTATTAAGTGATTTTTTTTATCATTACAAATCTTATTTTTCCAATTATAACTTTTTTGGAAGAAGAAAAGATAGAAAAGAGAAAAAAGGGAAGATTTATATTTTCTACCTTACTACAAAGAAGAAGAAAAGGAGGAGGAGAAGACTGAAAAGACACCATTGACTCCATTACAAGGCTAGTCAATCAGGCAGTTCAGAGCAGCGACACACTCAAGCATAAAGGAGAGAAGGGATCGAATACAAATGTTCCTATAATCCAAAGTAACTAAGATCGGTATATGCAACTATCAATCGGTAAGGTATAAATATACTAAGCGATAATCATAACCTCCCCAGCAACGCGAGTACTGGTCAGCGCTACACCAAAGTAACTACCGTAGATAACACTTTAGTCGCCAGCTGCAATAATGTCGACAGGCGCCAAATATTACGAATTATAGCATCACTACTGATGTGTATGTGCCACTGAAGATGATACACAGTAGATAATATCATGACTGTATAATCTACCCTGTTTCAGCGTTGTTTTATGCTTTGTATCTGCAATTATATACGGTTTCAAATTTCCCTACTCGTTTTTTTTTCGCGCGACGACGACGGCGGGAGGACACTCAGAACATAAACACTAGATGGCGACTTAGTGTAGCCGGTATACCAACGTCGCCACTCGGTTTCATTTTGGTAATTTGTTCATTTATAGCCATAGTATGACACAGATGAAGACACAAAATGACACAGACTCTCCAAATAGCCACTTCTAACTTTCCTGAAATCATGGATGTAGAAATGTAAGTATAAACGTACACCAGACGTCTGTAAATAAAAAAAAAACGTTGTCCTGGCGACTTTAGTGTTATCTACGGTAAGATCTGAAGGTATAAATACACTAAGCGCTACACCTCACCTCGTATACAGCGCCAACGGAGGGTCATATGCAGCGGGCAACATCAATAAGGTTTAAAGGGACCTTGAACCTTTAAACCTCCTTGGCCAACACCATCAAAAAGTCATCGGCTCGTACCCACATGGAGTGACCACTGACGAAGCTGTGAAGCTGCAATACTTTCCCTACACTCTCAGAAATGAGGGGTATATTAAGGGTAGAATTGTTACATCGCACCATCACTACCCTTTTTATACCCTATGTCCAGGCTGGAGGGTAGATGCTGCCGATTATACCCTTCATCTACCCTTTATCTACCCTTTTTAGACGAGAGGGTTGAGAAAGGGTATATTTGGGGTTGCAAAAGGGTATATTTAGGGTTGCAAAAGGGTATATTTGTAAGGGTAGAAAAAGGGTAGCAGTATTTCATCACTACAAACACCCTTTTTCTACCCTTTTCCTACCCTTCTTTTCTAAGAGTGTACAGTCACAGTGTTACGTTATGTGTGTCTGTCTAAACTCTAATGAGTGACAAATTCAACTACACCTATATGTAACACCATGGTACTGATTACGTTATGTGTCTGTCTATAGTGAGTGCTAAATTCAACTACCTCTATGTAACACCGTGGTAAAGATTGCATCCTGTATACTGGTAGGTAAACGTGAGGCGCAACCTTGGGCCAGACTAACCGCCTCCCCGCCGCAAGAAATCCAGGCTGCCACACAAGACATAAACCACGTCTGTAACTCACGGCCGCGACCCAGGAATCAATAGCGGTATTAGCATATTCATACAGGATTTAAACTATAACGAGAGGAGGGAGGGGATGTAAGCGGCGCGCGGGGCTTCTCCCTCCCCCATAAACATCCCAGGGCGGCCACACTCGAGTCTTGAGGGGGTGTGGGGGACCCGGGTGCGTGATGGTGTTCCTGTAATTAGTGCGGCGCCTCTCACCTGCCTCCACAGCCCTAATAATTACACCTCCAGCACCCCTCCCTTGCTTGGTGCCTCGCCTTGCTCACCTGACAACGGCTGCATAAACACCGATCTGAGTATTGGCACGCGGGACACCAGAGCGCGGCGAAGGAATTAAGACGCTGCTTAAGGCATAATATACATAGAAGCTCTTAGTGTATGAACACTTTCTGATGACAAAGGCCTTGTTTATGTCATGGAGATATTAGTGAAAGATGTTACAACTCAGTGACGTGATTATCCTCCAGTCCATCACCCGTGAACAAAAGTATCTTTCTTGTATAATATTTCCTTTAATACCCTTCAAGGTTGATCTTGCTCCTGTGCCTGCTACTTTTATTCCTGTTTATTGCTGCTGTTATAACGGAGAATAGTTTCCAGTGTCGCGTCGGACTCGTTAATGTTTAGAATTAAGTTTTATCTTAAACATATGCTCAATAATTGATAAGGTAATTTGTTGAACCGTAGATCGTGGTTATTATGATCATATAAATTGTATGCTCAGTATGTCAAGAAAATACATATATATATATATATATATATATATATATATATATATATATATATATATATATCTGTCTATCGGTACAAACTCCCAAACAGCACCTTTTTCGGGGCTTAAAATCATAACAACATAAGAATATAAGAAAATAAGGAAGCTATAAGAGGCCGCGAGACCTACACATGGTAGTTCCTGTAATGTACACTCCTAAATCTAACAATTACTGGGAAAATATCCCTTAAGAGGCGGCTCTCAAAGGTTTATGGAACAGTCGCCGATAGGAACTCTCGCCGAAACACCCACCCAGAACTCTCGCGGCCTCGCCGACATTGGAACATTCGTCGACGTGTAAATTTTCGGCGACACTTCAACTTGTAATATATGAAAAGGAATCTAATCTAACCTAACCTAACCTAACCTGACCACATAACGTAGCCTAACTATTCAGGCTAATGTTGGTATTTAATCCCTGAATGTAGAAACACGGGTAATGGGAACACTCACCGTCGTGAAAAATAGAAACACTCGTCGACGTCGGCGAGTGTTCCTATCGGCGACAGTTCCACGTACCCTCTCAAACGCCTGGTCGGGCCGCGCTTGAGGACCTATTCACGCGACTGCATGAGTACCAGGCAGGGCACGGCCCGCAGCTCGCCGGGGGCCAGGCAAGGCACGGCCCGCAGCTCGCCGGGGGCCAGGCAGGGCACGGCCCGCATGTCCCCGGCGGCCAGGCAGGGCACGGCCCGCAGCTCCCCGGGCCCAGGCAGGACACGGCCCGCAGCTCCCCGGGGGCCAGGCAGGGCACGGCCCGCATGTCCCCGGCGGCCAGGCAGGGCACGGCCCGCAGCTCCCCGGGGGCCAGGCAGGGCACGGCCCGCATGTCCCCGGCGGCCAGGCAGGGCACGGCCCGCATGTCCCCGGCGGCCAGGCAGGGCACGGCCCGCAGCTCCCCGGCGGCCAGGCAGGGCACGGCCCGCAGCTCCCCGGGGGCCAGGCAGGGCACGGCCCGCATGTCCCCGGCGGCCAGGCAGGGCACGGCCCGCAGCTCCCCGGGGGCCAGGCAGGGCACGGCCCGCAGCTCCCCGGGGGCCAGGCAGGGCACGGCCCGCAGCTCCCCGGGGGCCAGGCAGGGCACGGCCCGCAGCTCCCCGGGGGCCAGGCAGGGCACGGCCCGCAGCTCCCCGGGGGCCAGGCAGGGCACGGCCCGCAGCTCCCCGGGGGCCAGGCAGGGCACGGCCCGCAGCTCCCCGGGGGCCAGGCAGGGCACGGCCCGCAGCTCCCCGGGGGCCAGGCAGGGCACGGCCCGCAGCTCCCCGGGGGCCAGGCAGGGCACGGCCCGCAGCTCCCCGGGGCCAGGCAGGGCACGGCCCGCAGCTCCCCGGGGGCCAGGCAGGGCACGGCCCGCAGCTCCCCGGGGGCCAGGCAGGGCACGGCCCGCAGCTCCCCGGGGGCCAGGCAGGGCACGGCCCGCAGCTCCCCGGGGGCCAGGCAGGGCACGGCCCGCAGCTCCCCGGGGGCCAGGCAGGGCACGGCCCGCAGCTCCCCGGGGGCCGGCAGGCACGGCCCGCAGCTCCGGGGGCCAGGCAGGGCACGGCCCGCAGCTCCCCGGGGGCCTGGCAGGGCACGGCCCGCAGCTCCCCGGGGGCCAGGCAGGGCACGGCCCGCATGTCCCCGGCGGCCAGGCAGGGCACGGCCCGCATGTCCCCGGCGGCCAGGCAGGGCACGGCCAAAGCCGTCTGTATGTAAAAGCCTGCGCCTGGGAGAGCGAGATGGACGTGACGTCAGTAGCAGAGTCTGCTATGCGAGTCAGTAGGAGCCGAGCTTTCTGCGTGTGAGGATGTACGGGCGGTACGGCTCTCATTGCACCCACCTTTCACCCACTGTTAACTCTTCGCCATTTAATATTTTGCTCAAAAACATTTTACATGGAGAATATGAATAGAAGCGGAATTTAATTCGCTTTCCATTGATATATTTCGTTTACTGATAAATGAATTGGCAGCATGCATAAATTAGCGTTAGCTAAATACATAACATCATGAAATCGGGTAATTTCCTATCTAATATATGTTTATCAGTATAAAAGATATACTGTTATCTTTGGAAATGTTTGTTCTATAATATTATCAAATAAAAAACCGTAAAACACACTAAAGAAATGCCATTATGAGACTCAAGAAATATGCATGAACTTAAACTCTTCGCCATTTAATATTTTGCTCGAAAATATTTTACATGGAGAATATCAATAAAAGCTGAATTTAATTAGCTTTCCATTGATATATTTTGTTTTCTGATAAATGAATTAGAACCATACATACATTAGCGTTAACTAAATAAATAACATCATCAATCGGGAAAAATTACCCGATTTCATGATCCTTTTAGTTAGTTAACGCTAATTTATGTATGGTTCTAATTCATTTATCAGAAAACGAAATATAGCAATGGAAAGCTAATTAAATTCCGCTTCTATTGATATTCTCCATGTAAAATGTTTTTGAGCAAAATATTAAATGGCGAAGAGTTAAAGTTCATGCATATTTCTTGAGAGTCTCATAATGGCATTTCTTTAGTCTGTTTTACGGTTTTTTATTTGATAATATTATAGAATAAACATTTCCGAAGATAACAATATATCTTTTATACTGATAAACATATAATTAGGTAGGAAATTACCCGATTTCATGATGTTATGTATTTAGTTAACGCTAATTTATGCATGCTGCTAATTCATTTATCAGAAAACAAAATATAGCAATGGAAAGCTAACTAAATTCCGCTTCTATTGATGTTCTCCATGTAAAATGTTTTCGAGAAAAATATTAAATGGTGAAGAGTTTAAGTTCATGCATATTTCTTGAGAGTCTCATAATGGCATTTCTTTAGTGTGTTTTACGGGTTTTTATTTGATAATATTATAGAACAAACATTTCCGAAGATAACAATATATCTTTTATACTGATAAACATATAATTAGGTAGGTAAACTTGTCATCTCGGTGGCCTCGTACAGACTCAGTCCGTGACGTCATAAATCTCAGGCGCAGGCCTTTATAGATTGAGACGGCCTTGGCACGGCCCGCATGTCCCCGGCGGCCAGGCAGGGCACGGCCCGCAGCTCCCCGGGGGCCAGGCAGGGCACGGCCCGCAGCTCCCCGGGGGCCAGGCAGGGCACGGCCCACAGCTCCCCGGCGGCCAGGCAGGGCACGGCCCGCAGCTCCCCGGGGGCCAGGCAGGGCACGGCCCGCAGCTCCCCGGGGGCCAGGCAGGGCACGGCCCGCAGCTCCCCGGGGGCCAGGTAGGGCACGGCCCGCAGCTCCCCGGGGGCCAGGCAGGGCACGGCCCGCAGCTCCCCGGGGGCCAGGCAGGGCACGGCCCGCAGCTCCCCGGGGGCCAGGCAGGGCACGGCCCGCAGGTCCACGGGGGCCAGGCAGGGCGCGGCCCGCAGCTCCCCGGGGGCCAGGCAGGGCACGGCCTGCAGCTCCCCGGGGGCCAGGCAGGGCGCGGCCCGCAACTCGCCGGCCGGGAGCAGGGCAGGCAGCGCTTTGATGGCAATCATAAGCTTTATTTATTTGCGATAGAAAGGCTGGAATTGAATGAGGCATTTGAAGCTCTTAACTCCAACCTCCCTCGCACCCTTTTGCCAGGCAAATATAAACCTTATTTATTCTCTATAGAAAGGTTGGAATTGAATGAGATAGTGACAGACACTTGAATTTCTAACTCTAACCTCCCTTGCATCCTTGGGTTCCAATATAACCTTCACCAGACTCCCAAAATATCACGATCATCACTACTGCTTGTCCCATAAAAGGTCATGTTGCAAGACGTCTCAACTCCAACCTCCTTATCCCATATTTTCCTTGCATGCCAGCGCGATTCGTGTGTTTGGAGTGTAAGATCTCCCCCGAGTCTCAATGGCGGAACCTTCAATGAATCAAGTACTGAGGAGCAAGAGGAAGAGGAAGCTGGAGGAGGACAAGGCGACGCTACAGCTGGTGCTGCAGCCTCCGTCGGTGCCCGCCAAGAAGCAGCGTCTGGGCGCCCACCCGCGCTTCCACGCGGACGACCGTAACTGCGTGGCGGGCAGCGTGAACGGCATCTCGTGCAGCGTGCAGCTGGACTCCGGCGCGAACATCACCTTCCTATTCTGGACCATGGCCAAGCGGCTGGGCCTGATCACCGGCCAGGAGGCCACCACCACCCTCGCCATTGACCTGTGGAACGGCCCACACACCCTGCAGGTGGTGGAGCTGAAGAACATCACCGTCAGCCTCGGGGGCGGCGTGGTGGTGGAGACTCCCGCCACCGTCTTCCCGGAGTGGCTCGAGCCCTGCTATGACCCCGGTAGACACGAGTACGAGGACATCGTGCTGGACGCCCACCAGATGCGGCGCGGCCACATGGTGCAGGTGTTCAGACCTGTCGGCAGCGACCTCTTCGTGAAGAAGCCAGAGTAGCTGCGACGAAGAGTGAGGAAAAGCCGGCGATCTATGGAGCCCGACGTGCTCAAAGTGCAGGCACCGAACACCAAGAAAAGGAAGCTCATGACGATGCTGGTGGACACGGGCGCCGTGGGCTTCCACGTGTCTGATAAACGCCGCCGATTGTTAACACGAGGCAAGAAAACAAGAGAGCTGCCCAAGCGTTCAGCCATTGATGTTGGCGACGGCTGCCGCCTGCTCGCTGAACCGCTGGAGGAGGTTGCCTCGAACGATGACGACTTCATCGCGGGAATCTCCTTCTTCAGCAGGCACGGCGCCGTGCTGGACTACGCGCGCCACACGATCACCTTCTTGCTCGATTCACAGTGGCGGAAGGTGACGATGGGCACGCGTGATTGAGTTGTTCACGACGGGAATTCACAGAGGGGAAACAGAGAGTAAACACAAGGCAAGGTGACCAAGGGGACGCGTTATTGAACCCCTCACGAAGGGGATCTGCCATCTCGCGCCACCTCTACAATCTCGCACTGTCTCTCATATGCTCACATCACGTTGCTTTGTTTGCCTATCTATCTTTCTATCTATCCAGGTTATGTACATGTTTTAATATATTTATTTGTAAACTAAATATGAGTGTTTTTATCCGTTACTTTATTTGTTTGACTTTCATTGCTTGATAACTAACTGTTTAGATCTCATTACTTGATATAATCATCATGAAAGAGCATAGTGAATGATGGAATCCCTGTATGACTACAACGGATTAAAAAACAGATGAAGTCTGAAGTGCATAGCTTCATTATAGTAATAGTGCACAATGCCATTCATCTTGATAGAGGAAATTATATTGAAACACTTAAATGAATGCAACTCAGATGAACAACACTGTGCATGCTGCTGGTGTAGTGATGAGTCGTGAGTAGTCTGCTGCGCCGCACTGGTGATGCAGCCTGGTGACTGGCTACATCTTTTTACTTCTTACCGAAAGAATTGCACGCTTTTCACCTTCACTTTCTTGATATGTTTACGTAAGAGAGAGAGAGAGAGAGAGAGAGAGAGAGAGAGAGAGAGAGAGAGAGAGAGAGAGAGAGAGAGAGAGAGAGAGAGAGAGAGAGAGAGAGAGAGAGAACAAAAAATCCCTGGTGAATGATGGTGGTGTGAGGGAGACAGAATGACAAAGAGGACAAAGAGGAATACTAGAGAAACGGATTGAGGTATGGGATCGGGGAGGGAGAAGGCGGCATGACAACAACAAGGAAAAGAACACTGACCCTCCTGTAGTCTACACACAAACCGTATTCACCTTATTAACCGTAGTATCATCATAATCATTATCATCATTAACTTATACTTCTCTCCTTCCCTTCCCTTCCCCGAGAGAGAGAAAGAAAAAAAAAATTCAAGCAATCATGCAGGGAGGATAGATATGTGATTCCTATTACCACACAAATATAGAATAGCAATAATATACGAAAAGGAAAATATTAGTTCATTATTGTATTTTTCCTGGTCAGGCAGCGAAACATCGGTGATTCAAGATCAATGGAGACACATCCTTAAAATAACACTAAACCTCTGCAGAAATGTAGGAAATCGTGTAGACAAGATGTATAAGATAAGATCAGATAAGTGTAGATAAGAAACGTCAGCGGATAAAGCGTGGGCGAGATTATGAATGACAGACAACATTCGGTTATGGAACATCTGCACAATGACGCTATACGCAAATTTTACTACTTAGATACACATACAATGCGAAGACGTACGTACGAGCGAGCTGTAATTGGTATAATGTGTATTGTTTTATGTAGCTGTTGGTCTGGTCGTAGCTCAGGAAAAGGTACTTCTGTTAGGCGTGTCACCCTCGTCCTGATGAGCTTGGTGGTGGAGGCCGACAGGCTTCAGGGCAGTGAGGGCGTGGCGGGACGCAGCCACGCAGGGACCCACTGCATGGGAAGGTGCCTCGTGGCTGACCTCCCCAAAGGACCTTCTGGCGGAGTGCGGCTTCCCCCTGGGTGACAGCTGGGGGGAGGTGCTGCCCGACGTTTGTGTTCTGTTTCGTGTTGATCGTGTGTGTGGCGGTGGTGGTTGTGTTCGTGGCCCTGGTGGCGGGGTGCTCCTGGGCACGGCACACCCTGGCGCGCCACCACCGCCCCCACGAGAAGGGAAGCGAGGCAGTGCCCTTGCCCGCACCGGGCGTGACGGAGGAGGCTGCCAGCGAGGCTCGGGGCCGAGGACAGCAGGACGAGCCTCCCCTGCAGGACACAGCAACCTCGCAGGAGGTCAAGCACACTGAGGTGCAGGACGTGCTGGAGGAGGCTGGAGAGCAGGTCCTCCCCCTGCAGGAGGCAGACCTCGTGAGGGAGGGAGGCAAAGTCTTCGGGAGTCACACATCACAACCGACGCAGTGCATGGAGCACGAAGAGGGCAACCGCCTGGAGCGGCGAAGCCTCCTGGTGCCTCGACGCTTCCTGGAGCGGCTGCAGACAGGGGCTGGAAGCGTTACCTCCACCCGGCACCGCTTTGCCGTCCTCACCCTCATGGATCATCTTGCACGTTACCATACGATTTGATTATATTTACAAGGACAGACATAGGCGTAGATGAGATACACGCACGGAAGAGTATATTGAATAGGCTTATTATATATCTCCTTGACTTTCAGTTCAGTTGTGGGTCGGGAGTCAGGCCTTTTTCAACGGCACTCCTTGACGTGTTTCTTCTTGCTGTCTGGGTCTTTAATTAGTTGTCTTCTCTTATTCTATCTTATTAGTTTCTTTCTTTTTCTTTCTTCTTATTTTCTCTGGTCATCCAAAAACTGTTGATTGTTCTTTTTGCTTCTTCCACATTCCCATCTCCAAACAAATACTCCCCCACTATATCCTCTTCCTCCTCTATGTAAGGTTGTTGTAGCCTCACACTTTTCTTTCTTTCATTACTGTAGGCTGGGCACCATAACTGAAAATGTTTTAAGTCCTCCTTTTCTGCCCCACATAAATCACATGTTATTTCTTCTCCCCAGAACCTCCTTCTGTCGTTTAGTTGTAGGTTGTTTGTCCTGCACTCAAACAGTAGTTCTGAAGCTTGGTCATTACTGTATACTTCTTCTTGGCCTCCCTTCTCTTTTCTCCATTTTCTATATATTTTCAAACTTGTTTTTTCATTCATTTCATTCACCCATTCTCTTGTGTCCAACTCTCTCATTTTTTCCCTTATACTCTCCTTTGTCTCACACCTCACACCCTGGTTCATGACTCCATTCTTTCTCAAATGTTTCAGTAAAGCTTGCATCCATTTATTTTATCTTTTCTCAATCATCTCCTCTCCTATCCTTTTCACTAGGTCATTCCCGTCTACTAATACATACCTCAAGTACTTCCACTGTCCCTCCCTTATTCTATTCCTAACACTGGACGCTCCCACTTCCCATAGGAGTGCTGCCCCCTGTGTGTATGACTGTGCCCCTAAGATTTGACGGTACTATATTATAGTTTCGAAACTATAATAATATAAAACATCAATATATACATCTATAATTATACATCAGGACGTTCAACCCGGTACATACACCAAATCGTTACATTACGAAGTCTAGGTTGCCAAGTATAAATACAGTCTCTCACGCTATTCATGAAGTAGTTTATCTTAACCCCTTCACACCCTGTGTGAAGGGCGCCTGTGAATGCCTAGTTAGAGGCATTCATGCCTAGATGCCTAGTTAGAGTTATGTGGTAGAGGGCGCCTGTGAATGCCTAGCAGCACCGGGAGGCATATTCCCGTTTTCTGGAACAGTATGTCGCGTTTACTCTTGAACGCGTGAGGTTAGGTTAGGTTAGGTAACGATTAGTTTAGGTTAAGTTTCCGGGTAGTTTTACAGTAACTTTGTGTGGGAATCACAATGAGGGTATTTTCGAGAAAATCCTATGGTTAGTTACGGAGCTACAGCCAAGCGTCTTCACTTAGAAACCACATACCCGCATAGAGTTGGGGAATATGCCACCGGGGGGACTGAGAAGCGACGAGAAGCGGTGTTGAAGGAGGGAGCGCGCCCACACACACACACAAACACACACACACACACCACACACACACACACACACACACACGCACTTGTATACAGCACTAACCACGCCATACTTACAATCCTAACATCAGAGGTGGGCGCGATACTTTTTTTTGGTAGTGCGATAACGATACTGCGATACTTTTTTCCTGCTAGTTCGATATGCGATACTCCGCTACTTTTCGGATTTTCTTAAAACGATACGCGATACTGCGATACTCCGCTACCGATACTTTTTTCTTAAAGCGATAGTATCGCAGCGATACTGCGATACCAAAAATTTAGCTTTGCGATACTTTGCTACCTAAGAAAACACTGTATTAGGCAAAAAAAGATCTATTTTACTTAAACTACAGTTTAGGCACATTAAAACATTGTAATATATTTATTTTTAAACTCCACGCCAAAGCTATGCGCGTTGCCGCTGAAAAACTTTTGTTTAAGGTTGTCTTTTAAAGTATCGCAGGAAATTTAAGCGATACTTGAGTTGCGATACTTATACTCCGCTACTTTGAATGCTTTGCGATACTGCGATACTGCGATACTTTTTTGGCGGTGCGATAGTATCGCAGTATCGCAGTATCCCACTAAGTATCGCTCTCGCCCACCTCTGCCTAACATACAACACTCCTAACATACGAGAACCCGCCCTCCCTCCCCCTCTTCACGCACGCCCCCACACCCCCTCACACGCCCTCAAAAGAGATATTTCCACGCCCTCGACACCCACCACTGTCAACGCCATAAAAGTTTGCCACCTTCACGCGTTAAACATTCTGAAAAGATGCGCCGATAAAACACGAAACTTCAATATTTGTTTCCCCGATCACGCCTGTCCCGACTCCACGCACCGCCCAATCCTTGCACCGCCCAATCTTGTTCTACCCAATCCTTGCAGTACCCAATCCTTGCACCACCCAATCCTTGCAGTACCCAATCCTTGCAGTACCCAATCCTTGCAGTACCCAATCCTTGCACCACCCTATCCTTGCAGTACCCAATCCTTGCAGTACCCAATCCTTGCACTACCCAATCCTTGCACCACCCAATCCTTGCAGTACCCAATCCTTGCAGTACCCAATCCTTGCAGTACCCAATCCTTGCAGTACCCAATCCTTGCAGTACCCAATCCTTGCATACCATCCTGCAGTACCCAATCCTTGCATAACCCAATCCTTGCAGTATCCAATCCTTGCAGTACCCAATCCTTGCATAACCCAATCCTTGCATACCCAATCCTTGCAGTACCCAATCCTTGCATAACCCAATCCTTGCAGTACCCAATCCTTGCATAACCCAATCCTTGCAGTACCCAATCCTTGCATAACCCAATCCTTGCATACCCCAATCCTTGCATAACCCAATCCTTGCATAACCCAATCCTTGCAGTACCCAATCCTTGCATAACCCAATCCTTGCACCAACCAATCCTTGCAGTACCCAATCCTTGCACCAACCAATCCTTGCACCAACCAATCCTTGCAGTACCCAATCCTTGCACCAACCAATCCTTGCACCAACCAATCCTTGCAGTACCCAATCCTTGCACCAACCAATCCTTGCACCAACCAATCCTTGCAGTACCCAATCCTTGCACCAACCAATCCTTGCAGTACCCAATCCTTGCACCAACCAATCCTTGCAGTACCCAATCCTTGCACCAACCAATCCTTGCACCAACCAATCCTTGCAGTACCCAATCCTTGCACCAACCAATCCTTGCAGTACCCAATCCTTGCACCAACCAATCCTTGCACCAACCAATCCTTGCAGTACCCAATATTTGTACCAACCAATCCTTGCAGTACCCAATCCTTGCACCAACTAATCCTTGCAGTACCCAATCCTTGCATAGCCAATCCTTGCATAACCCAATCCTTCCATTACCGAATTGTACCAACGAATCCTAAGCAGTACCAATCCTTGCACCAACTGATCTTGCAGTCCCACGCATAGCAACGCTTAGATAACCCATCCTCCAGACCGAATCTTCCATTACTGAGTCCTAACGTACAAGTCCTGCACCACCGAAGCACCCAGAAGAGAGAGAGAGAGAGAGAGAGAGAGAGGAGAGAGAGAGAGAGAGAGAGAGAGAGGAGAAGAGAGAGAAGACAGAAACAGACAGACAGACAGAGACGAGACAATCCAAACAACAACAACACTTCTTAGACTAACATCTGCTCGACAGTGACTACTCATGCAAAATATCTGAGCTTCCTAAATCAAATGTTGCGTAAAAGTGAACACACACACACACACACACACACACACACACACCACACACCACCACACACACACACACACACACACCACACACACACACACACACAAACACACACACACACACACACACACACACACACCACACACACACACACACACACACACACACACACTTACTCTTACTATCTTATTTATAGGGACTGGCAGCTAAGGCTTTTTGCTACTTTTTTTTTTTGCCCTTGGCCAGTCCTTTGAAATGTAAAGAAAACACAACACATACACACAAGAAAAAAAAGTGTACCACTCCCTTCCACACTCTCTCTCCCTTACTCAAAACACTCCCTTTCCACTCCCTTCACACACTCTTTTCCTTCCTTAAAACAGACTCTTTCCACTCCCTTCACACACTCTTTTCCTTCCTTAAAACAGACTCTTTCCACTCCTTCACACACTCTTTTTCCTTCCTTAAAAACAGACTCTTTCCACTCCCTTCACACATTCTTTTCCTTCCTTAAAACACACTCTTTCCACTCCCTTCACACACTCTTTTCCTTCCTTAAAACACTCCCTTTCCACTCCCTTCACACACTCTTTTCCTTCCCTTAAAACACACTCTTTTCCTTCCTTAAAACACACTCTTTCCACTCCCTTCACACACTCTTTTCCTTCCTTAAAACAGACTCTTTCCACTCCCTTCACACACTCTTTTCCTTCCTTAAAACAGACTCTTTCCACTCCCTTCACACATTCTTTTCCTTCCTTAAAACACACTCTTTCCACTCCCTTCACACACTCTTTTCCTTCCTTAAAACACACTCTTTCCACTCCCTTCACACACTCTTTTCCTTCCTTAAAAACACTCCCTTTCCCACTCCCTTCACACACTCTTTTCCTTCCTTAAAACACACTCTTTCCACTCCCTTCACACATTCTTTCCTTCCTTAAACACACTCTTTCCACTCCCTTCACACATTCTTTCCTTCCTTAAAACACACTCTTTCCACTCCTTCACACACTCTTTTCCTTCCTTAAAACACTCCCTTTCCACTCCCTTCACACACTCTTTTCCTTCCCTTAAAACACACTCTTTCCTTCCCTTAAAACACACTCTTTCAACTCCCTTCACACACTCTTTTCCTTCCTTAAAACAGACTCTCTTCCACTCCCTTCACACATTCTTTTCCTTCCCTTAAAACACACTTTTTCCACTCCCTTCACACACTCTTTTCCTCCTTAAAACAGACTCTTTCCACTCCCTTCACACATTCTTTTCCTTCCCTTAAAACACACTTTTTCCACTCCCTTCACACACTCTTTTCCTTCCTTAAAACACACTCTTTCCACTCCCTTCACACACTCTTTTCCTTCCTTAAAACAGACTCTTTCCACTCCCTTCACACACTCTTTTCCTTCCCTTAAAACACACTCTTTCCACTCCCTTCACACACTCTTTTCCTTCCTTAAAAACACTCCCTTTCCACTCCCTTCACACATTCTTTTCCTTCCCTTAAACACACTCTTTCAACTCCCTTCACACACTCTTTTCCTTCCTTAAAACACACTCTTTCCACTCCCTTCACACACTCTTTCCTTCCCTTAAAACACACTCTTTCCACTCCCTTCAAACACTCTTTTCCTTCCTTTAAAACACTCCCTTTCCACTCCCTTCACACCTCTTTTCTTCCTCAAACCACTCCCTTTCCACTCCCTTCACACACTCTTTTCCTTCCTCAAAACACTTCCTTTCCACTCCCTTCACACACTCTTTTTCCTTCCTCAAAACACTCCCTTTCCACTCCCTTCACACACTCTTTTCCTTCCCTTAAAACACACTCTTTCCCACTCCCTTCAACACTCTTTCCTTCCTCAAAACACTCCCTTTCCACTCCCCTCACACACTCTTTTCCATCCTCAAACACTCCCTTTCCACTCCCCTTCACACACTCTTTTCCTTCCTTAAAACACTCCCTTTCCACTCCCTTCACACACTCTTTTCCTTCCCTTAAAACACACTCTTTCCACTCCCTTCACACACTCTTTCCTTCCTCAAAACACTCCCTTTCCACTCCCCTCACACACTCTTTTCCATCCTCAAAACACTCCCTTTCCACTCCCTTCACACACTCTTTTCCTTCCTTAAAACACTCCCTTTCCACTCCCTTCACACACTCTTTTCCTTCCTTAAACACACTCTTTCCACTCCCTTCACACACTCTTTTCCTTCCTTAAAACACTCCCTTTCCACTCCCTTCACACACTCTTTTCCTTCCTCAAAACACTCCCTTTCCACTCCCTTCACACACTCTTTTCCTTCCCTTAAAACACACTCTTTCCACTCCCTTCACACACTCTTTTCCTTTCCTCAAAACACTCCCTTTCCACTCCCTTCACACACTCTTTTCCTTCCCTTAAAACATACTTTCCACTCCCTTCACACACTCTTTTCCTTCCTCAAAACACACTCTCTCTGTCCTCTCAAAAAACGCTGTCCTCCCTAAAAAACCTCCCTCAAAAAACACTCTCCCTCAAAAACACACCCTCAAAAACCCTCCCATCCAAAACACTCCCTCAAAAACTCTCCCTCAAAACACCCTCAAAAACACTTCCCTCAATACATTCTCCCTCAAAAAACCTCCCTCAAAAACCCTGCCCTCAAAAACTCTCCCTCAAAAACACTCTCCCTCAAAACAATCCTCAAAAACACTCTTTTCAAAACATCCCTCAAAAACACTCTCTCCCTCAAAAACTCTCTCCCTCAAAAACGTCTTTCCCTCAAAAACACTCCCTCCTCAAAAACACTCCCTCAAAAACCTGCAAAAACACTCCCTCAAAAACATTCTCTCTCGCCCTCAAGAAACACTCTTCCCTCAAAAACTCTCTCCCTCAAAAACTCTCTCCCAACACTCCCTCCCTCAAAACACTCCCTCAAAAAACCTCAAAACACTCCTCAAAAACATTCTCGTCCCTCAAAAACACTCCCCTCAAAAACATGCTCCCTCAAAACACTCCCTCAAAAAACACTCTCCCTCAAAAACACCCTCAAAACTCCTCAAACACTCCCTCAAAACACTCCCTTAAACCTCCCTCAAAACACTCCCTCAAAAACACTCTCCCTCAAAGCACTCCCTCAAAACCTCAAAAACACTCCCTCAAAACACCCCTCAAAAACACTCCCTCAAAAACCCTCCCTCAAAACTCCTCAAAAACACTCCCTCAAAACGCTCCTCAAAACACTCCTCCAAAACACTCAAAACCACTCTCCTCAAAAAACACTCTTTTCCCTCACAAAACAATCCCTCAAAAACTCCCTCAAAAACACACTCCCTCAAAAACACTCCCTCAAAAACACTCTCCCCAAACACTCCCTCAAAACACGCCTCAAAAACACTCTCAACACTCCCTCAAAAACACTAGTCTACTCTCCCTCAAAAAAAACTCAAAAAACACTACTTCTCTCCTCTCCCTCAAAAAATCTCTCTCTCAAAAAAACACTCCCCCTCACCTCAAAAACTCTCTTCTCTCTCCCTCAAAAACACTAACCCGCCTCCCCTCAAAAACTCTCTTCTCTCCCTCAAGAAAACACTAACCTCTCCTCTCGCCTGCAAACACAAAGCTCTTCTCTCTCCTCAGAAAAGAAACTACTCCTCCTCTCGCGGCTCATAAAACTCTCTCGTTCTCTCCCTCAAAACACTGACGCCGCTCCTCTCCCTCAAAAAACTCTCTCTTCTCTCCGTCCAAAAAACACTATAACACTACCTCCTCTCGCCTCAAAAAACTAAAACTCATTCTCATCCTCCAAAATACAGCTAAAAACACTAGCCCTTCGGCTCTCACCTCAAAAGAACTCACTCTCTCGCGCTCCAATAAAAACACACTCTCCTCTCCTCTCAAAAAACTCTCTCTCCTCTTCTCTCATCTGCTGATCCTCATCTCCTCTCTCTCTTCATCTCACTCATCGTCGTTCTCGTCTCTCATCTTCGGTTTCTCGTCATCTCTCTCTTCTTTGCGTCTCTCGGTCCTGTTCTCTTCTCGTCTTCTCTCTCTCTGAAGTCTCTCCTCCTCTCTCAAAAAAACTCTACTTCTCTCTGCTCTGTCTCTCTTCAAAAACAGCACTCTGTCTGTTGCCTCAAAAATACACTCCCTGGGCAAAAACACGCTACCTCATAAAGAAAACCCCTCCCTCAAACACTCCGCTCTGCAAGAAAAACATGACATCTGCCTCAAAACACTCGCGTCAAAAACACTCCGTCAAAAATGCACTCTCTCCTCATAAAACATCATCTCCCTCAAAACACTCCCTCAAAAATCACCACTCAAAAAACACTCTCTCCTCTCATAAAACACTCAATCCCGCTCAAGACGTACTCGTACAAAAAAAAAATCACTCTCCGCCTCAAACACTGCTCCCTGTCCAAAACACTCAGCGACTGCAAAATACAGGCTGCTCCCTTCAAAACACTCTCTACGCTCCTGGCAAACACTCCCTCTAAAAAATCGTCGTGAGCCTCTAATAAAGCACTCCCTTTCAAAAACACTACTTCTGCTGCCTCTCCCTAAAAAAAAACTCTAAAAACACTACTCTCTGCCTCTCCCTGCAAAAAACTCTCATCTGCTCTCTCTTCTGCTCCCTCATAAAAACAGCTACCGCACGCCTCCGCTGGCGCTCTCCTCAAAAAACTCATATATTCTCATCCCTCAAAAGAACACTCTCATCCTCTCCCTCAAAAAACTCTGCATCATCGCTCGGCCTCAAAAACACCTACTTCGCTCCTCATCGCCTCATAAACTCTCTCTCGTCTTCTCTGCGCCTCAAAAAACACTACTCTCGCTCTTCTCAAACAACTCTCTCTTCTCTTCCTCAAAAACACTACTTCTCTTCCTCGAGCCTCGATAAACTCTCTCTCTTCTGGCTCCCTTGCATAAAATACTACTCAACTCTGCCTCTCCCTCACACTCTCGTCTCTCTCTCTCGGAAAAAAAAATAAAAATAAACACTTCTTTTCCCTCAAAAATACACACTCTCGATCTCTTCTTCTCATGTCTCGTCTCTCTCTCTCTGCATAATAAGAAAAAAAAAAAAAGAACTGACTTCTCCATGCAGGCTCCGTCAAAATACACTCTTCCTTCGAAAACTCTTCTCTCGCTCTTCTCCCTGCAAAACAGTCTCCTCTCAAGACAAACACTCCCGTCAAAAACTCCTCAAAAAACAAGAAATACACATCCTCCTTATGTTTATACGTTTTCAAAAAGTGCTACTGATGCACTCTCTTTCTTTTTCTCACCCAAAACGATCAGTGTCGATCACTGGGAGGCGGTGCAGATCTATGGCGAAAAGTGGCTGGCTGGGTTTGTCTGTAGGAATAGGCCTGGAATTTATTAAACGTGTGTGTGTGTGTGTGTGTTCTTTGTGTGTGTGTTTTTTTTGTGTGTGTGTGTGTGTATTCATCTAGTTGTATTTTACAGGGCCAGAGTGACGCTCGTATGGCCCCGTCTCCATATCAACATTTTTCTTATCATTCATTCTTAGTTCTTAGTGTTGGCCGTGTGTGTGTGTGTGTGTGTGTGACAGACCTCCTCTGGCGTGAAATTTTGATGGGCCGTCACAGAAATTCTCACCTTTTCACTTTTTATTCTCTCTCTCTCAGCCCTCCCAATGGTACTGATAACACACACACACACACACACACACACACACACACACACCTGTCTATCACCCTTATAGGCATCTTAAAGGGAAACGCCTTTTGTTTTTCAGACACCGGAGGAAAAATATGCGCGTTTCAAAGGCTCACCAATATTACTATTAAGAAGGTAAGTTGTTCAGTCCATGTCTGTCTGTCTGCCTGTGTCTGTCTGTCTGTGTCTGTCTGTCTGTCTGTCTGTGTCTGTCTGTCTGTCTGTCTGTCTGTGTATGTCTGTCTGTCTGTCTGTATGTATGTATGTCTGTCTGTGTTTGTCTGTCTGTCTGTGTCTGTCTGTCTGTCTGTCTGTGTCTGTCTGTCTGTCTGTGTCTGTCTGTCTGTCTATTTCTGTTTACTTTGTTAATTTATTGTTTATTCATGCGTTTCTTTTCCTGTCTGTATATATGTATGTATGTCTGTCTGTCTGTATATATGTATGTCTGTTTGTCTGTATATATGTATGTATGTCTGTGTATATATGTATGTATGTCTCTGTTTGTCTGTGTCTGTATATATGTATGTATGTCTGTCTGTCTGTATATATGTATGTCTGTTTGTCTGTCTGTCTGTATATATGTATGTATGTCTGTGTATATATGTCTGTCTGTATGTCTCTGTTTGTCTGTCTGTCTGTATATATGTATGTCTGTCTGTCTGTATATATGTATGTCTGTCTGTCTGTATATATGTATGTATGTCTGTGTATATGTATGCATGTCTGTCTGTATGTATATATGTATGTCTCTGTTTGTCTGTTTGTCTGTATATATGTATGTATGTCTTGTCTGTATATATGTATGTATGTCTGTCTGTCTGTATATATGTATGTCTGTGTATATATGTCTGTCTGTATATATGTATGTCTGTCTGTGTGTATATATGTATGTCTGTGTGTATATATGTATGTCTGTGTGTATATATGTATGTCTGTGTGTATATATGTATGTCTGTGTGTATATATGTATGTCTGTGTGTATATATGTATGTCTGTGTGTATATATGTATGTCTGTGTATATATGTCTGTGTCTGTATATATGTATGTCTGTCTGTCTGTATATATGTATGTCTGTCTGTCTGTATATATGTATGTCTGTCTGTCTGTATATATGTATGTCTGTCTGTCTGTATATATGTATGTCTGTCTGTCTGTATATATGTATGTCTGTGTATATATGTCTGTGTCTGTCTGTATATATGTATGTCTGTCTGTCTGTATATATGTATGTCTGTGTATATATGTCTGTGTCTGTCTGTATATATGTATGTCTGTCTGTCTGTATATATGTATGTCTGTGTATATATGTCTGTGTCTGTCTGTATATATGTATGTCTGTCTGTCTGTATATATGTATGTCTGTGTATATATGTCTGTGTCTGTCTGTATATATGTATGTCTGTCTGTCTGTATATATATATGTATGTATGTCTGTCTGTATATATGTATGTCTGTCTATATCTGTCCCGTTTCTGTTTTCTATGTTAATTTACTGTCTTTTATTCCTGTGCGTTTCTTTTCCTGTCTGTCTGTCTGAATTCCCTCTGTCTTTTACCATCTGTCAGTTTTTTTTTGTCATTTCATTTTGTTCTCATTGCTTTGAAGTGATTTTCATGTTAGATTGTTTAAAATTCGTATTGTTTTTGGGTCTTGTGTGTGTGTGTGTGTGTGTGTTCTCTCTCTCTCTCCTATGCCCTTGTTCCTTCCCTCCTTCCTTCCCTCCTTCCTTCTTTACATTATCTTAGGTAAAAAGTCTTCCTCTAAAACGATGAAGCAAGGAAGGAAGGAGGAGGAGGAGGAGGAAAGGTTTTAATATTATCACTCCAAGAAAATAAAAAGGAGAGATTAAAGATAACCACCATGCCGTCTTCCATCTTCAAAGTGTGTGTGCGTGTGTGCGTGTGCGTGTGCGTGTGCGTGTGCGTGTGCGTGTGCGTGTGCGTGTGCGTGTTTATTTCCCAGAAGGCTGGTTCTATTTGATCTTTCCTGGTAACTTGCTTTTTTCTAGAGGGAGAGCTAGCTAAAGGTGGATATTTTCTCTCATTCATTACAAATCAACTATTATTATTATTATTATTATTATTATTATTATTATTATTATTATTATTATTCTAACTCCAACTTAACTTCAACAGTAGAAACAAATATATATATAATGTAAATTAGAACGTTTTTATTTTGTAGTGAAAATAATGGAGAGAGAGAGAGAGAGAGAGAGAGAGAGAGAGAGAGAGAGAGAGAGAGAGAGAGAGAGAGAGAGAGAGAGAGAGAGAGCTCCGAGTAACCATTGTTCTTGTTTTTGTCACCAGGTTAGACGAGGAGGAGGAGGAAGCAGGAAGGAAGAGGAGGAGGAAGAAGAAAGGAAGAGGATATGGAAGGAGGAGGAGGAAAGGTCAGATATTTGATGTTCAAGGTAGAGAGGATAGCTTCATGGACAGAGAGGGAAGCTTTACAAGACTTACTACAGGTCACTTTAACCCCTTCACGCCCAGAGCTTTCCTGGACTATATAAAATTGTCTTGTCGAGCCATAAAATTACGAGAAATAACTGAATATTCCACATTTCAGTAGTGGACAAGGATACTAAACAGGTCATAGCTATAAATTATTGCTTATAGTCACTAAAAATTGTCTAATGGTACCCAAATTACAATGGAAATTACGTTCTGGGTCTCAAGGGGTTAATTATCAAGTTGTGGTGTCATGTCAACTCTATTTATGCTGTCCAGTGTTATCATGTCATGTCAACTCTTCCATTGGGTTTATTGTCATGTCAACTCTCTTCCGTGCTCTCCACTATTCTTGTGTCATGTCATGTCATGTCAATTCTCTTACATACTCTGCAGTGTTATCATGTCATGTCAACTCTCGTACATGGTGTCCTGCGTTTTAGTGTCATGTCAATTCTCTTCCATAGTGTCCAGTGTTGTTATGCAGTGACGTAGCTACGGGGGGGCACCTGGGGGGACGCGAGCCCCCCCCCCTACCTCCCTGGCCATGCCTGGGGTATTCTGTATAAGGCTCTAATACCCACCACTGATCTGATCTTAGAATATACCCTTCTATGTGGCATCAGAGTGGCCCCGCTTGCCTAGTGCCCCCCTGGTGCCCCCCATGGGTAGATACGTAGCCACGCCACTAACAAAGCAATCCAGTCCTTTAACAACCCACAAACAATCTTCTGCGACGTTGTTAACGAGTTCGAGTTACTAACGAACCCTATCAATAGAACTTTTAGTAAACAGCTACAAAACTATATCAACACTATTACTAACTCACATTGACTAACATTGCAGACTTAGATAACGTTACAGGTCAAGAATTATGGGTCAAAGGTCAACAGGTAGGGGCGTGGGAAGGAAATAAGGTAGAGGTTTGGTGTTTCGAAGCACTAACGACCAGAGTTGACCTGCTTATGTATTCCGGCCCGAGCGTCAG
Source organism: Chionoecetes opilio (assembly GCA_016584305.1). NCBI lineage: Eukaryota > Metazoa > Arthropoda > Malacostraca > Decapoda > Majidae > Chionoecetes > Chionoecetes opilio. Next base: position 111,180 of record JACEEZ010022048.1, read on the forward strand.
TCGAGGGCGCGCAAGCGATCAGGCAGGGTGTGTGTGCAGGGCTGGGAGGAGAGAAAAGTGCTGTAGCTATGCCCCCCCCCCCCCCCGTGTCCCCCCAGGTGAGACGCCCCACCACCACACCACACCACCGCCCGTAGTCAGTGCGTGGCTGACGGAGACGCCCCACCACCACCACCCACACACCACACCACACCACACCACACCACACACACACACACACCCACACCACACCGCCGCCTGTCGTCAGTGCGTGGCTGACGGAGACGCCCCACCACCACCCACACACCACACCACACCACACACACACACACCACACCACCGCCCGTCGTCAGTGCGTGGCTGACGGAGACGCCCCACCACCACCACACACACACACCACACCGCAGCCCGTCCTCAGTGCAACTCTCTTGATTAATTTATCATTGGCGAATCTCAGTATCTATTTGTTAAGTTGTTTGTTATATACATATATATATATATATCATTTTTTTTCTTCATCTCCCTGATGTTTAGCTTTGATGTTGTTGTGTAGTGGTGAGTGTGTGAACCCTGTGCCTTGCTTGACTGTTGTGTTTGTGGCCCGTCATTGACAGCCTGTTGCTTCCCCCCACAGCCTGACCTGTCAACACCACAGCCACAGCCGCCCTGAGGTGTACCAAGAGACAGTCAACACCACAGCTGCCCTGAGGTGTACCAAGAGACAGTCAACACCACAGCCACAGCCGCCCTGAGGTGTACCAAGAGACAGTCAACACCACAGCCACAGCCGCCCTGAGGTGTACCAAGAGACAGTCAACACCACAGCTGCCCTGAGGTGTACCAAGAGACAGTCAACACCACAGCCACCCCGAGGTGTACCAAGAGACAGTCAACACCACAGCCGCCCTGAGGTGTACCAAGAGACAGTCAACACCACAGCCACCCCGAGGTGTACCAAGAGACAGTCAACACCACAGCCACCCTGAGGTGTACCAAGAGACAGTCAACACCACAGCTGCCCTGAGGTGTACCAAGAGACAGTCAACACCACAGCTGCCCTGAGGTGTACCAAGAGACAGTCAACACCACAGCTGCCCTGAGGTGTACCAAGAGACAGTCAACACCACAGCCACCCTGAGGTGTACCAAGAGACAGTCAACACCACAGCCACCCTGAGGTGTACCAAGAGACAGTCAACACCACAGCCACCCTGAGGTGTACCAAGAGACAGTCAACACCACAGCCACCCTGAGGTGTACCAAGAGACAGTCAACACCACAGCTGCCCTGAGGTGTACCAAGAGACAGTCAACCCACAGCCCACCCTGAGGTGTAAACCCAAAAGACAGTCAACACCAAGCCCGCCCTGAGGTGTACCAAAAAGACAGTCAACACAGCCACCCCTGAGGTGTACCAAGAGACAGTCAACACCACAGCTGCCCTGAGGTGGGACCAAGAGACAGTCAACACCACAGCCACCCCCGAGTGTACCAAGAGACAGTCAACCACAGCTGCCCTGAGGTGTACCAAGAGACAGTCAACACCACAGCCACCCTGAGGTGTACCAAGAGACAGTCAACACCACAGCTGCCCTGAGGTGTAGGCTACCAAGAGGCAGTCAGTCAATACCACTGGTGGTGGTGGTGTTGGCAGCCTGTAGACTACAATGGTGTGCCCAGAGTAGTGGTGGTGGTGGTGGTGGTGTTGGCGCCGTAGACTCAATGGTGTGCCCAGAGTATTGGGGGGTGGTGGTGGTGTTGGGAGCCTGTAGACTACAATGGTGTGCCCAGAGTATGGTGTTGGCACCTGTAGATTACAATGGTGTGCCCAGAGTAGTGGTGGTGGTGTTGGCACCTGCAGACTACAATGGTGTGCCCAGAGTAGTGGTGGTGTGGTGTTGGCAGCCCGTAGACTACAATGGTTTGCCCAGAGTAGTGGTTTGTGGTGGGTGGTGGTGTGGCAGCCTGCAGACTACAAAGGTGTGCCCAGAGTTAGTGGTGGTGGTGGTGGTGGTGTTGGCAGCCTTTTAACTACAATGGTGTGCCCAGAGTAGTGGTGGGTGGTGGTGGGGGTGGTGTTGGCAGCCTGTAGACTACAAAGGTGTGCCCAGAGTAGTGGGGGTGGTTGGTGGTGGTGGGGGTGTTGGCAGCCTGCCGACTACAATGGTGTGCCCAGAGTAGTGGTTGTGGGTGGTGGGGGTGTTGGCAGCCTGCAGACTACATGGTGTGCCCAGAGTTTGTGTGGTGGTGGTGGTGGCAGCCTGTAGACTACAATGGTGTGCCCAGAGTAGTGGGGGTGGTGGTGGTGGTGTTGGCAGCCTGTAGACTACAATGGTGTGCCCAGAGTAGTGTGGTGGTGGTGGTGGTGTTGGCAGCCTGTAGACTACAATGGTGTGCCCAAGTAGTGGTGGTGGGGTGTTGGCAGCCTGCAGACTACAATGGTGTGCCCAAGTATGGGGTTTGGGGGTGTTGGCAGCCTGTAGACTACAATGGTGTGCCCAGAGTAGTGGTTGTGGTGGTGGTGGTGGTGGTTTTTGGCAGCCTGTAACTACAAAGGTGTGCCCAGAGTAGTAGTGGTGGTGGTGTTGGCAGCCTGCAGACTACAATGGTGTGCCCAGAGTAGTGGTGGGGGTGGTGGGGTTTTGGGAGCCTGTAACTACAATGGTGTGCCCAGAGTAGTAGTGGTGGTGGTGTTGGCAGCCTGTAGAAATACAATGGTGTGCCCGAGTATGGTGGTGGGGGTGTTGGCAGCCTGCAGACTACAATGGTGTGCCCAGAGTAGTGGTGGTGGTGGTGTTGGCAGCCTGTAGACTACAATGGGGTGCCCAAGTATGTGGTGGTGGTGTTTTGGGAGCCTGCAGACTACAATGGTGTGCCCAGAGTAGTGGTGGTGGTGTGTTGGCAGCCTGTAACTACAAAGGGGGTGCCCCGAGTAGTGGTGGTGGTGGTTTTTGGCAGCCTGTAGACTACAATGGTTGCCCAGAGTAGTGGGTGGTGGTGGGTGTTGGCAGCCTGTAACTACAATGGGGTGCCCAGAGTAGTGGTGGTGGTGGTGGGGGTGGCAGCCTGTAGACTACAATGGTGTGCCCAGAGTAGTGGTGGTGGTGTTGGCAGCCTGTAGACTACATGGTGTGCCCAGAGTAGTGGTGGTGGGTGTTGGCAGCCTGTAGAACTACAATGGTGTGCCCAGAGTAGTGGTGGTGGTGGTGTGTGGTGGTGTTGGCAGCCTGTAGACTACAATGGTGTGCCCAAGTAGTGGGGGTGGTGGGGTTTGGCAGCCTGTGACTACAATGGTGTGCCCAGAGTAGTGGGGTGGTGTGGTGGTGGTGTTGGCAGCCTGTAACTACAATGGTGTGCCCAGAGTAGTGGTGGTGGTGGTGGTGGTGTTGGCAGCCTGTAGACTACAATGGGTGCCCAGAGTAGTGGGTTGTGTGGTGGTGGTGTTGGCAGCCTGTAGACTACAAAGGTGTGCCCAGAGTAGTGGTGGTGGTGGTGGTGGTGTTGGCAGCCTGTAAACTACAATGGTGTGCCCGAGTAGTGGTGGTGGTGGTGTTGGCGCCTGCAGACTACAATGGTGTGCCCAGAGTAGTGGTGGGGGTGGTGTTGGCAGCCTGTAGACTACAATGGTGTGCCCAGAGTAGTGGTGGTGGTGTTGGCAGCCTGTAGACTACAAAGGTGTGCCCAGAGTAGTATGGTGGGGGTGGTGTTGGCAGCCTGCAGACACAATGGGGTTCCCAGAGTATGGTGGTGTTGGCAGCCTGTAGACTACAATGGTGTGCCCAGAGTTAGTAGTGGTGGTGGTGTGTTGGTGTTGGCAGCCTGTAGACTACATGGGGTGCCCAGAGTATTGTGGTGGTGGTGTTGGCAGCCTGCAGCTACAATGGTGTGCCCAGAGTAGTGGTGGTGGTGGTGGTGGTGTGGTGTTGCAGCCTGCAGACTACAATGGTGTGCCCAGAGTAGTGGTGGTGGGGTTGGCAGCCTGCAGACTACAATGGTGTGCCCAGAGTAGTGGTGGTGGTGGTGGGGGTGTTGGCAGCCTGTAACTACAATGGTGTGCCCCGAGTAGTATGGTGGTGGTGTGTTGGCAGCCTGTAGACTACAATGGTGTGCCCAGAGTATGGTTTGGGGGTTGGTGGTGTTGGGAGCCTGCAGACTACAATGATGTGCCCAGAGTAGTGGTGGTGGTGGTGGTGTTGGCAGCCTGCAGACTACAATGGTGTGCCCAGAGTAGTAGTGGTGGTGGTGTTGGCAGCCTGTAGACTACAATGGTGTGCCCAGAGTAGTGGTGGTGGTGGTGTTGGCAGCCTGTAGACTACAATGGTGTGCCCAGAGTAGTGGTGTGGTGGTGGTGGTGTTGGCAGCCGTAACTACAATGGTGTGCCCAGATAGTGGTGGTGGTGGGTGTTGGCAGCCTGTAGACTACAATGGTGTGCCCAGATAGTGGTGGTGGTGGTGGTGGGGTTGGCAGCCTGTAGACTACAATGGGGTGCCCAGAGTAGTAGTTGGGGGGTGGTGGTGTTGGCACCTGTAGACTACAATGGTGTGCCCAGAGTAGTGGTGGTGGTGGTGGTGTTGGGAGCCTGTAGACTACAAAGGTGTGCCCAAGTATGGTGGTGGTGGTGTGTGGTGGTGTTGGCAGCCTGTAGACTACAATGGTGTGCCAGAGTAGTGGTGGTGGTGTTGGCAGCCTGTAACTACAATGGTGTGCCCAGAGTAGTGGGGGTGGTGTGGTGTTGGGGAGCCTGTAACTACAATGGTGTGCCCAGAGTAGTGGTGGTGGTGGTGTTTTGGGAGCCTGTAGACTACAATGGTGGGGCCCAGAGTAGTGGTGGTGGTGGTGTTTTGGGAGCCTGCAGATTACAATGGTGTGCCCAGAGTAGTGGTGGGGGTGGTGTTGGCAGCCTGTAGACTACAATGGTGTGCCCAGAGTAGTGGTGGTGGTGTTGGTGTTTGGGAGCCTGCAGACTACAATGGTGTGCCCAGAGTAGTGGTAGTGGTGGTTTGGGGGTGTTTTGGGAGCCTGTACACTACAATGGTGTGCCCAGAGTAGTGGTGGTGGTGTGTTGGCAGCCTGTAGACTACATGGTGTGCCCAGAGTAGTGTGGTGGTGGGGTGGTGTTTGGCAGCCTGTAGACTACAATGGTGTGCCCAAGTAGTGGTGGTGGTGGTGGTGTTGGCGCCTGTAGACTACAATGGTGGGGCCCAGAGTAGTGGTGGTGGTGGTGGTGGTGTTGGCAGCCCGCAGACTACAATGGTGTGCCCAGAGTAGTAGTGGTGGTGGTGGTGGGGGCAGCCTGTAACTACAATGGTTGCCCAGAGTAGTGGTGGTGGTGGGGTTGGCAGCCTGCAGACTACAATGGTGTGCCCAGAGTATGGTGGTGGTGGTGGTGGTGGCAGCCTGTAACTACAAAGGTGTGCCCAGAGTAGTGGTGGGGGTGGTGGGGGGCAGCCTGTAGACTACAATGGTGGGGCCCAGAGTATGGTTGTGGTGGTGGTGGTGGTGGCGCCTGTAGACTACAATGTGTGCCCAAGTAGTGGTTGTGGTGGTGGTGGTGGTGGCAGCCTGTAGACTACAATGGTGTGCCCGAGTAGTGGTAGTGGTGTTGGCAGCCTGTAGCTACAATGGTGTGCCCAAGTAGTGGTTGTGGTGGTGGTGGTGTTGCAGCCTGCAGACTACAATGGTGTGCCCAGAGTAGTAGTGGGGGTGGTGGGGGTGGCAGCCTGTAGACTAAAATGGTGTGCCCAGAGTAGTGGTGGTGGGGGTGTTGGCAGCCTGCGACTACAATGGTGTGCCCAGAGTAGTATGATGGTGGGTTGGCAGCCTGCAGACTACAATGGTGTGCCCCGAGTAGTAGTGGTTTGGGGGTGTTGGCAGCCTGTAGACTACATGGTGGGGCCCAGAGTAGTGGTTGGGTGGTGGTGGTGTTGGCGCCTGTAGACTACAATGGTGTGCCCCGAGTAGTGGTGGTGGGGGTGGTGGGTGTTGGCAGCCTGCAGCTACAAAGGTGTGCCCAGAGTAGGGTGGTGGTGGTGTTGGCACCTGCAGACTACCAAAGGTTTTGCCCAGAGTAGTGTGGTGGGGTTGGTGTTGGCACCTGTAGACTACAAAGGTGTGCCCAGAGTAGTGGGGGGTGTTTTGGGAGCCCCGTAGACTACAATGGTGTGCCCAGAGTAGTGGTGGTGGTGGTGGTGTTGGCAGCCTGTAGACTACAATGGTGTGCCCGAGTAGTGGTGGTGGTGGTGGTGTTGCAGCCTGTAGACTACATGGTGTGCCCAGAGTATTGGGGGTGGTGGTGGGGGTTGCAGCCTGTAGACTACAATGGTGTGCCCAGAGTAGTGGTTTGGGGGTGGTGTTGGCAGCCTGTAGACTACAATGGTGTACCCAGAGTAGTGGTGGTGGTGGTGTTGGCAGCCTGTAGACTACAATGTTGGTTACCCAGAGTAGTGGTGGTGGTGGTGGTGTTGGCAGCCTGTAGACTACAATGGTGTGCCCAGAGTAGTGGGGTGGGGGTGGTGTTGGCACCTGTAGACTACAAGGTGTGCCCAGAGTAGTGGTGGTGGTGGTGTTGGCAGCCTGTAGACTACAAAGTGTGCCCAGAGTAGTGGTGGGGGTGTTGGCAGCCTGCAGACTAAAAATGGTGTGCCCAGAGTAGTGGTGGTGGTGTGTTGGTGTTGGCAGCCTGTAGACTACAATGGTGTGCCAGAGTAGTGTGGTGGGGGTGGTGGGGTTGGTGTTGGCAGCCTGTAGACTACAATGGTGGTGCCCAGAGTAGTGGTGGTGGGTGGTGGTGTTGGCAGGGCCCGTAGACTACAATGGTGTACCCAGAGTATGGTGGTGGTGTTTTGGCAGCCTGTAGACTACAATGGTGTGCCCGGGGTAGGTGGTGGTGTTGGCAGCCTGTAGACTACCATGGTGTTTCCCAGAGTAGTGGTGGTGGTGGTGGTGTTGGCAGCCTGTAACTACAATGGTGTGCCCAGAGTAGTGGTGGTGGTGTTTGGTGTTGGCAGCCTGCAGACTACAATGGTGTGCCCAGAGTAGTGGTGGTGGTGTTGGTGTTGGCAGCCTGCAACTACAATGGTGTGCCCAGAGTAGTGGTGGTGGTGTTGGCAGCCTGCAGACTACAATGGTGTGCCCAGAGTAGTGGTGGTGGTGGTGTTGGCAGCCTGTAGACTACAATGGTGTGCCCAGAGTAGTGGTGGTGGTGGTGGTGGTGTTGGCAGCCTGTAGACTACAATGGTGTGCCCAGAGTAGTGGTGGTGGTGGTGTTGGCAGCCTGCAGACTACAATGGTGTGCCCAGAGTAGTGGTGGTGGTGGTGGTGGTTAGTCGATGAGCCACACACCCTGCAGAATATTGCACTCTGCTGTGTGCTGTACCAGACTCAGAGATCATTCCATTGCTACTAACCGTTGTAGGTCAGCAGTCCCGGGCACCAGCCTGCACGCAGGCGCTGGGAGTGTTTCTACGGCTTCTACAGTCAAACCACGTAAGCTACATGTTGATTTTGTGCCGCAGCAATGTACCTGTGTGACGCCTGCCAACGAGATGACATATTATTGGCTTCCAGGGGTGTTATAAGTGTACAGGCTGCCTGGACACTGTTATAACACCCCGGGAAGTCAACAAAGCATCTCTCGACGGCAGGCTTCATGGAAGTACGTTGATACGGCACAAAAATTAAACATGTAGCTTACGTGGTCTGAACTTTTTTCCTGATTGTTCCGCCATTTTTTTTATTTTTCGATGATATGCATGAAAACTTGGACAAATATAAAAACAGCGGAAATATCGCGAAAAAATACAAAGCTTAAGGAATTATTATTGTGCACATAGTGTTAAGTCAATGATATCAAATATATAAGTATTAGTAACAAATTAAAACACTACATAACACATTCTTTTTAATATCCTAGTAGTTAAAGGCTCAATACAAATTCAGTGCATGAACACCTCCTGCATATAATTTGTGCACGTCTGGCCACACTTCCACTTATGTCTCCCCAAAGGCTCAGGGCTCGTCTCCTCCACGAGTACAGTGTGGAGCCATGGTGTACAGTGTGGAGCCATGGTGTACAGTGTGGAGCCATGGTGTACAGTGTGGAGCCATGGTGTACAGTGTGGAGCCATGGTGTACAGTGTGGAGCCCATGGTGTACAGTGTGGGGCCATGGTGTACAGTTGTGGAGCCATGGTGTACAGTGTGGAGCCATGGTGTACAGTGTGGGGCCATGGTGTACAGTGTGGAGCCATGGTGTACAGTGTGGAGCCATGGTGTACAGTGTGGAGCCATGGTGTACAGTGTGGAGCCATGGTGTACAGTGTGGGGCCATGGTGTACAGTGTGGAGCCATGGTGTACAGTGTGGAGCCATGGTGTACAGTGTGGAGCCATGGTGTGCAGTGTGGAGCCATGGTGTACAGTGTGGAGCCATGGTGTGTGCAGTGTGGAGCCATGGTGTACAGTGTGGAGCCATGGTGTACAGTGTGGAGCCATGTGTACAGTGTGGAGCCATGGTGTACAGTGTGGAGCCATGGTGTGTACAGTGTGGAGCCATGGTGTACAGTGTGGAGCCATGGTGTACAGTGTGGAGCCATGGTGTAGTGTGGAGCCATGGTGTACAGTGTGGAGCCATGGTGTACAGTGTGGAGCCATGGTGTACAGTGTGGAGCCATGGTGTACAGTGTAGAGCCATGGTGTACAGTGTGGAGCCATGGTGTACAGTGTAGAGCCATGGTGTACAGTGTGGAGCCATGGTGTACAGTGTGGAGCCATGTGTAGTGTGGAGCCATGGTGTACAGTGTGGGGCCATGGTGTACAGTGTGGGGCCATGGTGTACAGTGTGGGGCCATGGTGTACAGTGTGGAGCCATGGTGTACAGTGTGGAGCCATGGTGTACAGTGTGGAGCCATGGTGTAGTGTGGAGCCATGGTGTACAGTGTGGAGCCATGGTGTACAGTGTAGAGCCATGGTGTACAGTGTGGAGCCATGGTGTACAGTGTGGAGCCATGGTGTAGTGTGGAGCCATGGTGTACAGTGTAGAGCCATGGTGTACAGTGTGGAGCCATGGTGTACAGTGTGGAGCCATGGTGTAGTGTGGAGCCATGGTGTACAGTGTGGAGACATGGTGTACAGTGTGGAGACATGGTGCATACATGGTAATGATAGTGTTAGCATGGGTGATCTTAACCCCTTCACGCCCACCCAGATCTTTCCTTGGCTATAAAAAAACTTTCGTAGTCATAAAATTTGGAAAAGTAACTGAATATACCAAATTAGTCAGTCTACAAGAATACTAAACAGGTCATAATTATTATCTATAAAATATTACTTACATTAATTAAATTCAGTCTAATGGTGGTGAAATTACTATAGAAATTATGTTCTGGCTCTGAAGGGGCCAAGACCTTGTCCCACGGTGTAGTACTTCACCCCTTGAGGCCCACAACGTAATTTCCATTGTAATTTGGGCGCCATTAGACAATTTTAATGACTATAAGCAATATATTAATAGCTATGACCTGTTTAATATCCTTGTCCACTGGCTAATTTGGTATATTCAGTTAGTTTTTGTAATTTTATGGCTAACAAGATGATTTTATATAGGACAGGAAAGCTCTGGGCGTGAAGAGGTTAAGTGTTGGCAAGGCTGGTCTTGTGCTGACTGCTGCCGGGCTAGCTGCTGACGGGATATATTTGCCACGGTAACAACTAAATTCACATCACTAAGACAAACTAAAAAATGTTCTGTCATAAAGATACTTTCCATTAAACTATTCAAAATAACACCATGTAGTAAAATGCATAATTGTCCAGATAGAAATAATCTACGATAAAAAGTGTTTACCAAATATTTCAAGACTGCAATCTACGTACTTACTCTGCAAGTAGGAGTAAAACTATTTTACTTTACAAGTAAAGTAAAATAGTGTTCACAGCGTCACTACTGTTAGGAGACCACTGATGGTTACCAGGGACATGCAAGATGTAGTGTGGCGCTCCACTCACTATTTCTCACTAACATTGAACCAAAAACACAATGGGATGTGTCTTGAATAAGTTTACATTTTTTACTCACGAACAGTGGAATTAAGTCAATGATTAGCAAGGGAGTCACCCACGTGAGGTATTAGAGTGCTCAAGTTAGTTCACCGTCTCTCCCCAACCTTGCCACTGATGGTGAGCCAAAAACATGACTGAAAACTTGAAACGAGGCATTTTCTGGGGACGTCACCACGTGCGCTTATTATCCTACACGGCAACTGTATATTTAGCGTGTGGTCCCGTTGCCCTGTAGGCCATCCTATACGGTGGTTACTGTTATCTTTAGATAGATATACTTGTTGAGACAAATGAGGAGTGGAGAGTGCTTGCATTATCAGAGAGATACAAGCTTGATGTACATAAATAGTTAGGATCATAATGGATAAATGAACGAATGCTGTCAGCAAAGCACGGCCACCAATGTCCTGCATGTTAACAGGCATGGGCCAGCCGTGGCCACATGGCTCACGGGGCAACATTCTAATCAGCGGGACAAAGGAAAACGTGGCACAGCATGACTGGCAAGGCCACCGCCACGCGCCTACCTCCCGGGCCAACGCCTAAACAGGCTGTGTCGCCCAACACAAGCGAGGACCATACTGTCTCGGAACATGACCAGGAAAATTCAATGCATCCGCACGGGCAAGATACGAGTCGTTTTTGTTACAAGTCAGCGAGCCACCTAGTGGATGGCGCCTCACCTCACCCAGGGACGCACGGCTCCTTAAACACTGCTGCCGCCCAACAAGACTGATAGAGTAACAAACAATAATAACAAGGGTGACTCGGGGCTCTTTTAGACGCTGCTGCCGCCCAAACAAGACTCGGGTAACTTGAAAAACAAGGTTGAATACTAAAGAGTACCTAACAATAATAATCAGGGTGACTCGGGGAAGATTCAGACTCTGGGAAGTCAAAAAAATTGGTTGAATAATAAGACTAACACTAGCAATACTAAGAGGGGCTCCGGGGTAAGCAAGAGTGTGTGGCCAATGTTAGCCTGGCCGGAGAGGTGGCCGGGTGTATGGGGTGGCGGGCCGGTCACTCCTCGGCTGGCTGGGAGGAGGAACTCGAGGCAGCAGCAGGAGCGGCGGCGGCAGCGGGTGAAGGTGTGGCGGCCTCGTTTTTGGCAGTGTTGTTGTTGGCCTTGGTGGTGACAGTCTCCCCGGCACTCTTCTCCTCCCCTTTGTCCGGCACTGAGGCCTTGTCGCTGGCTGGGGGAAAATCATCCGTCAGTCCGGTCAGCATTCCAGACCCCCCTAGTGAAAAATAAACAGCCATTGTAAGTGATAGGAGTGATAGGAAACACAAGACAAAGTATAAATCAATGATACAGTAAGTAAACTCTCCCTCAATTCCATGTCAATAAACACAGGCATTGTAAGAGATAGGAAACTTAAGAAAAACTATAAATAAATGACTACAGTATGGTCAACCCTTCCTCAATTCACTAGATGTTTGGTAGGAAGTCTAGAACTAGATCAGTTATATAGAAACGTTTGACATTACAACACAATAGACAATAATAGGTCACGTCTCTTTGAGAGAGAGAGAGAGAGAGAGAGAGAGAGAGAGAGAGAGAGAGAGAGAGAGAGAGAGAGAGAGAGAGAGAGAGAGAGAGAGAGAGAGAGAGCAAGTAAAATTTCAGCTTCATAAAAATGTTAAGCTCCATCCACACTAGAGGGCAAAGCCCGCCAGGCAGTGCCCGTCACCGGCAAAAGCGGGCACACCGAAACTGTTGTCCACACAGCAGAGCCTGCCTGGCCCAGTCAGAAACGAGCAGCTGGGCAGCCAGACTGTGTGTGGTACGATAACAATGCGAAGCAAGAAGGACCGTAAGAAGCTAAAACTGTGCACCATAATCATTGCCATGTGCCTGAAAAAGACAAAGGACAAAGTGGAGAAAAAGAAGTGGTGCAAAGACTGGCTAAGTAAAAGAAAACAGTTGGGAAGTCATGTTACGATTTTTCGAGAATTGCAAGATGGAAATATGCGTGACTTCATAACCTATGTGAGAATGGACCCAAGTACATTCTATAAACTCCTTGCGAAAGTAACACCATATATAGAAAAGCAGGATACCAGAATGAGGGACAGCATAACCTTTCTGACTTCTCTTTTTAACTCAGTTCCCGTCTGTGTTGGTTGCGGAGTGTGTCTATTTTCTTTCTAATCTCATCCACTGTCACGGACACACCTACATCTTGCATTTCCTTTGCGATACTCTGGAAAGCAGCAGCTTTTTTGTCTCTGTCTCTGTATATGTCCATTTTCACTTTCCCTAGGCACGGGTGTTGCCGATAAAGTTCAATTAGGTGAAGGATTGCATATCTTGACCACTGATTCTTGCTGGGCGGAGGGGTAGACATGATGTTCTAATGTAGACGTGATGTAAATTCCTGACAAATTGACAATCATGGCTCCAAGGATCCGCATGTAACCTCGTATGTCTGGCAGCGACGCACTGCCGGGCAGTGCCCGTGGTGAAATTGCTCACCTACCATCACAGGCATTTTACTCATTTGCCCGCGGGCAAAAGCGGTGAGCCCGTCAACAGGCAAACTGCTCACTTGTGCCCGCGGGCATTGCCCGTTAGTGTGGACGGAGCTTTATTCCACCCTACATCAACCTATAAAGCGATAAGTTAGTAACTATAAAAACCTTTGATCACACTGCATAGAATCAAATCTATAAATGAATTGATAGAGTAAAGGTTGTCTTCAGAAATGCATCCACAAACACACGAATGATTTGCCGGCAGTCTCGGTGCCCCCTTGACCCTTACTGCTGCCTTGCTTACTCTGTTCACCCTTACCAAGCCATGATATATGTATACAAGACAGTCACCACCCTTACTGCTGCCTTGCTTACTCTGTTCACCCTTACCAAGCCATGATATATGTATACAAGACAGTCACCACCCTTACTGCTGCCTTGCTTACTCTGTTCACCCTTACCAAGCCATGAAATATGAATACAAGACAGTCACCCTCTCCACATACAGTTTCCTCTCCCACACACACCTCCACCTCTTCTCTCCACATACAGTTTCCTCTCCATGGCCTCTCCCACACACACCTCCACCTCTTCTCTCCACATACAGTTTCCTCTCCATGGCCTCTCCCACACGCACCTCCACCTCTTCTCTCCACATACAGTTTCCTCTCCATGGCCTCTCCCACACACACCTCCACCTCTTCTCTCCACATACAGTTTCCTCTCCATGGCCTCTCCCACACACACCTCCACCTCTTCTCTCCACATACAGTTTCCTCTCCATGGCCTCTTCCACACACACCTCCACCTCTTCTCTCCACATACAGTTTCCTCTCCATGGCCTCTTCCACACACACCTCCACCTCTTCTCTCCCACATACAGTTTCCTCTCCATGGCCTCTCCCACACACACCTCCACCTCTTCTCTCCAAAATACAGTTTCCTCTCCATGGCCTCTTCCACACACACCTCCACCTCTTCTCTCCACATACAGTTTCCTCTCCATGGCCTCTTCCACACACACCTCCACCTCTTCTCTCCACATAGTTTCCTCTCCATGGCCTCTCCCACACACACCTCCACCTCTTCTCTCCACATAACTGTTTCGTCTCCGTCGCCTCTCCCACACACACCTCCACCTCTTCTCTCCACATAACTGTTTCGTCTCCGTCGCCTCTCCCACACACACCTCCACCTCTTCTCTCCACATAACTGTTTCGTCTCCGTCGCCTCTCCCAAAACCAGCTAACCAACGCGCACTCGTACAAAAAACGAAGACATGTAAAAAAAATAATAATAATAACTCCACACTCTCAAACTGCCCTGTAATCTAAGGATACAGAAAGACTTGCTGAAATATTACTGCATGACAAGCCCATCGCCTCCCCCAAAACCTAACACACTAACAACACAAGCTAACAAACGCACACTCGTACAAAAAAAAAGCAAAATAGTCGTTGCCACACACACCACCGCTTTGATCTCCACATGACGGTGTCTTTGATTTGTCTTTGACTTTGACAATGGCATGGGTGGCTCAAATAAGGATTAATAATACTAATACTAATACTGAAAATACTATTATACTGATCGTTGTATTGAAGTCATGATTAATCTAGCAATGCCTAGCATATTTTTATGTCTTGTAGTAAATTTTGTCAAATTTGTGATTTTTAAGGAATAGCTGGTATGAAGTATCACGTCATTGTGAATTGGCTGAAATAGGGACTTCTAATCATTGTAACTGAAAACTGACTCCAGTTTCATGTTCAGCATGCCCGAAAACTGCTAGGAACTAATTTTCAAGCAAATCTATTTTTGAAAAATATTGGAAATTTTGCAAAGGCCTTGATTCTTTGTTTTAAATCACGTTTTTTTCAATAACTTAAAAACTATGGCAGATAAATGCAACAGGTAACAAAGTAAGTATGAGGTAGATCAAGGGCTATCATTTGGCGTAAAGCAAAAAAATTTGATTGGTAAATAACCGAGAAAATAGCATATTCGTACATTTATACAAAATATCCATTTTCTCGACAACCATGAGGTTTTGACAAGCTGATTACTGCATCATGTAGAACACCTCAAGATGAACCTTTGTTACTTCAATAAGTTTTATTCTACAACTCAGTTTTGCGACAAAATAGCAAAAACCTGATTTTAGTCAATTTTGGAATATTTTTGACCAGCCAAAAAATCCGATAATATTTTTTTCGCTAGGTAATTAAAAATGCCGGGGATACAATTGTAGATCCATCCATTGACAATAACTTTTGATGGGTAAGTGTGGCTGTGTGAGAAACAAAGTGTGAGCTGAATGCGTTATAGTAAATATAAGTTTATAATTCAGAAACCGTTCATGATAGGTCAGTGCATAGATAACAGTAAACCTGGATGTGACACTCAGCAACTACGCACGCTGGACGCTGCAGTACTGGCCCCATGTCAGTGCTGCCATTCACTTGCTGCATATGACTATCATATAGACTGGTTTATCAGTATATATGATATACTGTAATCTTCGTAAATGTTTGTTCTATAATATTATCAAATAAAAAACAGTAAAACACGCTAAAGAAATCCCATTACGAGACTCTGAAGAAATATGCATGAACTTAATATTCACTTCAACTCTTCGCCATTTAAAACTTTGCAAGTCAACTTTTATGATGAAGGTATCAATAGAAGCACAATTTTATTAGCTTTCCATTGCTATATTTCGTTTTCTGATAAATGAATTAACACCATGCATAAATTAGCGTTAACTAAATAAATAAAATCATCAATCGGGTAATTTTCCCGATTGATGATGTTATTTATTTACTTATATATTTAATATATTTAGTTTTCTATAATGATTAGCACCATGAAAATAGCGTTAACTAAAAAATCCTCATCAGATCGGAAATTACCGATTGAATTTTATTTATTTAGTTAACTTTGCATGTTCAATTCATTTATAGAAATCGAAATATATCAAAGAAAGTAAGTCACAAATTGTTTATTGTACCTTCATAAATTGTATCGCAAAGTTTTAAATGGCGAAAGAGCAAATTAGCTCATATTTATCAATAATCTAATGGCATTTTTTCCGTGTTTATGTTTTATTTTATTATAAAATTTCGATTTACGATATATAATTACACCTGTAAATTACGTTATAATATAAATAATCTCAATCGTGAAATACCACTGATGGGGTTATTTAGCTTCTAACGAAATTTGTTGATGGTTCACATCTGATTTATCTAGAACGAATACTATCATGAAACTATAAATTGCATTATAATTTTACCTTTCATATAAATTTGACTCCAATAGTTTTAAAGCCAAGCTAATTGAAAGTTCATGATATTTCAGGATCTAATGGATTCCTTAGCGTTTTAATTTGAAAAATATTATAGATACATGGCACGGTCAAATATATTCCAAATTACGAAATACGATAATTCTTTATTGATAGCAAATCAGCAAGTGAATGAGCAACTTATATGGTAGCCAAGGTCTGCTCGTTCAGCGGTCATACATGATGCATGAGTGTCACACCAGTTCTACTGTTATCCACACTGGTCAGTGTTATGCAGAGACCAGTGTTGCCACCTCAGTGTAGGGGAAGGGACTAACTCTATATGATTTCCACGCATTGTAATATATCATACTTCTAGTTTAAAGCAGTTTTACTTTGAAAATCGCAAGTTAGACTGAACCTAAGAACAAAAAATAGAAATTGCAACCCAGCATATTTGATTAACATCTACATACTTACAGACAAACATAGATACCTTAACATTTCCATTATAATACCCGCCTCCATGAAAAATAATAATACTCAAATTAAAAAGTATATAACTGTTTTAAAAGTGAAATGGTTTGGCAATAACAAAACTCTTGCAATATATAGAAAGAGAGAGAGAGAGAGAGAGAGAGAGAGAGAGAGAGAGAGAGAGAGAGAGAGAGAGAGAGAGAGAGAATGGATTGATTGAAGTTGTAAAATATGAATTCGTGGCATCTTGACATGGTCTTGTAATACAGTAACCTCTTGACACACAAGACGTTACTGCATTGCTCGCCCTTAGTAAATATTGTTCCCAGTCCTGCCTATTCAATGCCTTGACAAAGAGATAACATCAGACAACACACCTTTGAAGTGACCAAAACACAATAACAATAATATGACCATACAGGGAGGTCCCGTTATACGAGCATTCGGTATACGAGAATCCGATGATACAAGATGTGTAAATTAGGGTCTATTTTCAATATACGAGATCGAAAATCCAATGATAAGACATTCAAACTGGGGTGAGTAAAGTTATCAAGTTCAAAATGTGCGCCCTACCACTCCTGGGCTGGACAAAGGGGGATTTGGTTGACCCCAGTGAGGTCACCCCTAGCAAGTCGTGACCTGAAGGGTAATTAAGCATATGGCGCGGCCTGACCTTTAGGGGTAATTAGCAGGTGTGCGGCCCCAACCTTGGGACCGCAGTCAGGTCACCCCTAGCAAGGCGTGACCTGAAGGGTAATTAAGCATATGGCGCGGCCTGACCTTTAGGGGTAATTAGCAGGTGTGCGGCCCCAACCTTGGAACCGCTACACTACCTTCTCTTGTATTACGCGGCGTCCCCTACATTACAACGTCTTTTTTGCTTGTTATGCATGTTTTATGTTTAATTAATGTGCAGTTATGTTATTTTGTGTGCTATTTTCTCTTTCAGAATGCTTTTTCTACAGAATAGGTAGTACAGTGTGGGTAATATAGACGCTGTGTGTTTGTTGTGTTTGCTATAGTTTATTTTAGCTTGAAAAACATTTTTTTTTTTTTTAATTGATGGGGTCCTGGAACCAAACCTATATTTTACCATTAGTTATGTGTTTCGTTATACGAGATTTCGCTTTACGAGTATGCCAGGTGGAACCTAACTGCTCGTATCTTCGGGACCTCCCTGTATCTAAATATCAAATAAACAATATCAACAATAATACCTGACACCACTCCTCTTCAAGATACCAAAATATAATAAAAATAATATCCGACAATATCTACATAATATCAAAAATAACGTCTGACACCCTCCCATTCAAGACACCGAAGCATCATAACAGTAACATCCGACACTATCTACATCATTTCAATAAATAATATCACAAATACTACCTGACTACTCCTCTTCCTAGCAAAACATGACATCCAAACCTGCACCTGTAAACTTACACTGCCTAGCGTTGCCTTGATGAGTAGAATGGCCTGTACAGTGATGGAGTAAAGGCTAAGGAGACATCTACATAGGGGATATACTTGCTACAAGAGGACATGGAAAGCTGAAGAAGAAAATTAAGAACATAAGAAAAGAAGGAGGCTATAAGAGGCTATAAGAGGCTATAAGAGGCTGGGAGACCTACACGTGGTAGTTCCTGTTACTTTCCACTACCTACAATTTAGGGTGGTCCAAAAACATAGTGCAAATAAAAATGTTGTGTAATGTAGCGGGCATGATGTCGATCTTGTTTCACTTCCTGTTAGACATGTCCATGCAAAATGTCGTGCCGATCGGACTATGTTTGCAGCTCCCCCCTAAAGTTTACTCTTTCTTCTTCTTCCCCCAGGTGCATGATGACTTGTACAAGGGAGCGTGCATGGTGGCTTATTGGGCACCCTGAATGTGAGAGAACACGTGCCAGGCTGCCCTCTAAGGAGGGCAGCCTGGTTCAAATTGTTCAAGTTCAAAATGTTCAAGGCAGGTGCTCCGCAAGTTTTACTTCCATCACAGAATCGAGAAGAAGACCAAACCCGTGGCCGCCAAGGAGGTGATAGAGGCAGTCCTCTTGATCTGGGGGAGGGCCGGGATCCCGACCTCCGCTCTCCGAACCGCCGAAGAGAAGCTCCTCAGCCTGGTGGCCAAGTACGAGTCCCTCCAAAAGCATCGGAAACGGGCATCCGAGACCGCCCGGATGAAAGAGGAAATGTTCAAGGGGGACCCGGAGGACCTCTTCGTCGTGGCGAGCAGTGATGCCCTCGATCGGATGACCGTGGAGGAGGACAGAGCCTTTCTTCGCAGCCAGCGGGAGGACCGAGCGGACCTCGTCCACGGTGGGCTTAGCCGGCGTCACAGTTGAGGCCCAAGAGAGGAAGAAGGGGAGGGAGCGGGCAGAAGAGATGAGGAAGGAGCGCTCCAAGAAAGAGAAGGAAGCCACGCCCTCCGTCGTACTGTCTGACCGCCTGACCTCGTCTTCGTCCTCTGCCGCCGGGGAAACAGACGAGAGATGTAGACTTCGCCGGTCCCAGTCACCCGAAACGGAGTAAAGTCGAGGGAGCAAAATCCACGGCCTTGCTCTCTGCGGACATCGCCTCCACCTTGGATCGGTTCAAGGTCTCGGACCGGGTGGCGATGGGAGCCTTTGCAACGGCATCCGGACAGGACCTGGGGAGTCTCTCCTTGTCTCGCAGCACCATCTGACGCCACAGAATCAGGAATCGGGAGGCCATCGCCAAGTCGGAAACGATAAACATTCCGGAGGGGATTCCTGTCCTTGTCCACTGGGACGGGAAGTTACTTCCTGACCTGTCGGGCAAGGACCAGGTCGACCGAATCGCCATCCTGGTAACGGCTGGGGGGAGGGAACATCTAGAAGTCCCCAAGATACCCCGCAGCACAGGCACGGCTCAGGGAGAGGCTGTCCTCAAGGCGATCTCGGAGGCTCGGTTGCAGACCAGAGGTCAGGGCTTGGTGTTCGACACGACGGCATCAAACACGGGCTGTATGAAGGAGCCTGCGTGAAGATCCAGGAAGGCCTTGGACGCGAGCTCCTCTGGGTGGCCTGCCGACACCACGTGCTGGAGGTCGTCACGGGGGACGTGTTCAAGAGCTCCTACGGACCCTCCCGAGGATCGAACATCCCTCTCTTCGTTCGATTTAGGGATCGTTGGAGCTTAATTGACCAGTCTTCTTGGAGCTCTGCCATGGAAAAGGATAGCCTCCATGCTCTTCTGACCGGGGAGCTCTCAGAAGACAGGAAGCGAGCCCTCCACGAGCTGAAGAGTGCTCTGGAGAGCGGCACTCACCCGAGGGAGGACTACGAAGAACTCCTCTGGCTCTCGTACCTGTTCTTGGGAGGAGACCTCGGGAAAGACTACAAGTTCCGGGCCCCAGGTGCCTCCCACCAAGCCAGGTGGATGGCCAAGGGAATTTACACTCTGAAGGTCTTCCTCTTCCGAGGTCAAGTAAAGCTGACCGCTCACGAGCTGCAGGCCATGGAGGACATTTCCCTCTTCGTGGCCCTCCTGTACGCCACAAAGTGGAATGAGGCCATGGTCCCTCAACGAGCTCCCCTCAACGACCTCCTGTTCATGCGAGACCTCTCTCGAGGGATCCCCAAACCAGGGGTGGCGGATGTGGCGCTCAAAGCCTTCCGTCGTCACCTTTGGTACGTCTCGGAGGACCTTGTGGCTCTGACCTTCATGGACGAGAGAATCAGCAATGAGGAGAAAGAGGCCATGGTCAGGAACCTGTTCAGACGTGAGAGAAAAGGCCTGAAGCGACTGGACGGGAAGAGGTTCTCCCCGGACATTGAGCTGAAGGACCTCGTGATCTCCAGGACTAGGAGGACCCTGGATAGCCTTCTTCCTGGACGGGAGGAAGAAGTGGGAACCCTCTTGGAGAAGAGTCCCGAGACATGGGAGACTGAGGCCACCTTCTGGACATGAAGAGGAACGTCTCGCAGATGAAGGTGGTCAACGACGCGGTGGAGAGAGGTATTGCCTTGGCCACCTCCTTCATCTCGGTCATCACCACACCAAGGACGAGGTCCAGCAACAGTACCTCCTGAAAGGGGTGGCCAAGCACAGGAGGGAGCAGCCTTCCACCTCCAAAGCAGCATATATGGAGTAAAAGGACAGTGTATTACCTTTATTTTCATTATTTACTTGCCCGTGTTGCTCTCACTGTACAAGTGTTCAAACGGAAAGGAATAACAGTACGTATTGATCAAACAACAACAATGTTTTGCTTATATTAACCTTGAGATGAAGATTTTTGTCTAACTAAAAAAATTGTATATGTTACAACTTTCTTTTAGTTACCTTACCAAATGAATTGACATCCAAAATGACCATCATTATCTTCAGTGAACCCTGAACAAAGTATAATCTTGTATGTAAAAGTAGGTAGTATGGATAGACCAATACTCGGGATGACACTGACATCTTTATTCTTGGTGAACTTTTTTACTTCTTCTTCGGGGGGACCTCTAAATATTCTCCGATTGGAGCGCTACTTCACTCGATTACGTGTATCAGCAATTGGAACAACAACATCATGCCCAGACAAATTACCAAAATTTAGTTTTTTGAACCACCCTAACCTACAGCCACCTTTCATCCCCATCCATGAAATTATCCAGTCTCCTTTTAAAGACCCCTAATGACTCCACACTGACTACTTGTCTACTGAGTCCATTCCAATCATTTACCACCCTATTCGTGAACCAGTTTCTCCCTATTTACTTTTCAAATCTACGCTTTTCCAGCTGGAATCCGTTACTTCCTGTTCTATCCTGAAAATTGCTGAAGTCGTCACACTAGCAAGTTTCTCGTCAATTTTTTTCAGCAACTTTCTGAAAATGTATAATTTCTTGAGTGCCAACCGTCACCCACACAGCCATTCCCCTGCACTGCTTTGGTCACCTGTAAGCAGATAAGATAAGATTTTCATCCTATCTAGACACTTTGCAAGTACCAACTACAAGGTTATTGACTATACAAAGCGCCGCCACGTCAGCACGAACTAGGCGGACTCGAACCGCTGACCGAATGCACGGGGACGCTGCACATTGGGAACTCACGTCTCTACCCACCTTGCCACCCTGACGGGCCACCTGTAAGCAGGCATGGCTCCCACACCCAGGCAGACTCGCTGCTATACACTTAATCCTCGCATTCCCTAATTATATTTATGATTTCTTGCAATACAATGCACTTACTGACTGATATTTGATGCCAGGAGAAGCGAATACTACAGTTTCTCTAAATGTCAGTTGTATTTTATCATAGTTAACCCTATCATCAGGTAAACAGAGGCATCATTTTAAGCACGAGACCTTAAGATAGATTGGAATTTTCGCCTCATTAAAAAAACCAGAGTAAAGTCAAGCACTGCCAGAACCTGCAGGTCAACACAAGGCTTGTGATGCCTTGCTTACCTGTGTCTGGCTGGCGGCCCTCAAAGTCTTCCACTAGCATGGCCACGTCATCATCGCCATCATCAATGCCCCCAGCCGCTGTGTTACCTGTAAACATGGGATGCCTTAGAACCTAGAGGCCTGTGTTACCTGTAAATATGGGATGCCTTAGAGCCTGTGTTACCTGTAAATATGGGATGACTTAGAACCTAGAGGCCTGTGTTACCTGTAAATATGGGATGCCTTAGAACCTAGAGGCCTGTTACCTGTAAATATGGGATGCCTTAGAACCTAGAGGCCTGTGTTACTGTAAATATGGATGCCTTAGAACCTAGAGGCCTGTTACCTGTAATATGGGATGCCTTAGAACCTAGAGGCTGTTACCTGTAATATGGGATGCCTTAGAACCTAGAGGCCTGTGATACCTGTAAATATGGGATGCCTTAGAACCTAGAGGCCTGTGTTACCTGTAAATATGGGATGCCTTAGAACCTAGAGGCCTGTGATACCTGTAAATATGGGATGACTTAGAACCTAGAGGCCTGTGTTACCTGTAAATATGGGATGACTTAGAACCTAGAGGCCTGTGTTACCTGTAAATATGGGATGACTTAGAACCTAGAGGCCTGTGTTACCTGTAAATATGGGATGACTTAGAACCTAGAGGCCTGTGATACCTGTAAATATGGGATGACTTAGAACCTAGAGGCCTGTGATACCTGTAAATATGGGATGCCTTAGAACCTAGAGGCCTGTGTTACCTGTAAATATGGGATGACTTAGAACCTAGAGGCCTGTGTTACCTGTAAATATGGGATGACTTAGAACCTAGAGGCCTGTGTTACCTGTAAATATGGGATGACTTAGAACCTAGAGGCCTGTGTTACCTGTAGGCTGTCTAGCACCAGGAGTAACAGAATGATGGTGTGGTGTTGTGCTGTCTTGCTCGCCACTCCAGGCAGGCAACAGTTAACACACACAGTCACTATTACAATGCTTGCTTTGTGGCCATTCAGACAGTGAGATCTGAAGGTCAGGGCTCAAAGTGTTACCCTTGAGGCACTGAATGCAGGGCCAGAGCATCAGGGACATCTTGTGTTTGAGCCAAGACTTATATAAAAACAATATATAATAATAATAATAACAAAAATAATAATAATAATTACAATAAATGATAATAATAATAGGTTATGGAAATGCCATGGACTTCTACAAGACAAGGAGATGCCATGAGGTATTTCCTCAGTCTCTGTGGATGACAACAGCAGAGCTGAATCTGTCCACCCCATCAGCCCCTTCAGGCCCAGATCTTGCCTAGGCTATAGAAAATAGTCTGTTGTTACCCATAAATTACGAAAACTAACTGAATATACCACATTTACTACTGCACAAGGACAATGAACAGGTCATATCTATTAAAATAGTGCTTATATTCATTACATTTGTCCAATGGTAGCCAAATAAAAATGGAAATTACGTTGTGGACCTCAAGGGGCAATAATATATATATATATATATATATATATATATATATATATATATATATATATATATATATATATATATATATATAATATATAATATAATGGAAATACCATTAAATTCTACAAGACAAGGAGCTGCCATTAGTTATTTCGCCATCTCTCTATGGAGTCTGTCTACCACATTATCTAAACACCTGCCGAGGGGGGGGCACGCACCGCCGCAGGGCTGGGGATTCTTTTGGATTTTTTTTTTATAGAAGAAAATCCGACTTAATTTGATTTAAATCAGATTAATTTGATTAAAATCGATGTTTTATATTTTTATTAATTTGATGTTGTACATGAAAGCTAACCACTACAGGATATTATTCAGCATATTTATAACTAAAAATCGATAGAATAAGTAAATAAAAAATGCCTATAACATGAAATAGATGAATTTACATAGTTTATATTTCTGTGATGGACGTTTTCACATCCTAGGCCTAGGTCTATAAGCACGTTTTTGCAACGTTTGCCAGGCTGGTCTAGGCTGGCCCAGGCTGCACTGATGCTCACGAAGGCACATCCAGACTGGCCCTGTCCCATTAGTGGTTCCCATTGGCTGGGGGATGGAGTGGCCGGTCTTTACCGTCCTGCAAGCCTTACCCCCCCCCCCCCCAAGACACAACAAATGATTATTAATTTGACCTCTGATAATAACCTCCTAGCTGGCATATAAAAGGTCATCATTCTGTGTGTGATGAGAGTCAGCTACACAAAATATTGCCTGATTTTGCTATATCACACTGTTGGGCCTAATTGTTCAGTCATCCTTGCTACTTGCCTTCCCAAAGGCAATGGCATGCCATGGCAATGGCATGCCATGGCATTGTTGTTGTGCTAATAATTACTTCGCTGGTTAAACAAGAGAATTATTTTTTTTGTTTGATAATTTAATCATAATGCATATTAAACTTTGGTTAATATCACTTTTATAAACAAAAGTAATATGCACATTCAACTTCTGGTTATAGTAGTGTGGCTTTTTGTACAGTACAAAAAAAAAAAAAAAAAAAAAAAAAAAAAAAAAAAAATACATATATATACATATATAATAATATAGTATTATATATATATATATATAATATATATATGTATTTTGTTTTTTTGTTTTTGTATTAATATTAATATCTATTGTATTGTATTGTATATCTATATGTTTTAATATTTGTATCTATTATATTATTTTCTCAATATTATATAATATAATATATATATATATATATATATATATATATATATATATATATATATATATATATATATATATATATATATAAAATATATATATATATATTATATATATATATATATATATATATATATATATATATATATATATATATATATATATATATATATATATATATATATATATATATATATATATATATATATATATATATATATATATATATATATATATATATATATATATATATATATATATATATATATATATATATATATATATATATATACATAATTGAGAAAAAATAATATTTCTGCTGTGAAAACAGCCACATGGCAATTTGCTATCTCAAAGTGCCACAGTGGTTCCCCGCACCACTCATTGTGTCTCATTGTGACATAATTATACTACAAGGATAACATGGGTGTTCATAAAGCCCATGGGCTTAATTTTCCTACTTTCCCCTCTCGTTTTCAAATAATGATAAGGTTATGATTTAAATCAGTGATTTAAAAAAAAAATAATTTGATTAAAATTCAACTTGATTTAAATCCAACCACCCGGCACGGCCCTAAGATGAAAACAATGAACAGCTTTAACTCCATGGAAAATAAACAGTCAATGTACAAGTGCCTTACTTAATGACTAATAAATACACTCCACCTTGCCTTCATTGTACTCCGTGCTAGATCATCCCTCAACCCGTCACCCTAGACACACACACACACACACACCAGTAGCTTCCCTCACCTCCTCCATGCCGGAGATGTTGTTGACGGTGAGTTTGTAGAGGGAGTTTTACAGCTTCCTGTGGAGGGTGGTGAGGAGCCATGGCGCACCTTGTTGTGGTGACTGCCCTGCCACCGCCTGCACCTGCCGCTGTAGCCTGGCCACAACCTCCGCCTTCATCTTGCTCTCTACGGAACACAGGGGAGGCGTGTTAACACCTCCAGGCCCGGAGCGTAATATCCATTGTAATTTGGGTACCATTAGACAATTTGTAGTGACTATAAGCAATATTTTTATAGCTATGACCTGTTTAGTATCCTTGTCCACTAACTAATTTGGTATATTCAGTTACTTTTCGTTATTTTATGGCTCGACAAGACAATTTTTTTAGAACAAAGTAAAGATCTGGGCGTGAAGGGGTTAAAGTGTTACAAGATGCCATGAATTTGAGTTAACTAGATAGGTTTCCAAGTGAGAGAGAGAGAGAGAGAGAGCGAGAGAGAGAGAGAGAGAGAGAGAGAGAGAGAGAGAAGAGAGAGAGAGAAGAGAGAGAGAGAGAGAGAGAGAGAAGAGAGAGAGAGAGAGAGAGAGAGAGAGAGAGAGAGAGAGAGACTTAGAAAAGCTAACCTTTCTCGTAAGTTACCTAAGTATATTCTTTATATATATGTATGTGTGTATGTATGTATGTGTGTATGCATGTGTGTATGTATGTGTACGCATGTGTGTGTGTATGTATGTATGTGCCGGGTTAATGAGTGGGTGACCTCCAACGATAAACAATAAGATAAATGCCCTGCCACTCAATCACCACAAGATAAATGCCCTGCCACTCAATAACCACAAGATAAATGCCCTGGCACTCAATCACCACAAGATAAATGCCCTGGCACTCAATAACCACAAGATAAATGCCCTGGCACTCAATCACCACAAGATAAATGCCGGGCACTCAATAACCTCAAGATAAATGCCCTGGCACTCAATAACCACAAGATAAATGCCCTGGCACTCAATAACCACAAGATAAATGCCCTGGCACTCAATAACCACAAGATAAATGCCTTGGCACTCAATAACCACAAGATAAATGCCCTGGCACTCAATAACCACAAGATAAATGCCCTGGCACTCAATAACCACAAGATAAATGCCTTTGGGCACTCAATAACCACAAGATAAATGCCCTGCCACTCAATAACCATAAGATAAACCCCTGCCACTCAAAAACCACAAGATAAAGCCCTGGCACTCAAAAAACCACAAGATAAATGCCCTGCCACTCAATAACCACAAGATAAATGCCCTGGCACTCAATAACCTCAAGATAAATGCCCTGCCACTCAATAACCTCAAGATAAATGCCCTGGCACTCAATAACCACAAGATAAATGCCCTGCCACTCAATAACCACAAGATAAATGCCCTGGCACTCAATACCACAAGATAAATGCCCTGCCACTCAATAACCACAAGATAAATCCCCTGCACTCATAACCACAAGAAAAATTTGCCCTGCCACTCAATAACCACAAGATAAATGCCTTGGCACTCAATAACCTCAAGATAAATGCCTTGGCACTCAATAACCACAAGATAAATGCCCTGGCACTCAATCACCACAAGATAAATGCCCGCCACTCAATAACCACAAATAAATCCCCTGGCACTCAATAACCACAAGATAAATGCCCTGCCACTCAAAAAACCATAAGATAAATGCCCTGCCACTCAATAACCACAAGATAAATGCCCTGGCACTCAATAAACACAAGATAAATGCCTTGGCACTCAATACCACAAGATAAATGCCCTGCCACTCAAAAACCCACAAGATAAATGCCCTGCCACTCAATAACCACAAGATAAATGCCCTGCCACTCAATAACCACAAGATAAATGCCCTGCCACTCAATAACCACAAGATAAATGCCCTGCCACTCAATAACCACAAGATAAATGCCCTGCCACTCAATAACCACAAGATAAATGCCCTGGCACTCAAAAACCACAAGATAAATCCCCTGCCACTCAAAAACCATAAGATAAATGCCCTGGCACTCAATCACCACAAGATAAATGCCCTGCCACTCAATAACCACAAGATAAATGCCCTGCCACTCAATAAACACAAGATAAATGCCCTGCCACTCAATAACCACAAGATAAAAGCCCTGCCACTCAATAAACACAAGAATAATGCCCTGCCACTCAATAAACACAAGATAAATGCCCTGCCACTCAATCACCACAAGATAAATGCCCTGCCACTCAATAACCACAAGATAAATGCCCTGCCACTCAATAACCACAAGATAAATGCCCTGGCACTCAATAACCTCAAGATAAATGCCCTGGCACTCAATAACCACAAGATAAATGCCCTGGCACTCAATAACCACAAGATAAATGCCCTGCCACTCAATAACCACAAGATAAATGCCCTGGCACTCAAAAAACCACAAGTAAATGCCCTTTGGCACTCAATAACCACAAGATAAATGTCCTGCCACTCAATAACCACAAGATAAATGCCCTGCCACTCAATAACCACAAGATAAATGCCCTGCCACTCAATAACCACAAGATAAATGCCCTGCCACTCAATAACCACAAGATAAATGCCCTGGCACTCAATAACCACAAGATAAATGCCCTGGCACTCAATAACCACAAGATAAATGCCCTGGCACTCAATAACCACAAGATAAATGCCCTGCCACTCAATAACCACAAGATAAATGCCCTGCCACTCAATAACCACAAGATAAATGCCCTGCCACTCAATAACCTCAAGATAAATGCCCTGGCCACTCAATAAACACAAGATAAATGCCCTGGCCACTCAATAACCACAAGATAAATGCGCTGCCACTCATAAGAACATAAGAAAATAAGGAAGCTAGAAGAGGCCGCGAGACCTACACGTGGTAGTTCCTGTTTTTACCCCCCTCCCCCCATATTTTAGACATATAAGCCCCCCCCCCTCTAATATACTGGCATAGGCCTAAACAACAGACAATATTTTATAGCAAATGAAAGATCTGGGCGTGAAGGGGTTTATTAAATATATAGTTACGGTTAGATGTGGGATTTTATTTAGCTACAGAAGCATGTATTGGAATTCACATTGTAGCTGTAACTTATATATTCTATTGATTTATATATATATATTGGGTGTTAGTTTATATAGTTTTGATGTGTTTAGAATAAAATTAGCTCTTGTAGAGGAATAATAATGGATTTTTCATGATTGGAAACAACATTTTGATGACATTATTATTTTTTTTTATATAGTTTTGATGTGTTTAGCATTAATTTAAGCTTTGTTCTAAAACGATGGCCTATAACAGCTGACTACAGAACGCATATGGAATTACAACATCGGGGAAATAATAATAATAATAATAATAATAATAGTAATATTGTCCTATTAAAACAGTGATTGCTTGTTTCACACAGACACATTCAAAACACACACACACACACACTCAAAACACACACACACACACTAAAAACCCCCACACACACACCAAAACCCCACACACTCAAAACACACTAAAAAAACACACACACACTAAAAAAACAAACACACACACACACAATCAAAACACACACACACACAATCAAAACACAAACACACTCAAAACACACACACACACTAAAAAAAAAAACACACACACACACAATCAAAACACACACACACTCAAAACACACACACACACTAAAAAAAAACCAGACACACACTCAAAACACTCACACACCACATACTCAAAACACACACCCACCCCAAAAAACACACACACACACTAAAAACACACACACACATACTCAAAACACACACACACACTCAAAACACACACACACACACTAAAAACACACACACACATACTCAAAACACACACACACACTCAAAACACACACACATACACTAAAACACACACGCACTAAAAAAAACACTGAAAACTCACACATCAAAACACACACTCAAAACACACACACACACACACACTCAAAACACACACACACACTCAAAACACACACACACACACACTCAAACACACACACACACTCAAAACACACACACACACACACTCAAAACACACACACACACACACACTCAAAACACACACTCAAAACACGCACACACTCAAAACACACACACACACACACACTAAAAACACACACACACACACACTCAAAACACACACACACACACACTCAAAACACACACTCTCAATATACACACACACACTCAAAACACACACACACACAACACACACACACTCAAAACACACACACACTCAAAACACACACACACACTCAAAACACACACACTCAAAACACACACTCAAACACACACACACACTCAAAACACACACACTCAAAACACACACACACTCTCAATACACACACACACTCAAAACACACACACACACACACACGCTCAAAACACACGGCGTGGTAACACTTCAGCATAAATACATAACTGGCAACTCAGACCGTCTGCCAGGGAGCTGAGACTCTCATGGGACCACACTGCCACGAGTGCCCCACCACCACCACCATCACTACCACAACAACCAGAAACCACCACCATCACTACCACCACCACCACAACCACAATAAGCGACCACCACCATCACTACCACACCAACCAGAAACCACCACCACCACTACCACCACCACCACAACCACAACAAGCGACCACCACCATCACTACCACAACAACCAGAACCTCCACCATCACTACCACCACCACCACAACCACAAAAAAGCGACCACCACCATCACTACCACACCAACCAGAAACCACCACCATCACTACCACCACCACCACAACCACAATAAGCGACCACCACCATCACTACCAACACCACCACAACCACAATAAGCGACCACCACCATCACTACCACACCAACCAGAAACCACCACCATCACTACCACCACCACCACAACCACAATAAGCGACCACCACCATCACTACCAACACCACCACAACCACAATAAGCGACCACCACCATCACTACCACACCAACCAGAAACCACCACTACCACAATAAGCGACCACCGCCACCACCATCACTACCACACCAACCAGAAACCACCACCACCACAATAAGCGACCACCACCACAAACACTACCACCACCACCACAAACACTGATTAACGAATATAATATACGAAAAAACACGATATTTTAACCACTACCACACCACCACAACCACAGACCACTACCACCACCACAATATAATGCACTATACAATGATAATAATACGAAAAAACACGATATTTTCATCACTACACCACCACTACCACATTCCACCACAACCACACCAAACAGTTACCTCACACACACTCTTTTCACACTCACCCTTCGCACTCTCTTCTGGTGTATATACTCGGCCGCATACACACCGTCACCCACTAATGATAACTCCATGACGACGTGGTAATTAGGGAGCGAGCAAAACGCACGTCCTTCCCCGTCCACTGTTCAACTCCGACTGACAAAAAAGAAGAAAGGCGCGAAGAGCAGCTACTACGTCATAACAGACTAGACATTTTATGAAATGACCTTACTTATGCCCCTGTAGCTACAAAACAATGCTAAATACACCTAAATAATGTACATAGATATTCCTACAGTGTTTATACAGTCCCTAAATGCCCAGGAATATTATGATTGCTTCCTAAATAACGAAGTAATGGTCTGAGCTGATTTTTTTTTTTGCCATGCACAAGCCTTTCAAATTTCCTTATTTTCGCCTCTATAGCTAAATTACAATGCTAAATAGGCCTAAATAATGTACATAGATATTCCTACAGTGTTGCTATAGCTCCTAAATGCCCAGAAATATTATAATAGCGACTATAATAACGAAATAATGGTCCGAGCAAAGTTTTTGTTTACCCAATCATATGCCTTTCATATTTCCATATTTTCGATTCTGTAGCTACATAACAATGCTAAATAAGCCTAAATAATGTACATAGATTTTCCTACAGTGTTTATACAGCTCCTAAATGCCCAGGAATATTTTAGAAGCCACTAAAATAACGAAATAATGGGCCAAGCTCAATTTTTGTATACCCAAGCATATGCCTTTCAAATTTCCTTATTTACGAGCCTATGATTTAATTACAATGCTAAATAGACCTACATAATATACATATATATTCCTACAGTATTTATATATTCCCTAAATGCCAAGGAATATAATAATAGCGAACTAAATAAATATTAGTTTGATTGAGCTCCGATTCTTACCAATGCCTTTCAAATTTCCTTATATACGCCTCTATGACTTAATAACAATGCTAAATACACCTAAATAATATACATAGATATTCCTACAGTGTTTCTACAGTTCCTAAATGCCCAGGAATATTATAATAGCTTCCTAAATAACGAAATAACGGATGAGGTCAGTTTCTTACCCATATAATGCCAACATATTCGAATTTCTAACCTCTACCTACAGCGAAATTACTGCCAAATCAACCCGATAAATGTAGATCGACAGTGATCGATACAGTATTTCTACAGCCCTAAAAAAATAGTCATATAATAAAAAATATTTAATTGCCAGGAGCAGGATTCGAACCCGCGTGCATTTGATACCCACCCCTTGGCTAAGCTCAATTTCTTATTAATAAAAAACCTACGTATTCGTATTTCTAATCTGTACAGTTAAATAGCATTGCCAAATCAACTCGAATTATGTAGATAGATAATGCTACAGTATTTCTACATTTCTACATAGCTATATATATATATATATATATATATATATATATATATATATATATATATATATATATATATATATATATATATATATATATATAGCTGTACCGTAGATAACAGTTAAGTCGCCAGGAAAACTTTTTTTTCTGTTTACAGACGTGTGGTGGCGTTAATACTTACATTTCTACATTCATGATTTCAGGAAAGTTAGAAGGGGCTATCTGGAGAGTCTTTGTCATTTTGTGTCTTCATCTGTGTCATATTATGGCTACAAATGAACAAATTACAAAAATATCTACAAAGTGGCTACCAACAGTAGAGTCGCCATCTAGTGTTTATTTACTGAGTGTCGTACCGCTGTCGTCGTCGCCCGAAAAAAAAACGCGTAGCGAAATTTGAAACCGTCTATACTTGCAGATACGAAGCATAAAACAACGCTGAAACAGGGTAGATTATACAGTCATGATATAAACTACTGTGTATCATCTTCAGTGGCACATAAAAATCAGTAGTAATTCTATAATTCGTAATATATGGCGCCTGGCGACATCACTGCAGGTGGCGACTTCACTGTTATCTACGGTAGCCTATTCCCTTTAAATTGCCTTTAATTCCCTTTTAACAAAACTATTTCGGTTCCATTAAGAGGACTGTCAAGTGTCAATGTCTACAAGGAGTCAAACACTTCCGGTGAAGATCACCACAAAGGCTTCCTGTGAAAGGTTTTTCAATGTTTTCTTGGCTTTCATTTTCAAAGATGAATGTAATGTTTACAGAAAGTGTTTACACTGTGGTATTTGAATCAATACCTTTACTGCCCGTGTCTGAATAATTTTGCTGTATTGAGATATTTTTTGTTTATAATAAGAATACCATTCTAACAGTTTGGAGCTGTCAAGCTATACGACAAAAAATATTGATAAGGCCTCATTAGAATTTTCCATGTTACAGCGCGTTCATTATATTGTTATGGCTGCTGTTGCTCCGAGTAGTAACATAATCTTGTTACAGCGCGTTCATTATATTGTTATGGCTGCCGTTGCTCCGAGTAGTAACATATTCTTGTTACAGCGCGTTCATTATATTGTTATGGCTGCCGTTGCTCCGAGTAGTAACATATTCTTGTTACAGCGCGTTCATTATATTGTTATGGCTGCGTTGACTCCGAGTAGTAACATATTCTGTTACAGCGCGTTCATTATATTGTTATGCTGCTGTTGCTCCGAGTAGTAACATATTCTTGTTACAGCGCGTTCATTATATTGTTATGGCTGCTGTTGCTCCGAGTAGTAACATATTCTTGGTAGTGCTTCTCTCCTGCCTCTTGGACCTGTCTGGTTGCACTTTCCTCTCTCTATGTCTAATTCTGCTTCACTTTCGTTCCTTCTTTCCCTCCCATTAGTCTTCTGGTACTTTCTCCTCTCTTT
Source organism: Chionoecetes opilio (assembly GCA_016584305.1). Taxonomy (NCBI): domain Eukaryota; kingdom Metazoa; phylum Arthropoda; class Malacostraca; order Decapoda; family Majidae; genus Chionoecetes; species Chionoecetes opilio. Next base: position 144,489 of record JACEEZ010022048.1, read on the forward strand.
CCTCTCCACATTTTCACCCCAGTCTCTAATTTTATCCTTCTGGCCATGCATTCTAATTATTAGCAACATAGTAATAGAAACATGCATTGTCTTCCTTGTTGATGAAAGAGTAACAAGTCTCTCTCTCTCTCTCTCTCTCTCTCTCTCTCTCTCTCTCTCTCTCTCTCTCTCTCTCTCTCTCTCTCTCTCTCTCTCTCTCTCTCAATTTATATAAACTGCCCACTAGAGATGCAAGTTACCCCTTTAATTCGACACCGGGCCCGGACCCAGCAAAGGAGGTGGTATCTCTAGCTACCACCTGCTCTCCCACCACCTAGATACTACCTGTCCTTACTACCGTATCCAGCAAGCCTCCCTAGGTAGCAAACGGGTAGGAATTAAGGCCCTGACTGGCTACGGCGAGCAATGATGCGTCTAATTAATAATGTATGAATCCCTTACCTTGTTTTTTATTTTATTCTAAATTTTTTAAAATTTTTTCAATAAAGTTTTTTTCATTATAGTGTATGGAATACTGACAAAACGATGGTAGTAGTAGTAGTAGTAGTAGTAGTAGTAGTAGTAGTAGTAGTAGTAGTAGTAGTAGTAGTAGTAGTAGTGGTGGTGGTGGTGGTGGTGGTGGTGGTGGTGGTGGTGGTGGTGGTGGTGGTGGTGGTGGTGGTGGTGGTGGTGGTGGTGGTGGTGGTGGTGGTGGTGGTGGTGGTGGTAGTAGTAGTAGTAGTAGTAGTAGTAGTAGTAGTAGTAGTAGTAGTAGTAGCGGCAGTAGTAGTAGTAGTAGTAGTAGTAGTAGTAGTAGTAGTAGTAGAAGTCGTAGTAGTAGTAGTAGTAGTAGTAGTAGTAGTAGTAGTAGTAGTAGTAGTAGTAGTAGTGAAGTGTAGTAGTAGTAGTAGTAGTAGTAGTAGTAGTAGTAGTAGTAGTAGAAATCGTAGTAGTAGTAGTAGTAGTAGTAGTAGTAGTAGTAGTAGTAGTAGTAGAAGTCGTAGTAGTAGTAGTAGTAGTAGTAGTAGTAGTAGTAGTAGTAGTAGTAGTAGTAGTAGTAGTAGTAGTAGTAGTAGTAGTAGTAGTAGAAGTCGTAGTAGTAGTAGTAGAAGTCGTAGTAGTAGTAGTAGTAGTAGTAGTAGTAGTAGTAGTAGTAGTAGTAGTAGTAGTAGTAGAAGTCGTAGTAGTAGTAGTAGTAGTAGTAGTAGTAGTATTAGTCGTGTAGTAGTATAGTAGTAGAAGTCGTAGTAGTAGTAGTAGTAGTAGTAGTAGTAGTTAGTAGTAGTAGTAGTAGTAGTAGTAGTAGAAGTGTAGTAGTAGTAGTAGAAGTCGTAGTAGTAGTAGTAGTAGTAGTAGTAGTAGTAGTAGTAGTAGTAGAGTCGTAGTAGTAGTAGTAGTAGTAGTAGTAGTAGTAGTAGTAGTAGTAGTAGTAGTAGTAGAAGTCGTTAGTAGTAGTAGTAGTAGTAGTAGTAGAAGTCGTAGTAGTAGTAGTAGTAGTAGTAGTAGTAGAAGTCGTAGTAGTATAGTAGTAGTATGTAGTAGTAGTAGTAGTAGTAGTAGTATAGTAGTAGTAGTAGAAGTAGTAGTATAGTTAGTAGTAGTAGTAGTAGATGTAGTAGTAGTAGTAGTAGTAGTAGTAGAAAGTCGTAGTAGTTAGAGTAGTAGTAGTAGTAGTAGGGGTAGAAGTCGTAGTAGAGTAGTAGTAGTAGTAGTAGTAGTAGTAGTAGTAGTAGTAGTATAGTAGTAGTAGTAGTAGTAGTAGTAGTAGTAGTAGTAGGTTATTTAGTAGAAGTCGAGTAGTATGTAGTAGTAGAGTATTTAGTAGTATAGTAGTTAGTAGTAGAAGTCTAGTAGTCGTAGTAGATATAGTATAGAAAAGTAGGTAGTAGTAGTAGTAGTATAGTAGTAAAGTTATAGTATTAGTAGTAAGTATATGTAGTAGTAGTGTATTAGTAGAAGTGTAGTAGTAGTAGTAGTAGTAGTATATAGTAGTAGTAGTAGTAGTAGTAGTAGAGTAGTAGTAGTAGTAGTGTTAGTATAGTAGAAGTCGTAGTAGTATAGTATAGTAGTAGTAGTGTAGTAGTAGTAGTAGTATAGTAGTAGTAAGTAGAAGGTAGTAGTAGTAGTAGTAGTAGTAGTAGTAGTAGTAGTAGTATAGTAGTAGTAGTGTAGTAGTAGAGAAAAAGACGAAAGAAAAAAAAAACATGAAAAAAGTAAAAAAAGAAAAAAATGATAAATAAAGGAAAAATAGAGAAAGTTAGAGTGCGTGCGTGCGTGCGTGCGAGAGAGAGAGAGAGAGAGAGAGAGAGAGAGAGAGAGAGAGAGAGAGAGAGAGAGAGAGAGAGAGAGAGAGAGAGAGAGAGAGAGAGAGAGAGAGAGAGAGAGAGAGAGAGAGAGAGAGAGAGAAAAAAAAGTAAGGTCGCGTTATAATTACACAGGGTCAAGTGGCAGTATCAATTGAGGTTAGGAAGGTCAAAGTAGCAGTTGTTGTGTCACACTTGACCACACCCTAATCTGTCCTGACCTTTGACCTTCCTGCTTGATCCAGGTGACAGGGGTCAAGATTAAGACCTGATTTATACCTGTGATTTAAATTCCCTTACTAGTGTTAGGAATGCTGCTATAAGTGTTAGGAATGCTGCTATAAGTGTTAGGAATGCTGCTATAAGTGTTAGGAATGCTGCTATAAGTGTTAGGAATGCTGCTATAAGTGTTAGGAATGCTGCTATAAGGGTTAGGAATGCTGCTATAAGTGTTAGGAATGCTGCTATAAGTGTTAGGAATGATGCTATAGGTGTTAGGAATGCTGCTATAAGTGTTAGGAATGATGCTATAAGTGTTAGGAATGCTGCTATAAGGGTTAGGAATGCTGCTATAAGTGTTAGGAATGCTGCTATAAGTGTTAGGAATGCTGCTATAGGTGTTAGGAATGCTGCTATAGGTGTTAGGAATGATGCTATAAGTGTTAGGAATGATGCTATAGGTGTTAGGAATGCTGCTATAGGTGTTAGGAATGATGCTATAAGTGTTAGGAATGATGCTATAAGTGTTAGGAATGATGCTATAAGTGTTAGGAATGCTGCTATAGGTGTTAGGAATGCTGCTATAGGTGTTAGGAATGATGCTATAAGTGTTAGGAATGATGCTATAAGTGTTAGGAATGATGCTATAAGTGTTAGGAATGCTGCTATAAGTGTTAGGAATGATGCTATAAGTGTTAGGAATGATGCTATAAGTGTTAGGAATGATGATATAAGTGTTAGGAATGATGCTAAGTGTTAGGAATGCTGCTATAAGTGTTAGGAATGATGCTATAAGTGTTAGGAATGATGCTATAAGTGTTAGGAATGCTGCTATAAGTGTTAGGAATGATGCTATAAGTGTTAGGAATGATGCTATAAGTGTTAGGAATGATGCTATAAGTGTTAGGAATGCTGCTATAAGTGTTAGGAATGATGCTATAAGTGTTAGGAATGATGATATAAGTGTTAGGAATGATGCTATAAGTGTTAGGAATGCTGCTATAAGTGTTAGGAATGATGCTATAAGTGTTAGGAATGATGCTATAAGTGTTAGGAATGCTGCTATAAGTGTTAGGAATGATGCTATAAGTGTTAGGAATGATGCTATAAGTGTTAGGAATGATGCTATAAGTGTTAGGAATGATGCTATAAGTGTTAGGAATGATGCTATAAGTGTTAGGAATGATGCTATAAGTGTTAGGAATGATGCTATAAGTGTTAGGAATGATGCTATAAGTGTTAGGAATGATGCTATAAGGGTTAGGAATGATGCTATAAGTGTTAGGAATGATGCTATAAGTGTTAGGAATGATGCTATAAGTGTTAGGAATGATGCTATAAGTGTTAGGAATGATGCTATAAGTGTTAGGAATGATGTTATAAGTGTTAGGAATGCTGCTATAAGTGTTAGGAATGATGCTATAAGTGTTAGGAATGATGCTATAAGTGTTAGGAATGATGCTATAAGGGTTAGGAATGATGCTATAAGTGTTAGGAATGATGCTATAAGTGTTAGGAATGATGCTATAAGTGTTAGGAATGATGCTATAAGTGTTAGGAAGGATGCTATAAGTGTTAGGAATGATGCTATAAGTGTTAGGAATGATGCTATAAGGGTTAGGAATGATGCTATAGGTGTTAGGAATGCTGCTATAAGGGTTAGTAATGCTGCTATAAGGGTTAGGAATGATGCTATAAGGGTTAGGAATGATGCTATAAGTGTTAGGAATGATGCTATAAGGGTTAGGAATGATGCTATAAGTGTTAGGAATGATGCTATAAGTGTTAGGAATGCTGCTATAAGTGTTAGGAATGATGCTATAAGTGTTAGGAATGCTGCTATAAGTGTTAGGAATGATGCTATAAGTGTTAGGAATGATGCTATAAGTGTTAGGAATGATGCTATAAGTGTTAGGAATGATGCTATAAGTGTTAGGAATGATGCTATAAGTTTTAGGAATGATGTTATAAGTGTTAGGAATGATGCTATAAGTGTTAGGAATGATGCTATAAGGGTTAGGAATGATGTTATAAGTGTTAGGAATGATGCTATAAGTGTTAGGAATGATGCTATAAGTGTTAGGAATGATGCTATAAGTGTTAGGAATGCTGCTATAAGTGTTAGGAATGATGCTATAAGTGTTAGGAATGATGCTATAAGTGTTAGGAATGATGCTATAAGGGTTAGGAATGCTGCTATAAGTGTTAGGAATGCTGCTATAAGTGTTAGGAATGATGCTATAAGTGTTAGGAATGATGCTATAAGTGTTAGGAATGATGCTATAAGTGTTAGGAATGATGCTATAAGTGTTAGGAATGATGCTATAGGTGTTAGGAATGATGTTATAAGTGTTAGGAATGATGCTATAAGTGTTAGGAATGATGCTATAAGTGTTAGGAATGATGCTATAAGGGTTAGGAATGATGCTATAAGTGTTAGGAATGATGTTATAAGTGTTAGGAATGATGCTATAAGTGTTAGGAATGATGCTATAAGTGTTAGGAATGATGCTATAAGGGTTAGGAATGATGCTATAAGTGTTAGGAATGATGCTATAAGTGTTAGGAATGATGCTATAAGTGTTAGGAATGATGCTATAAGTGTTAGGAAGGATGCTATAAGTGTTAGGAATGATGCTATAAGTGTTAGGAATGATGCTATAAGTGTTAGGAATGATGCTATAAGTGTTAGGAATGATGCTATAAGTGTTAGGAATGATGTTATAAAGTGTTAGGAATGATGCTATAAGTGTTAGGAATGATGCTATAAGTGTTAGGAATGATGCTATAGGTGTTAGGAATGATGCTAAAAAGTGTTAGGAATGATGCTATAAGTGTTAGGAATGCTGCTATAAGTGTTAGGAATGATGCTATAAGTGTTAGGAATGATGTTATAAGTGTTAGGAATGATGCTATAAGTGTTAGGAATGATGCTATAAGTGTTAGGAATGATGCTATAGGTGTTAGGAATGATGCTATAAGTGTTAGGAATGATGCTATAAGTGTTAGGAATGATGCTATAAGTGTTAGGAATGATGCTATAAGTGTTAGGAATGATGCTATAAGTGTTAGGAATGATGCTATAAGTGTTAGGAATGATGCTGTGGTGAGTCACACCACACCTGGCTAATCCTCCAGTAGTCTCGACCTGACCCTCCTTCTTGATCTCGCCGACTGCCCATTAAGGGATTAGGCGTCAGGTGTCAGGTCTTGAGTATCGGGGCCCCTTTATAAAGAGCCTCGTGCAGAGGCAGAGTTAGTTAGAGCTCAACCACTGTACCACACACAAGCTCTGTCCACAGTCTCCAATAAACCAACCATCAACCTTGGGTGTCTATTTATCAACCATGTAGGTGACAAGGTCACTACATTTGGTGACCAACGGAGTGACAAGACACACCCAGGGGGGGGGGCCTGCCCCTCGCCCCCCCATCACGCCCGCCGCCACGCCGCCTGCCACGCCGCCACGCCACCACGCCCTAGGCCTGCCGCCGCCGCCACCCTACCACTGCTCACCAACGCCCGCGGCCTGCACCTCCTGCCTCATGTCGCGCTACCCACAGCCACCTCCTGCCGCGCTGCCTGGGCTCACCACACGCCACCCGCCTTCCAAGCCCTGCCTCCTGCCTCCTGGCGCCTCGGGCTACTCCTCGCTCCTGCTGCCTCACGCTGCGTCCTGCTGCCGTCCGCTGCCTCCAGCAAGGCCCTGCAACGCACGGGTACCGCATCCCGCCGCCTGCCGTCCACGATGCCTGACGACGCCACGGCACGCTGCTCACCTCGGCCCAGCCCTGCCGCCACCCATCTCAGCGCACCCACACACGCCCTCCTATGGCTAGTGTCCCACGCCCTGCCACCCAGCCCTGCCGCCGCCCCTGCCGCCACCATCACCAGCGCCACTAGCCGCCCACGCCCACGGCCCAGCATGCTGCCACGCTACGCCTGACGAAGCCATCTAAGGGCACCATCAGCCCAGTCTCCTGCCGCCAAAGTGCTACTCCTCACTCCTGCTGCCTCACGCTGCGTCCTGCTGCCTTCCGCTGCCTCCAGCAAGGCCCTGCAACGCACGGCACCGCATCCCGCCGCCCGCCCTTGCCTCCTGCCGCCACGTGCTACTCCTCGTCCTCCGCTGACTCCTGCTCCCTGACGCTGCTTCCTGCTGCCTCACGCTGCGTCCTGCAGCCTTCCGCTGCCTCCAGCAAGGCCCTGCAACGCACGGGTACTGCATAGCAACACAAGCTATCTTGGGAGCCGATTGCCTTGGACACTTCGCTTTCCCACGAAGACACCTTGCATCGCAAGCCTCCCTCCAGATCTTGTGACAGCAATCACAGCAGCAGCGATCCTCGGCACCTCCTATCTAATCTTGCAGCTACCGCTGCAACGTGAAGACTGGACAGCCGCCCTACCTGCATTCCCTTCCCCTCGGCACCTCCTATCTAATCTTGCAGCTACCGCTCCAACGTGAAGACTGGACAGTTGCCCTACCTACATTACCTCGGCACTTGGCACCTCTGTTTTTTTTCATAAGTTTTTTTATGTATAATATTTTTTTTTTTTTTTTTTTTTTGAGGAAGGAGAGTACTGTGGTGAGTCACACCACACCTGGCTAATCCTCCAGTAGTCTCGACCTGACCCTCCTTCTTGATCTCGCCGACTGCCCATTAAGGGATTAGGCGTCAGGTGTCAGGTCTTGAGTATCGGGGCCCCTTTATAAAGAGCCTCGTGCAGAGGCAGAGTTAGTTAGAGCTCAACCACTGTACCACACACAAGCTCTGTCCACAGTCTCCAATAAACCAACCATCAACCTTGGGTGTCTATTTATCAACCATGTAGGTGACAAGGTCACTACAATGCTATAAGTGTTAGGAATGATGCTATAAGGGTTAGGAATGATGCTATAAGTGTTAGGAATGATGCTATAAGTGTTAGGAATGATGTTATAAGTGTTAGGAATGATGCTATAAGGGTTAGGAATGATGCTATAAGGGTTAGGAATGATGCTATAGGTGTTAGGAATGATGTTATAAGTGTTAGGAATGATGCTATAAGTGTTAGGAATGATGCTATAAGTGTTAGGAATGATGTTATAAGTGTTAGGAATGATGCTATAAGGGTTAGGAATGATGCTATAGGTGTTAGGAATGATGCTATAAGGGTTAGGAATGATGCTATAGGTGTTAGGAATGATGCTATAAGTGTTAGGAATGCTGCTATAAGTGTTAGGAATGATGCTATAAGGGTTAGGAATGATGCTATAAGTGTTAGGAATGCTGCTATAAGTGTTAGGAATGATGCTATAAGTGTTAGGAATGATGCTATAAGGGTTAGGAATGATGCTATAAGTGTTAGGAATGATGCTATAAGTGTTAGGAAAGATGCTATAAGGGTTAGGAATGATGCTAAAAGTGTTAGGAATGATGCTATAAGTGTTAGGAATGATGCTATAAGTGTTAGGAATGATGCTATAAGTGTTAGGAATGATGCTATAAGTGTTAGGAATGATGCTAT
>JACEEZ010022048.1:157500-205000 GCA_016584305.1 Chionoecetes opilio
ATGTAACAATTCTACCCTTAATATACCCCCCATTTCTGAGAGTGTGGCTGAACTCACCGATCTCATGACTACACAGATTTTGTACCTATCTAACTCAAGTGTTATGAAGTACACGTTTAATGCCGTTAATTAAGTATATCGGTGTATTCTTGCTGCTGTACCTATTAAAGGACTAGTTCATGTGAGTGCAGGGTGGCCGCCTCCACCTGCCTGCCTGTGACCTAATAATGAAAGTGATCGAAAAATGTATAGCCTGAGATTTACTATTGAAATACAAATGTTTATACTTTGTTTATTTTTTAAACTTTGCAAATACCTTTTCCAGATGACGCACAGTTAACCTATTAGCAGGTCTCAAGGGCTTGATGGGATAGCATTCAAGTCTTGCCTCAGAAGTAACGTGCATGCAGGAACCTATGAAATGAAAATAATAATTGAATAGTTTATTTTATATATAAATATACAAAACATGCAGAACAGTACAATGGGAGGAGCATCACTAATTATCCGTAAGAAGCATGTCGAGTTTCCTGGAGCGTCATTGTAATTTGGGCGAATGTATAGCTTTCACAATTAAATCAATACTCTTATTTCATTCTTATACATACTGGCGTCACTAATACATACATACATACGTACAGTGGGGGAAGATTAGCCTTGGGGTTAGTACATGGCCCGAAATGACAGAGGGTGCAGCAGTACGTGAAGGTGGCGTTACATACAGCAAAACACCACACATGTGTATCACATTTTACCTTGACATCTGACATAAAAAATAGAAGTGATAAATATCCTCCAGGAATCCTCGAGCGTGTGACTGCCAGGCCACTGAAGGTACCTGTTCAGGCTTATGGATATACCTACTTGTGTTTCCATCCGCTGACTTGCCAATATGTCCCGCATTGTTATGAGAAGGCTCGCTTTGACTTCTCTGGTCTCATTATGGCTCCCTGCGATGCCACGCAGAAAAATGACCTTCTTTATTTTCTTTTTCGTATCTGCCCAGCTTGAGAATAGCATGAATGTCAAATGTACAAGACTTATTTGGGCTATCAATTCTAGGGCTGAGAACAAGAAAGGCCAATGTCACAAATCTATGTTTTGAGAAAAATGCGTTTGAAATGTTGCATCCTTCATCATGGCATCAGGTAATAACAGCAGATGAAAGATTTTTTTTTCAGTAATTACTTAGATTATAACCTATCATTTCTTGCAATGATAGATACATACATTTCCAGTTCGGTGGTGGACTTATCTAAAATTAGCCATTTTTAGACATTGGCCCTTCTAGTTCTCAGCCCTAGAATTCAAGGTGGGAAATGTTCATATTTTTCCCTACACAAGGCCAAACCATTGTAATAGTTCTCAGCTGAATAATGTAGAGGTGGCTGAACTTTGTGCTGGAATAAAGACAGCAAGGTGTCCTCGGCTGGTAGGGGCACGAAAAATAAAGAAAAATAAACCTTTGATTACACCAATGCTGCAGAAATATAAATAAAATTCAATAAATTAAGAAAACCAACTTCGATTACCCAAATGCTGCAAAAAAAAAAAAAAAAAAAAACCTCTTTGATTATACTATTGCTACTGAAAAACACCATAATGAGATGAATGCAGCTGCTGAGGATAAGACCGAAAGGTACAGGAGCGGGGGTGCAGCTGCAGGGGGTCGGGGTAATGGCCCCTATTTTCTGGACAGTGCCTCCCACGTATCCTATGCTTTGAATGGCTAGATAATTATTGGGTAGTGAGAAAATTTACCACGCGATGTTAATCTATATCGTATGAAATAACTATGACAACCTCCTTCACTTCTACCTTCCTCTGCTCCGCCACTCTATGTATACATGAGGAATGACTGTCAGAGGCTATACAAGACGGAGGCAGAAAATGATCTAAGGAATGGTGACAGGCTGGAAGAGAAGAGGATCATTAGACTGATCGGAACACAAACGTGCACGTTATTTCTGCTTGAAAGATGCAGGGACGACCTCAAATTCGCCTTCCATAATGAGAGGAATAGTGTGAAATATGACACCAATTTGCATGACCATAATCCAGGGCTTGAATGAGTGGAATATCCTCGTAGGCCATAGTCTTTTTCTCTCGTATTTCTATTTGCCTCGCTGTGTCTCTTGCTCCGTATGAGATGTGGTTAACCATGAGGGTTGCGATAATAAGTTTAAGGATGGTAAAGGATAGTGAAATGATGATAGCTGAAAGTCCAGTTTGATGAGTGTTGATGCCATGCTTTGTATTACTGTGGCGATCTACAATTTCAAGACAGGCTGCAGTGATTTCTATGATCTATTTTTTTAATAGGGTCAAAATGCAGTAAGGAGGCCGCACCCCCTGCCTTCCCCCCCTTTTCTACGGGGCATGCTGAGTGAGCTCAGTGTCAAATGTGACAGTTAGTTACTGTAGCATCATCACTACCCAACACACCATCACCACTACATAAGAGCACGGGACCACTGGGCATTTTAACCATATTAAATAAAATAGACTATACATCCAAAAGTACTACAACACACACGCACACACACACACACACACACGAGAGAGAGAGAGAGAGAGAGAGAGAGAGGAGAGAGAGAGAGAGAGAGAGAGAGAGAGAGAGAGAGAGAGAGAGAGAGAGAGAGAGAGAGAGGAGAGAGAGAGAGAGAGAGAGAGAGGAGAGAGAGAGAGAGAGAGAGAGAGAGAGATAGAGAGAGATAAGATAAGATAAGATTTTCATCCTATCTAGATACTTTGCAAGTATCAACTACAAGGTTATTGACTATACAAAGCGCCGCCACGTCAGCACGAACTAGGCGGACTCGAACCGCTGACCGAATGCACAGGGACGCTGCACATTGCGAACTCACGTCTTTACCACCTTGCCACCCTGACGGGCAGAGAGAGAGAGAGAGAGAGAGAGAGAGAGAGAGAGAGAGAGAGAGAGAGAGAGAGAGAGAGAGTCACGAGGTCGAATCCCGCCGGGAGCAACTCTTCCGGCCATCTTTAGCGCGGTGGTTAAGGGATTAGAACCTGGCTGCGTAGTACTGAGCACAAAGTCCCGAGTTTGACTCTTCCCGGGTCAAAGTCCCACCAGGAGCAGCTGTTTCTTCCGCCGTTGAGTGGCCGAAGACACCCACATGCAACCCATCAACCTCACCTTGATTCGACTGCCCCTACAAGTGCGGTGGAGGGCACCAGGGGGCAGCATGAACCTCAAATCAAATAATTACAGGTGTCACAATACAAATTTAGTCTGCGCCACTACGGGCGAGGGCCAACCATCATAACCCTCCATAATATGCAGGGCCAACCACCTTAGTTCTCAAGGGAAGAAGATAAAACCTAAGGAAGGGAAGATAATAGCCTACAGGCGCTATAGGCTCCTACGTAAAAAGAAGAAGAAAAAAACCGCACAGACGTCACATCCCTTCACTGGCTCCCCGCCGTGTCCTCGTTGCACTGGGCTGTGGCCAAACACCGCGGCCTTGAAAGAGCTGGGGACGTGCTCGCCTCTGGAAGATTTTTCAGCAAATCCATCACTTCTAAGAAGTCTGTCACGAGAGGTTTTATGTTGTCTTCGTCGTATGGTTCTTCTTTCAGGCCTGGAAATGATAAATGGAGTACTTAGATTTCTTTTGTATGTGATGACGATTTTACGTACCAATAAAATATGGAAAATTTGTGGCTGAAAGGTTCAAGACTCGACTATAGATTTAGTCTGAAGAAACCACAATGCAAGTGTGTGGCTGCCGTACTTGTGAATGATATCCACCTGCTAAACATTCTTTGTTTCTCAACGGTAAATGTAACGGCAAAGGTTTCATGATTAAAAAAAAAAAAAAGTCTTCTTACCTGCTAGTGCCGAGGATAGTGACCCGCAGAGGAGCCGTCCCCCTCATAGGCATACGCTCTCAGGTCATCCTTGGCTGGCAGTGAATCTGGCCAGGTGGAAGGCGGCCCACCTGTCGTCACTGCCGTGGGGACTATACTCACTTGAGTCTCCGTACAAGTTATGTGTCTTTCACCTATGCAATACATGATAAATATTTCTTCATTATGGAAACAAAAACACAGAATTTTAATTTTTCATTTTTGTTACATCACAAGGAACTGGCCAAGGGCACACCAAAAAGATGTAAGATAAAGCCCGCTTAGTTGCCAGTCCCTATACAGAAGACAGTAAGAGAATAAAAAAAGGAGGGTGGGCCAATCTAGTGAGGGAGGTGTCTTGTCACTCTTCTCTTGAAAAAATTTAAGTCGTAGGAAGGTGGAAAAACAGAAACGGGAAGAGAGTTCCAGAGTTTACCAATGAAAGGGATGCAAGAGTAAAAATACTGATTAACTCTTGCATTATGAAGATGGACAGAATAGGGATGAGAATGAGTAGAAAGTCTTGTGCAGCGAGGCCGCGGAAGTGGGGGAGGCATGCAGTTAGCAAGTTCAGAAGAGAAGTGAGCATGAAAATAACGGCAGAATAGCAAGAGAAGCAACATTGCGGCGGTGATTTAAAAATATATAGAAATCCTTATCAAACGGATTGATATATTAAAAAATACGTTTTATTCCATTGTGACATTAAATATCAGCTCTTAACAAAAGAAGCACAAAATATTACAAGGTCAATGACTATGATATTGATGTGGTCCCTACAATATTACTAATTCTGGATAAAATACCAGATAGTATTACTGAATGTTCTTTCCAGAAGTTCTTAAAGTAAAGGCTTACAAGCCCGTATTCCTCAGTATGCAAGAACAGTGGGTTTGTCAATTCCATATGATAAATAGTTGCTAACCTTTCATTTCATCCAGCTTCAGCTCCATACACTCGATTGCTGCCAGCTGACGGTCAGTGGTGGTGTGGAGCTGTGCCTTGGAGCACTGTGGCATCTCTGCCATAATGTCCTTGTCCTCTTGGTGGGCAGCAGCAGCTCGCATCCAACGATAGTGTCGGAGCCGCAGCGACACCAGCAGGGCCAGCAGCACTACCTCACCAGTAGCCAAAGGAGAAGGGATAAGCAGACCAAGTGTAAGTCTATGATAATTATTGATTAAAACACTCGATCAAGGACATTGTATGCATATGGAACATGGCACATGGATGGGATGAGTATTGAGTAACAACAGTATAGGAAAAAAACATGTTTTTACCAAGGAAAAGCACGGAAAGTGAAACAGCAGCAACGACCAATGACGCAGTGAGTCCAGAACCAACCGGAGGTAGCTCAGTCCATTGACAGAACTCTCCAGAATGGCCTGGGGCACAGACACATCGGAACCCTGGCTGAAGGTTCTGACACGCACCACCATGCAAGCACGGTTGCCAGTGGCACTCGTTGACGTCTTCACACCTGTGCCCTAAAGGCTGCTGGCCTGGTTTGCACCTGGCCAGGAACAAGGAGAGTAAAAGTAGAAAAATTGTAAACAACAAACAACAATTTTATTCTCACCGCTATCCCTCAAAACAAACAGGTAGAGTCAGTCATAATCAGTTGTCTTTTGTACCCTTTGAGTAGTCGCAATTTATGTCGATAAAACAACTATATATTGCAGCCACAGTTTCATCCACCTTTCATGTGATGGAACATTGAACAATAAAGTCATTAAGCCTATAGACAAAATGACGACTTTGGATGAGAGGCAGCAAAGATGTTGGAAAGTTTATCGGGATGAAATGGTACACACGAACAGGCTATAGAGATTAGTGAAGGAAGCTGGTAAAGATCCTAACACATCCAGCAGACTGGCGACACCTGCCAGTATACGAGTATATATGAATTACATATGTTGTTAGCAAGATAAGTTTGTCTAGATATTAAAGTGGAGATGTCAAGTTTTACCTGCAGGTGGGTGTGCCCCATGTAGAGATGCAGGTGAGTGGCGGGGCACAGGTGGTGTTCTTGCAGGCATCGGGTGAGGGGCAGCCGGGCTCAATACTGTGCCAGGTGGTGACATAGCTCGCCGACGTGCTGTTAAGTGTTGAGTGAAGCTGCAGCTGCTTCCCTGATACCCGTACGTCATCCAGGCACACTGAAAAGATTTCAACACTTGCGAGTTCTGACTGTTTGAATGATGGTAAGATTAAGTTAGTTCTCTCTCTCTCTCTCTCTCTCTCTCTCTCTCTCTCTCTCTCTCTCTCCGTGAAAAGCTTGCCTTGACTGCACTTGGACTAAAACTTGCCTAAATGCCCCGTTTATCAAAATATCAGAGCTGTAACTCAAAGATCCATTGTGTCTTACTTTTTGAAAGCTTCAGGGCAGGAGCAGAATCTTCATCAGTCTGCTCTGATGGATCGCCCACGACCAGCTGCACCTCCTGCTGGTCCTGCTGGATCAGGGGCAGCGCTTGGTGTTGGCCACCCGACGGCAGCATCACCACTGATTCATTGCGTCGCCATCCATCTCCATCGTCAACAGCCACCACGAGGTACTGGCCACGATGCTCCGCCTTGATGGTGTGCCACGCACCGTCTCCAACAGGTCGACCCTCGACACAGACGGTGTTGAGATCGAGTCCCATCCCAGCGATAGTTGCACATGCCAGTCCAGACCGCAGCTGTACTTTACAACATGATTAGAAACCATTGTGTGTGTGTGTGTGTGTGTGTGTGTGTGTGTGTGTGTGTGTGTGTGTGTGTGTGTGTGTGTGTGTGTGTGTGTGTGTGTGTATATCTAGTTGTATTCATCTAGTTGTATTTTACAGGGCCTGATCAACGCTCATATGGCCGTCTCCATATCAACATTCTTAACATTCATCCTTAGTGTTGGCCGAAGCCATCACCCCGGGAGGCGGGTCACAACCCCCGGCTAACACCCGGTACCCATTCACTGCTGGGTGGACAGGGGCTCGGGTTTTAAGGAAACAGCCCATCTGTTTCCGCTCCGCTCGGGGATCGAACCCGGGACTTCTCGGTTGGGAGCCGAGCGTGCTACCTCTACACTACGGGGTACCACACTACGGTGTGTGTGTGTAATTCACCCATGGTCTAGTATTTTTTTTTCTTTCTACATTTGAGCCTATAGCGCCTGTAGGGAGTGGTGACCCAGGGCTCGGATGGTAGGCTCTGGAGGTTCACTTGAGGGCTGTGATGGTTGGTCCTCGCCAGTGGTGGCGCAGGCAGGATTTTTATAGTGACGCCTGTGATTAGAGGCTCATGCCGCTCCCCTGTGTCCTCCGATGCACTCGCAATCGAAGGTAGAGTTAATGGGCAGGGCATGTGGGTGTTCTTAGGCCACTCCACGGTGCAGAAAGGTTTTGGTTTTCTTCGGGGATCGAACTCGGGTCATCGAGAACGCCAGTCGAAGACGCTAACCACTCTGCTACCGCCTCCCCACGCGAGGCGGACTCGCGATAGCCAGTTTCCCTTTCCCGGAGCGAGCGAGCTCATTATGACCGATCTTAGGGTAATGCTGGGACCTCACGCACCATACATCCCCATCCCTTTGCTCAAGGGGGACAGTAACCGCTCGAATTTGTCATTGAAAAGTCCCTGTGAGCGAGCGAGGATTCGAACCGGCAAACCACAGAAAGGCAGGCTAGCGCTCTATCTACTTGACCATCGTGGTGTGTGTGTGTGTGTGTGTGTGTGTGTGTGTTGATGGACGACACTGTATTGCTGGCTACGAGCAGGGAGGGAATGATCAACAAGGTTAGGATATTGAAGGAGTTTTGTAGTGAGCATGGGATGACCATTAATGAAAGTAAGACCAAATTTTTCGTGATTTGTGGTACAGAGGTTGACGCGGAGCCGCTGCGGGTGGACGGGCTCGTTATTGCGTGCACGTCCTATATTTACCTCGGGTCGCCCTTCACCAGCGACGGCTCGGTGTCGTCCGCCCTCAGGGTGCATGCCAAGAACAAGTTAGGACATGTACTGAAGTTTGTGTCATTTGTTCATAAGAATAACGATGTACCGTTTGTGATGAAACGAAGGGTGTTTGATGCGGCGTTAATGTCTGCGTTACTGTACGGCTGCGAGTCATGGGTAGGAGCCAATTTAAAGCCAAATACAAAGTTGTACAACCGGGCACTCAAACAGCTGTTGGGTGTGAGAAAGTCAACCCCGAATGACGTGTGTTACGCAGAGTTAGGATACCCTTCACTGCCGGACTTAGTCAGATTAAAGCAGCACACTTTTTATTCTAAGCTAGTTTTGGAAAGATCTCATATAACGGATGATCCATTAATGTTTACTATAGAAATTGTCACTAGAGCCAACACGGCAATGAGCAGAACTATTGCAGAGTTTATTGGTAACAACGTGCCCGACATGCATGGCCTCTTGTTAAATGTGCATGAGCGCATCGCAGCTTCCAGTGGGTCAAGGTGCGCCGTGTACCGCAGCATAAACCCCGGCCTTACAGTGCACAGTGTGTACAGGGACCGCCACAAGGTCGACGACCGATACAGGATCTCCTTCACTCGTTTCCGAGTGTCAGGGCATAGTTTGTGTGTTGAGACTGGAAGATGGAATAGGTGGGGGCGGGGCCGGTGCCACTGGAGGAACGTCTGTGTGTATGTGGCGATGTACAGACTGAGGAACATGTTGTTGAAAATTGTCCTGTATCAAACAATATTAGGCAGACAGTAGGCCTAACTTGTTTAGGTGAGCTATTTAACGGTAAATATAGCCATTATGAATGTTATAAAATTATTCATGATATTTTGCACTTGTATGCGTAAGGTCTGTGTGTCATGGATATCTCCTGGCACTGTTCGTGCACCGACAATTGATGTTGTTTTTGTTTTAATATAATTATGTGGACTGCAGATTGCATTATTTGTGTTGTTTATATTAGTACTAACAGTATGTATTGTTATAAGATTATGTGTTAATGTTAAGATTTATGTACACTGTGGTCAATAAATTATCTTGTGTGTGTGTTTTGTGTGTGTGTGTGTGTGTGTGTGTGTGTGTGTGTGTGTGTGTGTGTGTTGTGTGTGTGTGTGTGTGTGGGTGGGTGGGTGGTGTGGGTGGGTGGGTGGGTGGGTGGGTGGGTGGGTGGGTGGGTGGGTGGGTGGGTGGGTGGGTGGGTGGGTGGGTGGGTGGGTGGGTGGGTGGGTGTGTGGGTGGGTGGGTGGGTGGGTGGGTGTGTGTGTGTGTGTGTGTGTGGTTTTTAAAAAGAGGGCATGGGATAAAAAAGGATAGGGAGATCGCCAAGCAGCGACATCAGTGCCAAGGTCACGGGAGAACTTTGGGGCATGACTTGGGAGTAATGTGGTGGCATTAAAGCTTAGAAAACTCAACTTTCCGTGTACTTTAGTGCTGGCATGATGTCAAGGCACACTCTGACTCCATCCACACCCACCTTTCCTTTTCGTAGTGTTATATTCAACCTGTCTAGTCTTCGATGAGGGTGGCTGCTCTTCATACCAACATCCTAGTTACTTCATTCTATGTCTTTCTAAATCTAAAAAAATATTTTCTCAAACATATACCAACTCACAATCTGACTCCTAACCAGAGGTCTAGATCTCATAAAGAGCGGCCAACTGACCATCCTCTTCTTCTGTTTATCAGTCTTACTTACTCTCTCTGAATGGCTTGGGTGACATTTGCATTTGCACAGACCTATACGTAGACTCTGGTATAAGTCTTTCGTGATCTAAGTTTTATTACATCGGTATCTGTATTTACCATAAATTTTTCTTTTCTTTTCAAATGTTCATCTTTCAGTGGCTTTATTTGGTTATGTATTGCAACCTTTATGCATCTAACTGCACTTCATCAATGCTGCTTTCTTTGTTTTATCATCATTACCAAATAAGATTTTGTCTTGTCTCATCTTTCACTTTTTCCTCCCATCACATCCGTCCCCCACTTGCCTTCACATTACTTCAAGGCATGAATGCCTCCGTTCCCTGGAGGATCCTGGAAGACTCTGCCTTCGTATTTTACATGTCATCAGGATCTCTCAGGAACTAAACTGAATTTGAATACTGGGAACTCTTAGTTTACGGTGAGGCGATTGACAGATCTGTATTTCACAACTTGGTCTGCTCTTCATCCATATCAAACCTGTTTCTAGTAAAGCATGGATGTGGCTTTGTAGTGAAGGTTGTATTGCAAAGATATAATCATTGACTACGTAAAAACTTATTTCAAACAAGTTAATCAAGGTTGTTTCTATTTATAATTACCCTTGATCAGAGAAAGGAAATCATGCACTAGCTTTACATGTTCACACAAACCAATAGAAGATATATATTTTTTGGAAAATCACTCACGTGAACAGAAAAATCAACTTCTTCCTGAGGGATACTGAGACGCATCAGAAGGTGGGTCTGGATGTCACTGGTTCGTAGTCGTAGCTGCGTCGTTATTGCCTTTGGATCCAGCGAGAAGGACAGCGCCATATTCACGAAGGAATAAGGTCCCAAGGCGTACGTGGTTGTTGGGGTGGAGCAGCCAGGACCCATCCACCCTGGCTGGCACTCACAGTTTGGGTGGTTGAGGCCACCCTCACACCATCCTCTGTAGCCACAGCCTCCAGCACAGGCTTCCTCCTGTGGGCGGCAACCCTTGTGGCTGCCCTTACTGTAAGCTGGCTCACCCAGGTCCACCAGCTGCAATGAAGCTGCAGGACAGTCAGCTGAGGAGGTTTATCTCCCACCCCCCAACCCCCACTCAGCACAAGAAGCAATACGAATGGACATGACCTCACCTGACCATTAAGTGTGAGGTGTGAGACACAGCCGGCAAGCGGGTTTGGTGTTGGAGCTTCCCTCCAGCCGTGGTGGACAGCACTGGGTGTTCTGTGGGCCAAGCCGCCTACCTGTAGGGGCCAGGATGCTAACCAGGCCTTTATGTTGAATGGTCCTGTCCAAGAAGAACTTGCCTTGCAGTGGTCACCGTCTTGAGAGGTGGCAAGCCACCCACGAGCACACGGGGCCACTGTCATCACTACGCCCTGTCCCGTGACCAAGAACACTAATGAGTAAAGTTTGTTAGCATGGCTGGTGGTAAAGTACACTGAAATCTCAAGAAAGTTTACCTGATAATCGAATATGAGGTGAAAGCTGTGCCATTCTCCATCAGTGACTCGAGTGGTAACCTCCAATTTGATGGGTATCGATCCACCCTCGACCAGTAACTGGGGACGCCCCTCTCGCAGCTGTAAGGCCAACATGGGTGTTGGTGAGTGATGTGCTTGACGCTGAAGGGAGCCGAGAGGTCCTGAGTAAAGAATGAGGGAGTGGGTTTGTCGCGTGAGTATCCGAAGAGAAATGGTGGTTGGGAGACACAGTGGCAGGGGCCGCACCCAGACCCAGCCATTGCCGGTGAAGGTACGACCCAACACCTTGCACCGCGGTCCCCAGGAACCCCCAGGACAGATGCACCTGCCACATGAACAAGGACAAAACATTACTTGATAGTAGGCATGGCAAGATGATATTACTGTCACAATCCATTGTACAAATCAACTTGGCTTTCAAGTTTCATTTTAAACAGAATATATCCACAGCAAAACTATCAAGGCTTTAAAATATTTGCACCTTTTCTCCAAGTGTGAACCGAAGCATCGGCCGCCGTTGAGGCAAGGGACGGACAAACACGTTCCAGACTCGGACACAAGACAGTCGTGGCTGCGGCTGAGACGTGGTGTCACCACTGACGTTATGTTTGTGTCCACGACCTAAAATAAAAAAAAGCATTACATTTACCGGGAAGACTTGGTCTGTGGTTACATTGCGAAGCAATCAAATATAAAATTACAAAATAAAACACTAAAACTTCCTGATTCATGAGTGTGTGTGATATACACACACATATATATATATATATATATATATATAATATATATATATATATATATATATATATATATATATATATATATAGAGAGAGAGAGAGAGAGAGAGAGAGAGAGAGAGAGAGAGAGAGAGAGAGAGAGAGAGAGAGAGAGAGAGAGAGAGAGAGAGAGAGAGAGAGAGAGAGAGAGAGAGAGAGAGAGAGAGAGAGAGAGAGAGAGAGAGAGAGAGAGAGAGAGAGAGAGAGAGAGAGAGAGAGAGAGAGAGAGAGAGAGAGATTAATTTTTTTTTTTTTGATTGATAATTTTATTGGCCTTAATATTATACAAGTTATTATACATGTAGAGAAAATGTCAAAGCCTTTGTCCATTGAGTCGTAACTCTTTTATGGACTTTATGCTATAATAAGAGGTCAGCAGATGTAGCGTGTATGACGGCCTAATGCTAATTTACATATGAAATACTAAATTAAATTAAAAAATTAATATTCCCTACTGAATATACTACTTAATTTAATCAATTAAATTAAATAAATTTAATAAGTATATTAAAGAATATACACAAACAAGCATTCATACCATAACAGTACTCATACATAATAGTACTGATAACGAGAGCAATGATAATTATCACACTAATTATATAAATAGCAATTATAATAATAATAAATAAATTTTAACAGTTACTTTTCAACTTTTCTTTTATTTGCAGTTTAAATGGATTTAATTCTTTATTCCTTGCATCATCTGGAAGTTTGTGCCACAGCTTAGTTCCCCGAGTGAGAACACTTTGTTGAGCATGGGAAGTTCTGCACAATGGAAGTTTGTGCCACAGTTTAGTTCCCCGAGTGAGAACACTTTGTTGAGCATGGGAAGTTCTGCACAATGGAAGTTTGTGCCACAGTTTAGTCCCGAGTGAGACACTTTGTTGAGCATGGGAAGTTCTGCACAATGGAAGTTTGTGCCACAGTTTCAGTTCCCGAGTGAGAACACTTTGTGGCATGGAAGTTCTGCACAATGGAAGTTTGTGCCACAGTTTAGTTCCCAGAGTGAGACACTTTGTTGAGCATGGGAAGTTCTGCACAATGGAAGTTTGTGCCACAGTTTAGTTCCCGAGTGAGAACACTTGTGAGCATGGGAAGTTCTGCACAATGAAGTTTGTGCCCACAGTTTAGTTCCCGAGTGAGAACACTTGTTGAGCATGGGAAGTTCTGCACAATGGAAGTTTGTGCCACAGTTTAGTCCCGATGAGAACACTTTGTTGAGCATGGGAAGTTCTGCACAATGGAAGTTTTGCACCCGTTTAGTTCCCGGTGAGAACACTTTGTTGAGCATGGAAGTTCTGCACAATGGAAGTTTGTGCCACAGTTTAGTCCCGAGTGAGAAACCACTTTGTTGAGCATGGGAAGTTCTAACACAATGGAAGTTTGAGATTATTGGTTCGTCTGGTTGTATGCTATGCGTTGTGGTCTGAAAACCACTGTCAATTTTGTATGTATTCATCGCCTTATAAACAAAAGTTATAGTCTGATAGTCGATAATATCATGTAATTTTAGAAGTTTCAACTCACGAAAGATTGGACTTGTTGGTCATACGATTACTATGGGAATTATGCGAACTAATTTTTCTGACTACGAAATGGATAAGTTATGTTTTATATTGCACACCAGATAGTTACCAGTACAAAACTATGGATGCAATGGAAGTAACAATAAATGTTTGAAATTATTATTACAATGGTTTGTATTGCTATATTCAGCTATTTTTTGAAAACCATGTCATAATTTCTATGTGTGTATTCCATCTTAGCTTGCTATCAATAACAAAAGTTTGAGAGAAGTGAGAAATCATGAAATGAGAAGCAAAGTCACGAAGAGATGGATTGTGGGATAACGAACTAGAGGACATTAGCAGAACAACGAGACAAGAAAGTGGATCAGATGAATGAATGCAGCAGATAGACGAGAACGAGAGAAAGATAGAGATGAGGGATATGCAATGATAAAGTAAATAGTTAAGATAAAGAGTACAAGAGTTCGTATTAAGTATACGAGAG
Source organism: Chionoecetes opilio (assembly GCA_016584305.1). Taxonomy (NCBI): domain Eukaryota; kingdom Metazoa; phylum Arthropoda; class Malacostraca; order Decapoda; family Majidae; genus Chionoecetes; species Chionoecetes opilio. The sequence continues at coordinate 171,307 of JACEEZ010022048.1, forward strand.
ATTATTTGAAAATAGATTATTAATGTCAGTGTGGCATCTAGCTGCATCAAAACGACGCGAAGGAAGCGAGGAGAGAGAGAGAGAGAGAGAGAGAGAGAGAGAGAGAGAGAGAGAGAGAGAGAGAGAGAGAGAGAGAGAGAGAGAGAGAGAGAGAGAGAGAGAGAGAGAGAGAGAGAGAGAGAGAGAGAGAGAGAGAGAGAGCCATCTTTACTGGTGACACAGGTTATACGCTGAATAACTTAAAAATCCTGGACATGAAATACTTGGTCTGTGGTTACATTGCGGATCAACGTACAGGTGAACATGTCCCAAGGTTTCAAACACAATGTAAGAGTACAATATATATATACTGCCTCAAGCAACATTTTACTCCTTTTACGTTCACCGTTACCCTTCAAACCAGATGCCTCCTGGAAAGGTGTGACCCGGAGATAGTTTTCTGTTATACTCTTTCTAGAACGTCCTAAGATTGGTGATATGACTCGCTGTTAAACGAAGGAACGTTGGAGTGAAAAACTAGGATAAATGGGAAAAACTAAGTTTCCCCAAATATAGGTAATTTATAACGCCATCTTCAGATGATGTGTTATTCATTCACCCATGGTCTGTCCACGCGAGTCTGACTCGTGATCGCCAGTTTCATCCTCCCGGTGCGAGCTTGGAGCTCAGTATTATCTTTGGGTAATACTGGAACCTCACACACCACACCCCCATCCCCTTGCTCAAAGGGGACTGTAACCGCCCGAATTTGTCAGTGAAAAATTTCCGGGAGCAATGAGGATTCGAAACGGCTACCACATAATGGCAGGCCAGCGCGCTATCAACTTGACCATCGTGGCGGTGTGGGAATACAATGGAGAACACCGTGCTCCATCGACAAGCATTTGAAAAAATTCAGCGACTGCATTACCGTCTGGCGGATGGGACTCTAAACAACAGGTAGGCTCTGCCATCCTGTTGCTTCTTTTTTTTCTTCAAATCAATGACATCTGATGGGAAAGTGTTTTGTTTGGCAGACGAACACTGATCGGCGCCTCACTTTCACTTCCTTGGGAGTTTCTCATGGGATCATAAGGACAATCTATAGATATCATGATGACTGTCATTGTGATACATTATTGGACGGATTGTGATACATTAGTGGATATAACCGTGGCCACCGAGATGACAGTGGCCACGGTCAAAAAGAGTTTGACAGCGAAATTTTTTTTCGCAAAATATTAAATGGCGAAAAGTTTAAGCTAATGCATATTTCTTGAAAGTCTCATAATGGCATTTTTTTTAGTGTGTTTTACGGTTTTTTATTGGATAATATTATAGAACAAACATTTCCAAAGATAACCGTATATCTTTTATACTGATAAACATATATTAGGTAGGAAATTACCCGATTTCATGATTTTTAATATTTAGTTAACGCTAATTTATGCATACTGCTAATTCATTTATGACTAAACGAAATATATCAATAGAAAGCTAATTAAATTCCGTTTCTATTGATATTCTCCATGTAAAGAGTTTTTGAGCAAAATATTAAATGGCGAAGAGTTTAAGTTAATGCATATTTCTTGAAAGTCTCATAATGGCATTTCTTTTTTGTGTTTTACGATTTTTTATTTGATAATATTATAGAACAAACATTTCCGAAGATAACAGTATATCTTTTATACTGATTAACATTATATTAGGTAGGTAAACTTGTACGGGGAGCGGAGCGGGTGGTATCCTTATGGTGTGACGTCACGGGCGATGTAGCAGGCCTTGTCATCTCGGTGGCCACGATATAACGCACTACACACCTGTGCGGCATAAGGCTACACACCTGCTCACAACGCCATCACTGTGACTCAACATCACACATAACCACATAAGATAAATATGAGACATACGCTATGCTGCGCGTGGCCTCGGTGTTCATCTCCGTCGCATTAGCCTTTGAGCCTGTGGTGGGTGACAACCCGTTACTCCGGGACACAGGGCTAGTGTGACATCCGAGTTACCATGGACAGTTACCTGATTCCCCAGGTACCCATTTATCAATCCCGATAGGAGGGATGAACAGCTGGTTTGGGCTGGCCGCCGACTTGCCCTGGTCCGGATTCGAACCAGGGCCCGCATATTGGTAGCTAGGCGCGCTAGCCACTACGCCACGGAGGCGACGATAACCACATAACATTGGTAAATACTTGGGTGCACGCGGGGAGCACGCTTTTTGAATATATATTTTTTCTACATCTTAACTGTCTGGCTAATGGAAGATAAAAAAAAAAGGCCCGCGGTGCTGCCAGACCCTATAAAGCAGACAGTAGGAGACGGCAGAAAGAGAGGTGGGCCAATAGAGTTCGGGAGGTGTCTTGATACTCCTCCCTTGAAATAATTTAAGTCGAAGAAAGGTGAAAAAATGAAAATAGTAAGGAAGTTCCCGAGTTTACCAGAGAAAGGGATGAAAGAGTGAAGATATTGGTTAACTTTTGCATTAGTAAGATAGACATAATAAAGATGATAATAGGTAGAGTCTTGTGCAGCGAGGCGTGGGAATGTAGGGAAGGCATGCAGTTAGCAAGTCAAGAGGAGCAGTGAGCATGACAATTTTGGTAGAAAATAGTAAGAGGCAACATTGCGGCAGTGATTTAAATATTGAAGACAGTCAGTCAGAGGAGGGGACTTGCTGAGACGAATTTTTTTTTGACTCCACCCAATTTAGGAGTATGAGTGGATTCCTCCCCAAACATTAGGGGCATATGGGGGGATAAGGCCCCTGTACAGAGCAAGCAACTGGGAGGGAGAAAAAAATGGACTCAGACGCCACAGGACACCTAACTTCTTAGAAGCTGATTTAGCAAGAAATGAGGTGAAATTTTCAGTTGAGATTATTAGCAAATAATAGCCCAAAAATGTTTATGTAGAAGAGGGAAACAGTTGAATGTCATTGACGAAGAGGGGATAATTGTCTAGAAAGCTATATTGAGTAGATAGGTGAACAAATTGGGTTTTTAAGGCATTGAAAAAAAAAGGTTTGCTTTGCTCCACTCATAAATTATAGAAAACCAGAAGTTAGGCGTTCTGTGGCATATCTCCATGAATCACTTAGTTCCTTTGGGAGCCCCAGCACCAGTGGCGTAGCTAGGTATCTATCAGTGGGTGGCTCCTTGGGCGGCACAGCTGAGTAGGGGGGGGCAATAGGCAAGCGGGGCGCAGAGGCATTCTGATGCGGCGATGCCACAGACAAGGGTATAAGGGCATATTTTAAGATCCGATAAGTTGTGTTAAGACTGTATTGGATAATAAGAATAATAAGACTGTATTGGATAATAAGAATAATAAGACTGTATTGGATAATAAGAATAATAAGACTGTATTGGATAATAAGAATAATAAGACTGTATTGGATAATAAGAATAATAAGACTGTATTGGATAATAAGAATAATAAGACTGTATTGGATAATAAGAATAATAAGACTGTATTGGATAATAAGAATAATAAGACTGTATTGGATAATAAGAATAATAAGACTGTATTAGATAATAAGAATAATTAATAAGACTGTATTAGATAATAAGAATAATAAGACTGTATTGGATAATAAGAATAATAAGACTGTATTAGATAATAAGAATAATTAATAAGACTGTATTAGATAATAAGAATAATAAGACTGTATTGGATAATAAGAATAATAAGACTGTATTAGATAATAAGAATAATTAATAAGACTGTATTAGATAATAAGAATAATAAGACTGTATTGGATAATAAGAATAATAAGACTGTATTGGATAATAAGAATAATAAGACTGTATTAGATAATAAGAATAATTAATAAGACTGTATTAGATAATAAGAATAATAAGACTGTATTGGACAGGGGCCTCGTTTTGTCTTCAAGCGTGGGGGGGCAGTCACGGGAGGGACACTGCCAATCAGACTCACCTATATTTCATAAGTTTTTAAGAAATAAGACTGAACGCCTGCGGTACATTACACACAGAAAGGTAAATAACATTTGAAAAAAGACAGAAAAGTACAGTTTCAGGCTATCTTTTTTTGTTTTAAATAAATAGGACAACCAGATCTTAAAAAAGGGCAGATTGTCCTTAAAAGGACAGACCTGCCCGTGGCAACCCTACTCCACATTCGTCAACAAGAAAAAACATTCAGAAGCATTCGAGAATGATGCAAAAATAATATTTATGATTGAAGTTCTAATATTCATTATAGCAATTATAATTTACATTCTGCACATTTAATCAATTTTTTAATTGGTTTAATTAACAGGGATGACACCCTGTCCCCCCCACTACAAAATGTGGGTTGGACATGTCCCCCTGTCCCCCACCCAAACGAGACCCATGGTATTAGAGCATTATACAGAATACGGCAGCCATGGCCAGTGGGGGGGCACCAAATGTTCATGGGGGGGGGGGCGTGGACACGTGCCCCCTGTGTCCCTCCGTAGCTACGCCACTGATCGGGAGTTTGATTTAGTTTTCCAATTTTTCTATCTCCAATATCAAGAACATTGATAAACTGAACATGATGTTTTTTTCATCTCTTTCTCTTTCTCTCTCTCTCTCTCTCTCTCTCTCTCTCTCTCTCTCTCTCTCTCTCTCTCTCATACATCTCAGAGACACTTCGAAACAATTGAAGCATAGTTAATTACTGAAGTGATTGTGATTGTAATTCTTTCAACAATCAAGGTATACATATATCTGGCACGTTTACTGTCATCAAATAGAACCTTAAAGCTCACAATAGACACCAGTTAAGCAAGTCACAGTACACGAATCAAGGAGAAAACTATGAAATGAAACTAAAGTGTCGAGGCTTTGCGAGTCGTTTGGTACTTGCCTTGTGAACTTCAGCGGGAGGCAGGTGCGACATAGTGCGGGCAAAGACACTCTACAACAAGATACCTCACTCGCGGTCCCTCCAATGCAACTTTTGTTATCCGCCGACGGTGGCGCCGCCGTGCGGCAGGGGTAGTACCAGTCTGCTGGCCCATTCACTTGCTGCATATGACCAAAGAATATTCACTTCAACTCTTCGCCATTTAAAACTTTGCGAGTCAACATTTACCATGAAACATATCAATAGAAGCGCAATTTTATTAGCTTTCCATTGATATATTTCGTTTTCTGATAAATGAATTACAACCATGCATACATTACTGTTAACTAAATAAATAACATCATCAATCGGGTAATTTTCCCGATTGATGTTATTTATTCACTTATATATTTCGTTTTTTGATAAATGAATTAGCACCATGCATACATTAGCGTTAACTAAATAAATAACATCATCAATCGGGAAAAGTACCCGATTGATGATTTTATTTATTTAGTTAACGGTAATGTATGCATGTTTCTAATTCATTTATCAGAAAACGAAATATATCAATGGAAAACTAATAAAATTGCGCTTCTATTGATATGTTTCATGGTAAATGTTGACTCGCAAAGTTTTAAATGGCGAAGAGTTGAAGTTCATGCATATTTCTTCAGAGTCTCGTAATGGCATTTCTTTAGCGTTTTTACAGTTTTTTTATTTGATAATATTATAGAACAAACATTTACGAAGATAACAGTATATCATATATACTGATAAACCATAGTCTATATGATTTTCATTGATAGTCATATGCAGCAAGTGAATGGGCCAGCAGACTGGTTAACTCCTGCCGCACGGCGGAGGTCGATTTCACGCGCACCACAGGGCACCCCGGAGTGAGGTATCTTGTTGTAGAATGTCTTTGGTGCGAGCTTGGCAACGGTGGTGGTGGCGGCGACGGTGCTCAGGACGAGTGGTCTGCCAAACGCTCTATTTGTTTGTTCTGTAACGCATTTAGAGGATTCGCGTATCCAGCTATAGTGTTACCGTTTGTGTTGTGGTGTGTTAAGGTATCATGGCTGCCTGGAAGCTTCGGGCAGGAAGGGTGAAGGCAGGAAACAGGCCGGAAGCGAGGTGCAGGAGGCCCACTGATCGCTGCTTGTTGCCGTGAGTAGCCAGCCATCTTGTGTGTCATCATGTTTTCCTTGTGATATTTCTTTTATTCATCGTGTGTGTAGGACTGAGTAAGGTTATTTATATGTTTGTTCATGGCGCTTTGTACGGTATATGGAGAACCACGATATGATGAAGGGAAGGCTATGAGGTTACTGAGTGAGTGACTTTTTTGATGCCATAACCCCTTCCCTCCCCCTTGTTTTTTGAGGCTTGCTTTACTTCCCTAATCCTCCGCCTCCTCCCCTTCCCTTCTCGATGACGGCATCTCTTACTTGCAGTTTGAGATATTTAGGTGGTATAACTCCCCACCCCCCGCTACCTATGGATATGATTCAGTAAATAGTAAGTTAAGATATGAAGTGGACCTACTTATCACAAAAAGAATGTAAAGGATTTGAGATTGGGCGTATAACTGCTACCACCAAACATTCGCGTTAGTAACAAGAATTCTGAAGCTTAATTAACGAGTTATTATTCCGCAGTGTCTACCTGTTAAGCTCCGTCCACACTAGCGGGCAAAGCCCGCGGGGCAGTGCCCGTCACGGGGAAAAGCCCGCGGGCACACTGAAACTGTCGTCCACACAGCAGAGCCTGCCTGGCCTAGTCAGAGGTGAGCAGCTGGGCAGCCAGGCAGTGTAGCCGTTCTCTATTCAGGAAGACTGTGTGCGGTACGACAACAATGCGAAGAAGGAAGGACCGTAAGAAGCTGGCACTGTGTACCATAATCATTGCTATGTGTCTGAAAAAGAAAAAGGACAAAGTGGAGAAAAAGAATTGGCTCCACTTCTCCACTCCAAAGCTCCACATGTAACCTCGTATGTCTGGCAGCGACGCACTACCGGACGCGGCAGGCAGTGCCTGGTGAAATCGCTCACCTACCATCACGGGCATTTTACTCGTTTGCCCGCGGGCACAAGCGGTGAGCCCGTCAACAGGCAAACTGCTCGCTTGTGCCCGCGGGCATTGCCCGCTAGTGTGGACGGAACTTAACAAGGCGTCACGGCGAGAGTGTCGTAGCTAGGTATTTATCAATGGGGGGCACCTTGTGGAGGACAGCTGAGTATGGGGGGGGGGGGGGCGCACTATGCAAGCGGAGCTCAGGGGCCACTCTGATGCCACATAGAAGAGTACTACATGGGCAGGTTGTACTGCAGTAATGCATTACAAGGCACGTAGTTGTTATAATCGTCCTCGACTTGTAGATCTGACGGTAAAATTCTAGAGTCCTTTCCCACCCTTATTTGAGTTTTTTTGCTCCAGACCTTCACAGATCCCTTCAGATACCTTTAAAACGTAATTATGAAGTGGGGAGAAATGTCCCCTTCAACACCCCTTCCCACTAAATGACCCCCCAAAATGATATTACAAACCTAAACTCACTATAACCTTACCAATAACCTTCTAGCGAGACCTAAGGGCGGGAATAAACTAGAATTTTTCCAGGTTGGGTTACATTTAGGTTAGATTAGTAATTCATTTTTTTAGGTTCTCGCTAGGAGGTTATTAGTGAGGTTAGATTAGGTTATAGTGAGGTTATATTAGTAATATTAACCATATTATATTTTTGAGGGGTCCAGGGGGGGTCGTTTAGGGGAAGAGGGGGAGGGGGAAGGGGGCATCTCTCCCCCACTTTATAATTACGTTTTACAGGTATCTGAAGGGATCTATGAAGGTCTGGAGGAAAACATTCCACTAATAAGGGCAGAAAAGTACTCTAGGATTTTACCGATCTGACATTTGCAGCATTTCTAACCCCTACAACACCCGTCGGAAATGAAAAATAACACAAGGGGCGTCTGGGGGGACGAACCCCCCCAGCGAGGTTAGGTCACGCAATCAATGCCCAGGCTAGGTTAGTTAACTAGCGGGGGGGAGCTGGGGGGGGGGGCGCAGCCCCCCAATTATGTCAGTAGAGTATTGGTCAATAGGGAGTATTGTACTAAACTGCAGTTTTACCTAAGGGCATATTCTAAGATTAGATCAGTGGTGGGTAATGGAGCATTATACAGAATACCCCAGCCATGGCCCGTGGTGCCCCAAGGGTGGGTAATAGAGCATTATACAGAATACCCCAGCCATGGCCCGTGGTGCCCCAAGGGTGGGTAATAGAGCATTATACAGAATACCCCAGCCATGGCCCGTGGTGCCCCAAGGGTGGGTAATAGAGCATTATACAGAATACCCCAGCCATGGCCCGTGGTGCCCCCCATGGTGCCCCAAGGGTGGGTAATAGAGCATTATACAGAATACCCCAGCCATGGCCCGTGGTGCCCCCCTTGGTGCCCCAAGGGTGGGTAATAGAGCATTATACAGAATACCCCAGCCATGGCCCGTGGTGCCCCCCTTGGTGCCCCAAGGGTGGGTAATAGAGCATTATACAGAATACCCCAGCCATGGCCCGTGGTGCCCCCCATGGTGCCCCAAGGGTGGGTAATAGAGCATTATACAGAATACCCCAGCCATGGCCCGTGGTGCCCCAAGGGTGGGTAATAGAGCATTATACAGAATACCCCAGCCATGGCCCATGGTGCCCCAAGGGTGGGTAATAGAGCATTATACAGAATACCCCAGCCATGGCCCGTGGTGCCCCAAGGGTGGGTAATAGAGCATTATACAGAATACCCCAGCCATGGCCCATGGTGCCCCAAGGGTGGGTAATAGAGCATTATACAGAATACCCCAGCCATGGCCCATGGTGCCCCAAGGGTGGGTAATAGAGCATTATACAGAATACCCCAGCCATGGCCCGTGGTGCCCCCCATGGTGCCCCAAGGGTGGGTAATAGAGCATTATACAGAATACCCAGCCATGGCTCGTGGTGCCCCCCATCGTGCCCCAAGGGTGGGTAATAGAGCATATACAGAATACCCCAGCCATGGCCCGTGGTGCCCCCATGGTGCCCCAAGGGTGGGTAATAGAGCATTATACAGAATACCCCAGCCATGGCCCGTGGTGCCCCCCTTGGTGCCCCAAGGGTGGGTAATAGAGCATTATACAGAATACCCCAGCCATGGCCCGTGGTGCCCCCCATGGTGCCCCAAGGGTGGGTAATAGAGCATTATACAGAATATCCCAGCCATGGCCCGTGGTGCCCCCCTTGGGGCACCATGGGGGGCACCTGATTTTCATGGGGGGGGCGCGAACCCCCCCCACCCCCCCGTAGCTACGCCACTGCCCAGCATGAGGTCAGCGTGTGGCCTTTAGGGCCACATTGAGGGGCAGGCACCAATAGAAGGTAGGCATAAGCTTCTTTGGTTATTTCTTTGCATCTGCTTTGTTGTCATTCTCACTTGCAGCGTCTTATTCGCATTATAGTTTTTCTTGGCATTTGGATGTTGCAAGTCAATGCATATTTTGGCCCTCCCACGCAAGTCCTTTTTTAGGATAACGAGCAGACCAAGTATGAACCAAGCATCTGCAGTACAGCAAAGCGCACATTTATGCATAGAAAAATACGCCTTGTGGTAGGTAGGCTTGGCATGCGTAGTATCCCGCGTTCGGTTTGATGGCCGAGGCCTGGGAATCTTGAGGTAACGTCGCGCCTAAATGATACTTGGTCAGTTATGCTTTGCTCAAATATTTCTTTATTTGTCAGAAATTAGCGCCCCCTTGTAGAGGTCGCTCAAGGGAGTCATCTGGTTTGCCCTGTGGTAGAACGGAGCTTGAACATCTATCTATAAAGCATCCACTCAGACCATACAGTAAGTCTTTTCTGAAGATTACCTGAAGTGGAAGTGTGGTGGAGGCTGCAGACGATGGATCAGGAGCCCCACCGCGGCGGAAGGAAGGAAGGGAGTAATGCTGCATGAGATGCTCAACGTCGTTCTCTGCAGCAAGATTGGATCCTTCTGTCCATATAGTGAGATTGGTCACCGCTTCTACCTGGGGAGTAAAAGGTACAACATTGGAAACATAGATTTCTGATATCATGTGTGATTGTGGCATCGCGAAGCATCTCGTCCGACTGGATCAGAAAACTAAATATGTTTTTTACAAAAACTATTGATTTAGTTCAACTGAACTCCAAAAATATACAACCGATATACTGATTGTCTGATGGGGCGTGACGACACTCATTAGTTGTCTTAATGGATGTAACAGCATTCATACGACTGTACATATCATTAGGATGTCAATAAGGCATATCACAGGCCAGTAACTAATCTTATGGGTCTGATTGTGCACCCAAATTCGTTTCCCACAAAAACAAGAATTATCTTGCTTATTGTGAATTCAATAATTGCAACATGAAATGGAGTTGTGTGTGTTCAAGAAATCTGCGCCCTCCTTTAGCTGGCATCAATTACGACGCACAGCGGTAAGTGTCTAGATGAAATATTTCTTTTAATAGTGCAAGCAACACACAAGATAAAACATTACTTTTAAATTCCCATTATGTTGCCTGACGTAATAAACCATGCGACGGCTTTGGGCCTCTCATTGAACCACACATGAAACAGACTTGCGCGACAATTCAAGCTTCATAGATATTTACCACATGATCCAAGGTTAACATCTCTACTGCCTGTCATCACACACTCAGGAGTGACGTGCGAGCAGTTTCAATTTACCTGCTCACTGTGGAGAGCCAGCAATCCTTGCAGTTTGATGGGGTTCATATAAGGCCCATGAGGCTCCCGCACACTGATCCAGACGCACGATGCCTGGCTGGTGATGGGGGCCGCTGACGTGCGCGAGGGTGTTGAAGGCTGTGGGCAGCTGTACACACTGACCACTTCCACCGCGCTTGTGCTTATGTCCATCGCTTTTGCCACGCCATCTACTAACCGCCCGAGTCCTCCTCCGCCCTGGTGTGGGTTCCATCCTTTGACGAGGCGTTCCGGTGTGGTGGGCGTGAGAGTGATGGGCGTGGCGTGAGTGAGTGCCTCTGTGCTCATCAGCCGCACCTCCACCGTCACGTTGGCCGATACGTCACTCTGGCCCCACCGATGGTCGTTCACCGCGAAGTGCAAGTCGTACCTGTGTGCAAATATACCAGCCAATGAAAGGCATAAAAAAGCACCTGAGAAAATCCAATTCTACAATCCTATAATCAACATAGGTAAATGTGTATCGGTGACAAACTTGACTTACCTTCCTTCCCTGATGTGAGCGGAGGCCAGTAGGTCCCCAGTGTGAGGGTCGAGGGTGAACAGCGGGTGCGGGCTGCCCACCCAACGGAAGGTCTTGTCGGCCACATCGCCATCGTCACGGTCTTCCACGAACACCCGGCCCAGCGGCGCCTCGGCTCCTCCCCGCTACACCATCACGGGAGACTCATACATTTTTTTTCCATGTGTGGTGACGAAACATTAATCAACAACATAACGGTCAGGACGCATTCCTATAAAGCACATCCCTGATGACAAACAGTTATAAATACCCATAAACCCTCAAAGTGATGTGGAGTGCGCGGATCAAGAGGCAGAAATAAAAATGTAGGTGCTTCCTTAGGCAAAAATGTCAACCTCTTCACGTAGTAGGCATCACAAACCATGAAAAAAAACAAGTAATTGTCACCACCGGCACATCAAAGGGGACATGAATGAAGCAAGAGGAGCGTCTGATCAGCCTGATAAAAGCCTTCCTCAAGGCCTCGATAACCTTAACAATAACAAAGCGGCAGTTTCATGGACGTATATACCTGAGTCCTCCAAAGATAGGTAGTCTTAGTGGCTGCCTTCATTGGGTTGTCGTTTATGTCATTAATGATAACAGTAACAGCATGAGTGGCTGCAAGGCCGCGGGCGTCGGCTACCCGCACTGCTGCCACCAGACTGGGATGCTCCTCTCGGTCCACGGGTGTTCGGGTCCACAACGCCGCCCCGCCACGCCCGCTGTCCAGGTCTGTCGTGCAGGAAACAAGATCAACCAAAGCCATCAACCATCAGCCAAATGAAGATAGTTTTTCCGGTTCTTTCAGGATACATGGCTTTTAGTAGTGTGTAGAGTCTGCTCCTTCAGTCAGTCAAAATCATAAGGTATTATGCATATATAAAGGTTCCTGTAGGACACAATCTGCCATCACATCGTTAAGTAATCGTACCAAGAATATCCATTTTAACGTATCCTTATAAAGTCGTAGGTAGGGCAAGAAAAAATCTTCAGAATGAAGTGTAAATGGCAGACAGAGGTCATTACGAATACACCTTCCATCATGCTAATCATCGCTACACGATATTTCAACAGTCAAATGGACCACATAGTCAAATGAGTCACTACCTCAATCATCTTTACTCATCACAGCCTCTTTTAACCCCATCATGTATATCGCCGGAATATCACACGATGCCTTTGATAAGCGAAAAGTGATGTAGCATACTCACGTGGGTCAAACTGAAGAGACATCAGATCGCAGATGTACTGTGGATTGGATAACGCCAGGGAGAAGGTGAAGGGCGGGCCGTGTCCCAGCGCCCACACGTCATCATCCGTGGCAGTGAGGACCCCGAGGCGGGTAGGCGCCGTGTCCTCCGTCACGTAGAAGGTGACGGGTGGCAGGAGACGAGGAGGACTGTCATTGACGTCTGTGAGAGTGATGGTGAGCGTGGCCGTGGCCGTGAGGGGCGGCGTGCCATGGTCCACGGCTACAATCTTGGCCACGCCGATGGTGCCTCCAGGACCCTCGCGATCCAGGGCGCCGCGCAGGACTACTCCGCCCACAGCGTTGACAGCGAGCACGTCCCAGCCTCCCTCCACGCGGTACTGCACCTTTTGCTCTCCACTCTGTGATACCGCGGCAGGGACAGCAACTCATCTTTATTCCCTCTAAGGATTCTCTCTCTCTCTCTCTCTCTCTCTCTCTCTCTCTCTCTCTCTCTCTCTCTCTCTCTCTCTCTCTCTCTCTCTCCTTCCACAAAGAAGGACCATATTGGACACTGGCAAAGCCGTCTCTATGTAAAAGCCTGCGCCTCAGATTGATGACGTCACGGACGGAGTCTGTACGAGACCACCGAGATGACAAGTTTACCTACGTAATATATGTTTATCAGTATAAAAGATATACTGTTATCTTCGGAAATGTTTGTTCTTTAATATTATCAAATAAAAACCCGTAAAACACACTAAAGGAATGCCATTATGAGACTCAAGAAATATGCATGAACTTAAACTCTTCGCCATTTAATATTTTGCTCGAAAACATTTTACATGGAGAATATCAATAGAAGCGGAATGTAATTAGCTTTCCATTAATATATTTCGTTTTCTGATAAATGAATTAGCAGCATGCATAAATTAGCGTTAACTAACTAAAAAGATCATGAAATCGAGTAATTTTTCCCGATTGATGATGTGATTTATTTAGTTAACGCTAATTTATGTATAGTTCTAATTCATTTATCAGAAAACGAAATATATCAACGGAAAGCTAATTAAATAGCGAAGAGTTTAAGTTCATGCATATTTCTTGAGAGTCTCATAATGGCATTTCTTTAGTGTGTTTTACGGTTTTTTATTTGATAATATTATAGAACAAACATTTCCGAAGATAACAGAATACCTTTCATACTGATAAACATATATTACGTAGGAAATTACCCGATTTCATGATGTTATGTATTTAGTTAACGCTAATTTATGCATGCTGCTAACTCATTTATCAGAAAACGAAATATATCAATGGAAAGCTAATTAAATTCTGCTTCTATTGATATTCTCCATGTAAAATGTTTTTTGAGCAAAATATTAAATGGCGAAGAGTTAACAGTGGGTGAAAGGTGGGTGCAATGAGAGCTTCTCACTCGCTGAAAGCTCGGCGCCTACTGTGGACTGTGGAGCCGACTCTGATGATGACGTCACCGTCCATTTCGCCTCGCAGACGCAGACTTTCTACATAGAGACAGCTTTGACACTGGCTCCTATAGACATGACTCATCGTGCCCAAAATAATCAAAATCCCAATGCTGCAGTTTGTATAGCAGGCAAGACTTGCAGGACACTAAAGAACATAAGAACATTAGAACATTAAAAAATAAGGAAGCTACAAGAGGCCGTGAGACCTACACGTGGTAGTTTCTGTTACTTAACACAACATACATCTATCTTTCATCCCCATCCATGAACTTATCTAGCCTCCTTTTAAAGCTCCCTAATGACTCCGCACTAACTACCTGACGACTGAGTCCATTCCAATCATTTATCACCCTATTTGTGAACCAGTTTTTCCTTATTTCTTTTTTAAATTACGCTTTTCCAGTTTGAATCCGTTACTTCTTGTTCTACCCTGATTACTAGCCGTAAGAACTTTTCCTACATCTCCTTTATTGTATCCCTTTAACCAAATATAAACTTCTATCAGATCGCCCCTTACTCTACGTCTCTTGAGTGAGTGTACATTTAATAGCTTCAATCTCTTCTCATAACTAAAGTTACGCATTCCCTGTATCAGAACATTTCCGCCGGCGTCCTCTTACCATGTCCGGGTCATGTGCAGGAATGGTGGCCAGCAAGGTGCCCGGGGCGGCGTCCTCCCTCACTTTGACGTGGGCATGTGTGCGTGAAAACTGCGGTGGATTGTCGTTGACATCCTTCAGGTGGATCGACACCCAGGCAGTGTCCACATGGCGGTTGTCGTCCCATCCACCGCGGCCCTGACAACATAGTATGTCTAGGAACTGAACTTCACCAATATCGTTGATGAAAGTATTAATTTATTCGTGGAGCAAACACATGTATCCGAAGGGATGCGACAGACAGGCCAGGAACCGCACGGACACTTGATAGCCTCGGCCCGCTCACTACATACTCACCCGGTCCGTCACCTGCACCATAAACTTGAAGCCTCGCCGATGAGTCTCGTCCTCGTAATCCAGTGTTTGGAGGGCGTACAGTTCGCCCACAGTGCCCTCCGACCGCAACGAGAAAAGCTGCCAACCCCAACCACTGTCCTCCACCACCTGCAGGCAAAACCACCGCTATTTCACACACACACATATATATATATATATATATATGTATATAAAGAAATTTCTTCTCTTCACTGATGCATTCCTTTGGCGAGAATCAGAAAGGCAGCACGGTGAGTACCACTTGTTGCACGGAATCTGAGTCACACTTTCTCGATCACTCTTACCCTGTAAAAGAAGTAATTGGTGGTGTCCACGTCGAGGACGGACACCTCGAGGAGAGAGGTGTTGTCTGGCGGTCCGGCACCCCAAGTCTCATCCATCTCCACCTGCCACTCTTTGTGTTCCAGTTGGGGAGAGTTGTCGTTGACGTCGATGAGCCGCACCACTAGCTCACCAGTACCTGCAGGACACACACGAGGTACGCCATAAAGTACACTACAACGGCAGAGCATCGCGGCCAACTGACAGGCCACAGTGTTCAAAATGACTACCTTTGCTGCAGTGAGCCACCATATGTGCAGCCATCAGTCCAGTCCAGAGTCTGTATCATTGTCACAAAGCTCATCCACATCCGCCTTTTAATGTGAGAGGGAGTATTATAATGCCTAGGGAACTAAGTTTACTCTCTCTTGAAAAACATGATATATTCTTTCTTTTAGAGATGAAGGATGGGTACAGAGAAACATGCCTTTGGCTTGTTTTCTTAGGTGGTTTGTACTCTTTGGCCAGACTACTTTACATGCAATGGAAGAAAATAACTACTGTTCATTATCTTTCATATCAGACTTAATAAATACTCCCAAGCTGTTTAAAGAAATATTGGTAACTTTAGTTAATCTCAATTTCTGCCCATAGTCAGTCCTCTATGTCCTATGATGTAAAAAAAGGCAAATAAGAAAAAAAGAGGAAGCGTAGCAGTGGTCACCTCGCAGGCCGCCGCCGTCCGTGGCCGCCACAAGCACCTGGTACTGAGGCGTGGTCTCGCGGTCCAGGCAACACGTAGCCGTCGTCACGAGGCCAGTTTTCGGGTGAATGGCGAAAATGGCCTCTCCTGTTGTGTGGAGGAAGGCGTTTTGCTGGATGGCGTAGGAGATGCCCGCGTTGGTGCCCTCTAAGGCGTCATCCGCGTCCCTGGCCACCACCACCGCCACCGACAAGTCTGCGGGAGCAAGCATATCATAAAATGGTAATGTTATGATCTGCTGCACCACACAGCCACATGATCGGGGCTGACCGTGTGAATGAGGGGTCGTCATGCACGAGGCGACATCCTGATTAGCGATACAACAAGCCCTACACAATCTATCTATATTATATATATAACCTGATTCCTGCTTAAGACCGCGAGGTGAACACATGTCTCTCAGCAGCCAGACCAGGAGTCACCTTTACCCGACACACAAAACTATCTTGTTCGGCACAAAATAAGTGAACATAGCGAAGATGAGTACTTACCTATTGGTCCGTTCTCCTGCACCTGCCCGAACATGGTGGCGTTGGGAAACTCCGGTGCGTTGTCATTAATGTCTTTAAGGGTTATCGTCATCACCGTCTCCGCCACGTGCACCCGCGAGCTGCCTAGGCCATGAAGGTCTTCTTCGGCAGGGAGGTCTCCTGGTCCTCCATCGCCGTCCATACTCTCGTCACAGATGTTCAGTTCAGCGCTGCGTTCCAATTCTATTTCACCGTGGCGCCGTACCCTCCAGATGGTTGCGGTGCCTTCAAGGTGCCTCTGTTTTCTTAACTTCGCCTTTCTGTGGTAGCGACGCAACGACCTGTCGACCTTGCGGGTCCCATATTTGGTGTTTTGCGTCTCACTGTTACCAGAGTACGTGTGGGAGGTCAAATTTTTCTTACAGTTACTATCCCTTGGCGCACATCGGGGACCAGCATTCACTGACACATTCAAATAAGCTTCAATCTTAATAGAAAAATAGCTTTCTTTCTCGCGTGTAAGGCTTCTAGTGCTCTTATCTAAACGGCCGCCAAAGCGTTCCCTGCTTCCCTGATGCGTGCTTGATAGGCGGTGTTCCCGACCATTTCCTCCCTCCGTGGCTGCCGATGCCGAGCTGCCGTCGCCCCCGCTACCGAGGAACACGTAATCACGTTTTCTGTGCGAATTCCTTCCTGTCTTCTTTCTCTCTTTTTCCTTCTCCTGCCTGGCAGTGTCCTTACTCGCGAGGTGGCGCCGCAGGGCCTCGCGACTCCATAGTGCCTGGCCATCCCTCACCTGCACTCGCACCCTCCACACGGCGCGGCCAGAAGGAGGGTCACGGTCCAGGGGCTGTGGGGCATGAAGTGCGTCCATTACTTTAGTGATGGTTGGGAAAAGGGCAGAGGTAGGGCGGCCATTTGAGGAAAGGGAGAGAGATAAAAAATATGACCACATAGTTATGATAATAATGATAACAACAATAATAGCTATGATAATGTTAAGTCTATATGAATGAAAAAGAATCTATATACATCGAAAAATATACACATTATCAATGGGGAGTTTTCAAAGCTAACGCCGCCACATGTCTCTCGCGCTCTCACTTCTTCTGGCCTTTGAGCCTGAATGATCTATCATTTACCGTAAATGCCTTGAACTTCTTCGGGGCATATCAGAATTACAGCGCAATAAAATAACTGAAACAGTTCTTAATAAAAATGTAGTTTATCATTTTCATTTTCTGCACTTGATGAAAATATTGGAAAAAATAGAATACTTGAAAACCTAATCTTTAAAAATCGTCTTTTCATGAAAACACTGCAAGTTCAAGTAGAATGAGGCTTCAGGAAATATCTACTTGTATATAAGTATTCGCTGAGTACCTGTTTTGGGTGTGTCAGACTGTCAGTCTCTCTTTCGACGAAAATTTCACCAAAACACAGTGTGGCGTTCAGCATCTCCACAGAAACCATCCCGAGGTCAGGATCTGTTATCACTCACTTTGCTGTGGTCCTCACACCGCGGGGGAGTCGGAGGGACTCAGCTCAGCTCCACCAGCACCTGCTGGCCGCCGCTCCCTTACCTCACATCCCTGATACTCCTAACACCTCAACCCCAAAGGCTGTCAACCTAACTATCATCACCCGCGGCTGATATCTTCACACTGTCCTCTACTGGAATATTCGCGGCATTCACTCCCACATACCGGACTTTCGTCTCCTTATTTCGTGCTCTGAGCTTCAAGTTCTCTGCCTCCGAGAACATTTTCTTATTTACCCCCATATCCTGATTCCTAATTACGATTTTGCTGCGTCTTCTTCTTTCCTTGTACTCCAGAAAACAACCCATGTTTCTCCAAACGTCAATTCTCGTCCCTCTACCGAACTCCTTGTCTTTTGATTGTCTTTAAAGACTCCCTGTTTCGCACTGACTGATTTAGTCTTCTTCCTCCAACAGATAAACCTGTTGACATAGGATAAACCAGAGGACATAAGGTGATCAGAGGGAAGGGGATTGAGGTGGAGGGGGGAGAACAAGGCGGCGGTGCTCCCGCTTGTTTTAAGTAAACAAAAGTTTCAACTGTATTGGATACAGGACTGTCGCTGAGGTGCCAAGCACTTAAATTACTTCTTGGTTAAATTTTCGTCGAAAGAGAGAGACACGTCCAAAACCGGTACTCAGCGAATGCTTAAATACAAGTAGAAATTTCCGGAAGCCTCATTCTGCTTGAACTTGCAGTGTTTTCATGAAACGACGATTTTTAAAGATGAGAGTTTTCAAGTATTCTTTGTTTTGCTAATATTCTTATCCTGCACAGAACAAGAAAATGATTAATTAACTACATTTTTATTGAGAACTGTATCAGTTATTGCATTGAAGTGTAATTCTGATATGCCCCGAAAAATTACAGGGAATTTACGGTAAAGGATAGATCATTCAGGCTTAAAGTACAGAAGAAGTGAGAGCGCGAGAGACATCTGGTGGCGTTAGCTTTTCAAAATTCTCCCCATTGGATGATTTTGCATGTGAAGGTAGATATGATTAAATTGAAAACATTAAACAAAGAAGATTGCATTAGGAGACATATATAGTGAGGAAAGATTATGCAAATAAATTATATGCACAAAACAACATATATCTTAGTGAAAAGTTCAGCCGTCAGTGGTGGAAAATCAAGTGAATTTTTTTTTTTTTTGAAGTTTGGCATGATAAATGGACTGCGACAGCGACGTCCACCTGACACCAGGACGCGGCTGGTCCACGGTGGCTTTGACCAGTGTCAGACTGAAGGCGCCCTAAGGCTACAGGGATGTACAGGCAACAATCGAGTCGCTGAAGAAGAGTGTGAGGGAATAATAGCGTGCAATATGAGGGAGAATTGTTTGATATCACTGGTGGAAAAGTGTTGGGTATGAGCTAAGGGGAGGTAGATGTGCATGCTTGAAAATGGACCTATTATATTAGTGTGGGGAGGATGAATAAAGCAGTAAGAAATAGGTTGAAAGTTTTCCTTGATCATGGTGTGTTATGTCATGATATTAAGAGCACACGTGCACCTTGACATGATGTGACACAGACACAATCTTGTCGGCTCACCTTGAGTTGTATAACCTCGCCCGTGAGGGAGTTAACGGTGAAGAAGGCGTCGTCCGGCAGGTACCCGTCGACACCGTCCCCGCGCACGGTGTACAGCAGCCCATGATGATCCAGCCAGTCTGGATCCCGCGCCGCCACCTGCAACAACCCAAGTCGTGATGGTCCTCAGGGGTATTAAAAAGGCGCCAGGCGGCAATGCAGCTGTGGGCTGAAGTGGACTTTTTGGTGATACTGCAGCAATCATGTGCTTAATAATGCTATTAGTGAGGCCGTCGGGTTGAATTGGCTTTAGTTTGAGTTTGGCCTCTGCGGCAGCCGATACTGAGGCTATTAATCAATCAATCATTAGGGACATACTCCGGGGAGCACGTCGCCTCGCCCACCCTACGATGCCACTTGCGGGGGTCAACACGCGCGAGTCTCCATGCAAGCTCCCTTCCCATACCAAGTAACTATCGGCAGGAAACATCAACTTGCCCCAGCCACGAGCCTTGTGGGCGCCCCTTGGCCTCCTCCACGCTGTATTGTCTCTTACAGATACAACCCGATGGGAAGGATCGGTTTCAGGGTAACGTGCCACATGTCCATATAGCCGAAGTTGGCGCTGCCGGACCATGCAGGGAATAGGCCTCGATTCAGTCCCACGGTGCAATCGCTGATTTGACACGTAAATATCCCAGCGATACCCCATGATTCTGCGAAAATACTTTTTTCTTTTTTGTTTTTTGTTTTTTATTGGAGTCCAGTACAACCAGCCGCATGGTCGGATCATTTGCGACTAAACCGGCTACCCTACTGGTTCTACCAGTGAGGAGGGTGTGCTGGACACCCAGGGGGGGAAGCCACGAAGCACTTTATCACCTTTTTTTGGTAGGAAGTCCGACGTCGGTCGTAACACGAACCCACAGCGCGGAAAAGTCGTAGGTTTGGTCGCAAACGTGCACACTGATCAACGACTGCTCGAGACTGGTATTAGCAGAGGTAGGAAGTCTCCAGGCTCGCTTATTATTGCTTGGTATGCTATAAAATATAATTTTTCTAGGTGAATGTAGTGATTGGTCTAGGTGAACATATGATTGCATTTGGATGGATATTATTCATATATATGAGTAAAGAGATAAAATACAAGCAAGGGTCTCATCCACGTCTGGCAGCGCAGCCTTCGGCAGCAGCAGCAGCAGCATGAAGCCCGTGAGGTGGATATCAACACCAAGGGAGATGTCTTTGGTAATATTTAGTAGGGGTGCGAGTACCCCTTGAGGAATCGTATGATCCCTGGTGATATCCTATGGTGCTATCACAGGCGTGAGAGCTGACCTGACTTCTTCAGGAAGGCACAGGTACAGCTGATAACGGAGTGTTGTGTGGGCGGCGGAAATCGGCCGCCGCCCGCAATTCCGCCAGCGGAAATCTCGGAAAATCAACGGAAAAAATTATTTAGAAGGGGAGCGAGGACCCTTTGAGGACTCCTATGATCACTGGCGATATCCTATGGTGCTATCACAGGCGTAGGAGCTGACTGTCTTTTTCAGGAAGGCACAGGTGAGGCGGATGACGGCGGGTTTTGACTAAAATTTTTTGAGAGGCGGCGGGCGAAGCCGCCACCTCCTCCGCCACGGTAGGTTTGGGCAGGCTTAAACGTCTTATTACTCGTTATTATACAACTTAGTGATTATAGTGAGATGTTATATACACGTGTCATTATCTAAATCAATGTAGCACCGTGTGTCACCATAAATAAGGGTCATTTAAAGATGTTATGATGAGGCGACTGGCGGGGCCGTGAGTGACAGAGAAAATTCTTGCCACGGTGCCACCCCATAACACAAATATTAACTATTTTAACCCACATACACACCTTCTACCACCAAAACACTAGCAACACAGGCTCCTTACTTATATATCTTACTATATGATACATTAAAACTCCTTAAAACGCAAGCATTCCAAATAAAACGAGAATTAGTTTTAGATGACGGTGACAGAAGGCGGGGAGAGGCAGTCTGGCATGCCATTCTTGACCGGAAATATGTCTCGCTGACTTGTGATTGGTCGAGAAGTTTTAAAAACAGTTTTTCATTGGCTGGTGACTGATGATGAGATTGATGATGTCATTACTCGCCTTAGCCAGTCAGCGCCTTCCTACGCGTTTACGACCTACCGAGGGAGGCTTTATAGCTTCCGTAGTAAGGACAAGTAGTATCTAGGTAGTCGGAGAGCAGGTCGTTGCTGGCGATACTACCTCCGTTGCTGGCTTCACCCCCAGATGGACTAAAAATAAGACCATCTTTAAGGGCAGATGAACTCAATATTGAGTCAATGGCCATCCAGCCCCAGCTATGGGTGAAATAGTGGGCAGCCTGGGGTTAATCTCTACAGGGGGTTCTGCGTCCCTGGCCACGGTGAGCAGTAAGGCCAATCCCTGACATAGATTGGTTGGGGGGGGGAGGGTTTGTGACCCCTCCCTGTAAAAACCTAAACTGAGCCACAAACATATATAATAAGAGGTAGAGGCCGGGGGCGCGGTAACCGCGCCCCCGTCCCAGGTTTGCCGGGGGGCCCGACCATGCAGACCCCTCCAATGCTGACGCAGGGGGGGGGGGGGTCTGCCTATGACGAGTGCGGGGCAAAGCCCTCGGGAATCCCGCACTCTAAATCGAGTGGTAGGGCCCCCTAGTCCGTCTTTTTCTTATGGGGGTGGCCGGGGCGGTGCATAGGCGGCGCCTGCCCGTCGTATCACTCCTGGGATAAACTTCCGGACGGTTCTTCGTGTGGGCTTGTGGAACGTTCTGAGCCTCTCAGACGATCGTGGACCACCTCTCCTATCGGGCGAGCTCAGTAGGCTGAGGGTGGATATAGTGAGACTCTCTAAGACGAGGAGGCCTGGCAGTGGCGAGACTAGCAGTGGGTGTTACACCTACTACTGGTCCGGCATGAGCAATGGCGACCATTTCCGGGGAGTAGCTATAGGCATCTCTAGCAAACTGCAGCCGTCAGTTGTTGAGGTTACTCCGGTTGATGAACGTATAGTGCGGGTGAGGATGAAACACACTCTGGGTTTCATGTCTCTTGTTGCAGTGTACGCTCCTACCGAGGTGCTTGAAACTGAAGAGAAAGAGATGTTCTACGCCAAACTCGACTCTGTATTAGACCAGTGTCCTCCTCGGGACACACTCATTGTCTTGGGCCACTTCAATGCTACTACTGGCACTGTGAGAGATGGCTACGAGTTATGTGTTGGTCCCCATGGCTCCGGTACCAGAAACATTAACAGTTCTCTGCTTCTGAATTTTGCAAGGTCCAGAAGGTTGAGAATTGCAGGTTCTTGGTATCAGAGACCAGAGCTGCACCGCTGGACATGGTATAGTAATGCCGGAGTGGTAGCTAAGGAGATCAACCACGTCCTCGTTAGTACTCGTTGGAGGATCCTCCAGAACTGCAGGGTTTACCGGAGTGCTGAGTTCCTTGGAACAGATCACAGACATGTTGTTGCTACACTTAAGCTTCATGTCAAGTCCAGAAGAATCTCAAGAGGTAACCATACTGTGTTTCATCTTGAGAAACTGAAGGACTTGACATGTGCCCATGAGTATGCGGTGGCAGTCTCAAATCGATTTGATGTGCTCGGTGCCCTCGAGGACCCTGTAGAACTGTTAGATACCTTTAAACGTGAAACTCTACAGGCTGCAAAGGAGTGTATTGGAGAGCGCCCGAGTTCAAGGCGTGGTTTTGTCTCGACGGAGACGCTGGAGAAAATCGAGGAGAGTCGCGCTGCCAGGCTGGCTGGGAACCAGGACCAGCACGGGGCTCTGTCACGCCGGACTAGAACCCTCCTGGGGAGAGACAAGGAGAGGTATGTAAGGAGTCTCGCTGAGGATATCAAGGGTCATTTGAACGCTAATGACCTCCGACCCGCCTACCGAGCCCTGAAGAAGCTCCGTTCCAAATCTCCATCTCGGGCGAGTGCTATTCGAACAGCAGATGGGCGCTTCGTGTCGGACATGGATGGGCAGATGGCTCGTTGGGCTGAGTACTTTGGGCAGTTGTTCACGGTGGATCCTCCAACTGAGCAGCTTCACACCACTGGGTTACAGGCAGTGGATGCCGATCGTCCCATTGACGAAACCGCACCCTCTCTTGACGAAGTCAGAGAGGCTGTAGCAAAGTTGAGGGGTGGAAAGGCAGCTGGTGTTTTTAATATCAGTGCGGAGCTCCTCAAAGCTGGGGTGAGGCCATGATCCGCGGGTTGCATGCTGTCCTGACTGCCGTGTGACAATCAGGTACCATTCCTTCTGACTGGAAAAGGAAGCTGGTCGTCCCTATCTGGAAAGGGAAAGGGGACCGTCAGGACTGCAACAATTACCGCGGTATTACACTGCTCAGCGTGCCAGGCAAGGTGCTTGCCCATCTATTGCTGACACGGATCCGCAGTCATCTGGTGAAGCATCAGAGACCTCACCAGTCTGGGTTCACGCCTGGTAAGTCAACAACGGACCGTATCCTAGCGCTTCGTGTCCTGGTGGAACGCCGACGTGAGTTTCGACAGGGGATGCTTGCAGCCTATGTTGATCTCAAGAAGGCGTTTGACTCAGTGCATCGTGAGTCGCTCTGGGATCTTCTGCGACTTCGCGGGATTCCTGCAAGGACTATTGGTTTGATGACTGGTCTGTATTCTGGAACTGAGAGTGCTGTGAAGTGTGGGGCAGGTGTATCCAGCTTTTTTCCTGTTAATACAGGAGTGAGGCAAGGGTGCGTCCTTGCCCCATCACTTTTCAACGCTTGTATTGACTGGGTATTGGGCAAAGTCGTAGATCAAAGTGATTGTGGAGATCGTCGGCAACACCAAGATCACTGATCTTGTTTTTGCCGATGATGCAGTAATCTTTGCTGAGTCGCTGGAGGTCCTGGTGATAGCTTTCGAGGCGCTGCACGAGGAGGCGAAGCCTTTGGGACTTGGTCTCCTGGCTTAAGACCAAGGTCCAGGTGTTTGGAGGCTTACTAGATGAAACAGTACAGTGTTCATGCGTGCGGCGAGGACATCGATATCTTGGAAAGTTTTACATACCTTGGTAGCGCAGTCCATAATGACGGCGGGTCACGTCAAGAAGTCTTACGGCGGATTGGCATAGCCCACGATGTTATGGACTCGCTTAGCACGAGTATTTGGCGTTATCGGTACCTGTGAAGGAGGACAAAGATCCAGATCTTCAAGTCGCTTGTGATCCCTGTCTTACTCTATGGTTGTGAGACATGGACACTAAATAGCGACTCGAAGAGACGAATCTATGCCTTTGGTAATAAGTGTCTTCGCAGAATCATGGGGTATCGCTGGGATGATTACGTGTCAAACCAGCGATTGCACCGTGAGACTGAATCGAGGCCTATTACCTGCATAGTCCGACAGCGCCAACTTCGGCTATATGGGCATGTGGCACGCTACCCTGAAACCGATCCTTCCCATCCGGTTGTATCTGTAAGAGACAATCCGGCGTGGAGGAGACCAAGGGGGCGCCCACAAGGCTCGTGGCTGGGGCAAGTTGATGTTTCTTGTCGAGAGCTGCTTGGTATGGGAAAGGAGCCTGCATGGGGACTCGCGCGTGGTGACCTCCGGGAGTGGCGTCGTAGGGTGGGCGAGGCGACGAGCTTACGGCGACTACCTCCCCCGATAGGAGAGGTAGTCGACGATCGTCTGAGAGGCTCAGAACGTTCCACGAGCCCACACGAAGAACCCTCCGGAGGTTTATCCCAGGAGTGATTCGACGGGCAGGCGCCGCCTCTGCTCCGCCCCGGCCAACCCCACAAGAAAAAGATGGGCTAGGGGGCCCTACCACTCGATTTAGAGTGCGGGATTCCTGAGGGCTTTGTCCCGCACTCGTCAAAGGCAAGCCCTACACCCCGCCATAATCTAATAATAGGGGTATAGGTATTCTCAACTAAGGTCATTAGGTTGAGATTAGGGCTAAGGTTTCATTAGCTCCTCCCACAAGGTGGAGGCAGTGATGTCCACAAACTTATCTATTGGTCTTCTCGTGTGGTAGGCAGAGAAGGAGGTCACACACTCTGTTCTAAACCTCTTCACCCTTATTGCCTTAACTGCCAGCTATACACAGGGATTGTTGCTGTCAATCTCTAGCCCCGGAGACGATACCTCACTCTGTCCTTTCTCCTCTCTCTCTCTCTCTCTCTCTCTCTCTCTCTCTCTCTCTCTCTCTCTCTCTCTCTCTCTCTCTCTCTCTCTCTCTCTCTCCGGTATCGAGTCCACCAAATTCGTCCTGGCGTGGTGGCGCTTTGTATAGTCAATAACCTTGTAGTTGGTACTTGCAAAGTGTCTAGATAGGATCAAAGTATCTTATCTTATCTCTCTCCGGTAACATTAAAGACATAATATGAGAACATGAATATTCTTTTATGCAATTTAAATCTGCTTAGTAATATGTACATACAGTGGTTCAATATGAAAAAAAACTAAACGGTAAATAATTTCCATTTAATTGATACATATAAATATAAATATATATATATATATATTATATATATATATATATATATATATATATAGGGGCTATATATATATATATATTATATATATATATATATATAGGGCTATTATATATATTATATATATATATATATATATATATATATATATATATATATTATATTTATTATCTATATATATATTAGGGCTTATATATATTATATATATCATATATATATATATTCTCTATATATAGGGCTATATATCTATCTATTATATATATATATATATATATATATATATATATATATATATATATATAGGGGCTACATATAGGGGCTCGCTCGCTCTCTCTCTCTCTCTCTCTCTTCTCTCTCTTTCTAGAGAGAGAGAGAGAGAGAGAGAGAGAGAGAGAGAGAGAGAGAGAGAGAGAGAGGAGAGAGAGAGAGAGAGAGAGAGAGAGAGAGAGAGAGATGCATAGGTGGGCACCCAGTACAAAAAATGTACCGTCGGTAATGGCACCTCGGTACTTGCTAAATATTGTGGTGTCAGTGTCACTGCCGGTGCCGTACAAAATAAAAGAAGTACCGAGCACCGACTCGTTACTCTGTACTC
The DNA here is from genome assembly GCA_016584305.1 of Chionoecetes opilio. Classification (NCBI taxonomy): domain Eukaryota; kingdom Metazoa; phylum Arthropoda; class Malacostraca; order Decapoda; family Majidae; genus Chionoecetes; species Chionoecetes opilio. The sequence continues at coordinate 197,789 of JACEEZ010022048.1, forward strand.
GGTACAGGAATGTAACCGAAATGAAAATAAGAAATTGTTATCATCAAATACATGCTCGCGACACGCAAGAGATTAGGGGTGACTGGATCAGGACAGGAATAACACAGCTACGAGACGCGGGTAGTACCTGGGATCTCAGCGCGGCACTGAGGTAGTGCGTGAAAACACAGGGATAAAAAGGTAAAAATGTACCGGGACCGAGTACCGATAGAATATGCTCAAAAATGTACCTTCGGTACCACTTGCGGCCAAATAAAAAGGACAAAATTACAAAAAAAAGTAGTGTCCCTACTGCAGTCGGTATTCAAATTGTAATTCGGTACTGTAACTCTGTATTTTTGTACCTCGGTACTGCCAAAGCCGTCTCTATGTACCATACAGACGGCTTTGTGTACTGCCCACCTATGGAGATATGTGCCATTCACCCATGGTCTTGAATGGTGTGTGTGTGTGTGTGTGTGTGTGTGTGTGTGTGTGTGTGTGTGTGTGTGTGGGGTGTGTGTGTGTGTGTGTGGGGTGTGTGTGTGTGTGTGTCGTGCGTGTTTTGTGGTTGTGTGTGTGTGTGTGTGTGTGTGTGTGTGTGTGTGTGTGTGTGTGTGTGTGTGTGTGTGTGTGTGCTGTGTGTTTGTGTGTGTTGTGTGTGTGTGTGTGTGTGTGTGTGTGTGTGTGTGTGTGTGTGTGTGTGTGTGTGTCTGTGTGTGTGTGCGTGCGTGCGTGTTCGTGCGTGTATGTGTGTGTGTGTGTGTGTGTGTGTGTGTGTGTGTGTGTGTGTTGTGTGTGTGTGTGTGTGTGTGTGTGTGTGTGTGTGTGTGTGTGTGTGGTGTGTGCGTGCGTGCGTGCGTGCGTGCGTGCGTGTTCGTGTGGTGTGTGTGTGTGTGTGTGTGTGTGTGTGTGTGTGTGTGTGTGTGTGTGTGTGTGTGTGTGTATGTGTGTGCCTCAGTTTTCTTAAGTGTGACTTATACAGTTTTGCCACTGTGCGGCAGGCACATAGGAGATGGCAGCCTTCATGATTTGCTCAATCCTTATAAGGGTTTGGTCTGCATTTGATATTATTTCCCACATTCATTTCCTATTTGTGCAACCTCGATAGGATTTAAATTGCAGTGGTAAAGTGGCAGTCGCAGCACTTCATGCCTACTGATGCCAGCTATTTCATCAACTTATTTATGTTTGATTTGTGTAGTGAAAGCAGTCGAAGTAGCTCTTGCTTTGTATGATGGGACTTTGATGGGTATCATGCTGAATATGAATATTTGCTAGCCACTGTACTATGCCAGATTTTAAAAATATTTGCTCGCGGTTTTGTTTATTAGCTTTGAGTGGTATGAAATATCAGCAATGATGAGACATTTTAAGGGATGGTTATCGGCTGTTCTTCAAACCACTCACGAAAGCACTGGTGATTCATTGACTCGTGATAGTCTCCCTTGTTGCTATTTCTTGATCTGAACATTAGATGTCCTCCAGGCACAAAGCCGAACTCGACCGGCAACCAAGATAATTAATCGCACTCTTCTGCCAGTGTTCAGCTTTGGCCCAACTCCTCCATCACTCGTGGTCCAGCACTTGTGCACACATTCGTTCTGATTTATCCATGTTTCATCTAGGCACATTTCTGGCCTGGCCTTGGGTTACTTGATGGCCTGTTTCTTTTGATACTTCTCAGTATTTATATCGCGTTGCCAGTATGTCTTCTCTCTCCACTAAGATATGCTTCCCACTTTGAATTTTTGTTTATATCTAAAATTCATTTTCCTTAATTTTGGTAATCGATGCAGTGAGCTTCTGCTTCCCATGAAATTTATTGGTGGTTCTGTAACTTTTTCAAGTAAGGTTTCAAGAGAGGGAAGCTCTCCTCTTTCAAAAAATTATAGCACCTCTCTCCGGATACAGTCTCTTCATAAAGAGTCCGTATATACTATCCAATATAGGAGAAACTCTTATATCGAGGCATAGAGTAAGGGGCGATCTGATAGAAGATTTTAAGTGGTTAAAGGGATACAATAAAGGAGATGTAGGAAAAGTTCTTACGGCTAGTAATCAGGGTAGAACAAAAAGTAACGATTTCAAGCTGGAAAAGCGTAAATTAAAAAGGAAATAGGGAAAAACTGGTTAACAAATAAGGTAGTAAATGATTGGAAGGGACTCAGTCGTCAGGTGGTCAGTGCGGAGTCAATAGGGAGCTTTAAAGGGAAGCTGGATAAATTCATGGATGGGGATGAAAGGTGTATGTAGGTAATGTTAAGTAGCAGGAACTACCACGTGTAGGGCTCACGGCCTCTTGCAGCTTCCTTATTTTCTGATGTTCTTATGTTCTTTCTTATATTTTTTAGCAGGAGGAGAATCCAGATTACCCTTTGTCCCTAACCTTACACGTTGCCCTGCGCTGGCTCGTATTCCCGCAATCTCTGCCATCTTCTTGTCAAGGTACCTGGAACTGTCGCCGATCGGAACTCTCGCCGCCGTCGTCGAGTGTTCCAATTCTTGATATTACAGGACCCAATATATACATTTAATCAAGTGTTACCCGTGTTTCTGCATTCAGGGATGAAATACTATCGTTAGCTTGATCAGTTAGGTTAGATTAGGTGCCATTGTCCAGGTTAGGTTAAAATTTCCATGTCGACGAGAGTTCTAGTTTGTTGTTTCGGCGAGAATTCCCATCGGCGACAGTTCCATAAACCTTTGTCCAGGTCAGTTTCACTTGTAAGATGGTCCTTGCTCCGTAGATATTCACGGAGGTAAATTACCACCGTCTTTGTCTGGTTGTTCAGCGGTCGGTTGGTTGGTTGGTATATATTTGACCTCTTGAGGGAGGTCACGGGCAGACAAACAGCCCGTAAGAGGTTCATGTGCAATTTGTGCATATCATATGGATTTTTTAGAGGATGGCAGTTTTTGCTTTATCTGGGGTGTGGGTAGGTGGTAACTATCTTGAGCATCTCATTATCTGATGTTGAGGAGATTACGTCGGTAGCATACTCAGAGTCATTGTCTCATCCTTGAATGTGAGTTGGCAGACTTCGGCGAAGAAGGGCAGTTGCGGGGCACTCAAGGATGTAGTGTAGCAGTGGGTCATCGCTGACTTCGAGGCAATGTTCGCATGCCTCTAGGGGGGCTGTCGTTGATCTGGACGTAGCAGGGAAATCCCAGTCGCAGGCGGCGAAGACGTAGCATGATGTAGTTCGGTGTGTCCGGAGGAACTGCTAAGGGTTCGTAAGCAGTCGCCGCTTCGTACGAAGTGGCTGAGCGAGAGCCTTGCCAGACGTCTGTTTGTTACTCGTCGCGTGTCCGGCGCGTGGTGGTTTGCTGTATCTTGCACTTGATGTGGGAGAGGCTGGGGCGCACTGGGAAAGTGATGTCTGGAAGAAGGCAGGCGGAACGAGCAGAGATGTCCGCCCTTACATTGCCGGAGATCTCGAAGTGCCCTGGGAGCCAGTGGAGGTCAATTTCGCCGCCTCGGCCAGTGATTGTAATGGCCACCGCCAAAATCAAGGAGAGAAGGTGCACGTTTTCGTTGAAACGGTGCATATTTATGGCTTGTATGGCAGAGAGGGAATCGGTGTTAATGACGATGCGCGCTGGGGATGATGGCTGGCGTATCAGAGGGCACCAAGTATGGCAACTAGCTATGTTTGGTAGGCAGAGACGTTAGCAGAGATACGCCAGTGTTCGTTGTGTTCGCCGGAGACAAATGCAGCGCCGGCAGTCCTGTCAGCACTGACTGACCCATCAGTGTTGTATACGACAGTGTCAGGAGTGTTGAGTTGCAATACGGCTAAGCAGTACTCCGCTTTCTTAGCGGAGAACAGACGGTATCGAAGCCCTCGGTTGCTGCGCAGTGGGCGTGACCTGCTGACACGGTGGCCCACACACTCCTGCGAGATTCAGTGCCATGGTGGGGGATTAGGCACGGCTCTGCAACACTCCAAGCTGCATGAGGGTTAACCAGGATTGTATAATTATTGCAAGAGAACCAAATACATTTCACAATTTCCATTTCCTTTATATTCAATCAACGCTGATAATGATATATTAAAGAAAAAGGAAAAAAAATTATAAAATGAGAAAACACAATAACATACCTTACAAAAATGTACGAGATCCTCCAACTGGAACTACTTTTCTTAAATTATGCCTGCAAATATTTTCTCCAGGCATGATTTGCTGCTTTATACCATCTTCCGCGCCAAAATCATCAGAGGTGAATATTTTGCATATGTTTTTTTTGCAATAATTTTACACCCCTCGGAAAATTGGTGCTACATTACTTCCAGCTCGACTGAGTCCATCCCTAACCCGATGCACAGCTCATAATTGGATGATTTATTGTTCGTTCCCCTAATGCTTATTATCCCTCGAGAATTCTTTCCCCTCACAAGGTAAGGATGGCAACAGCAGAGTGAGATATATATATATATATATATCTATAATAATATAAGCGAAAGTGTGTCTGTCTGTGTGTGTGTGTGTGTGTGTGTTGTGTGTGTGTTGTGTGTGTGGTGGTGATAGGTTCCGCCCCCCGTGGCGCAATCACCTCATATGGCACATTTTTGGAACCGGGTTGACCAGGGGAAGGTTTTAAGCCCACTTATGAGATGATTCGATCACTTTTTTTTTTTTTTTTTTTAGCAGCCTATTAGCGATAATTGTGAAAAAAAAGTGGGTTGCGAGAATTGAGGAAACCTTGATGTAGGGTGATGGGTAATGGGTGAGTGAATGGGTGGGGTGATGGGTAATGGGTGTGGGTGATGGGTGAGTGAATGGGTGGGGGGTGATGGGTTGGGGTGATGGGTGATGGGTGAGGGAATAGGGTGAGGGAATAGTGTGGGGTGGTGATGGGTAATGGGTGAGTGAATGGGTGGTGGGTGATGGGTAATGGGTGAGTGAATGGGTGGGGGTGATGGGTAATGGGTGAGTGAATGGGTGGGGGGTGATGGGTAATGGGTGAGTGAATGGGTGGGGGGAATACATACATTTCTACATCCATGATTTCAGGAAAGTTAGAAGGGGCTATCTGGAGAGTCCGTGTTTGGTGGGCCGAAGGCCCACCAAACACAGGTGGTGAGCCGAAGGCCCACCACCAATAGCCCTCCGCAGGAGCTAGCCAAAAAGTCCGCCCGGAGGGCGGCTTTGCGGCTAGTATATATATATATATATATATATATATATATATATATATTATATATATATATATATATATATATATATATATATATATATATAAAATATATATATATATGTATATACAATTTTTTTTTACATCATAGCCAACCCAAGCATATCATATCACAGCATAGGCCAAGGGCAAAAAAAAAAAGCAACACAAAGCTCGTTTAGTTGCCAGTCCCTGTAAAGAAGACAGTAAGAGAATATAGAAAGGGGGGTGGGCCAATTTAGTTTGGGAGATGTCTTGTTACTGTTCTCTTGAAGAAATTGAAGTCGTAGGAAGGTGGAACATTATTAACAGGAAAAGAGTTCCAGAGTTTACCAGTGAAGTGGATGAAAGAGTGAAGATACTGGTTAATTTTTGCATTAAGAATATGGACAGAATAGGGATGCGAATGAGTAGAAAGTCTTGTGCAGCGAGGCCGCGGGAGGGAGGAAGGCATGCAGTTAGCAAATTCAGAAGAGCAGTTAGCATGAAAATCAGGGTAGAATATAGCAAGAGAAGCAACATTACTGGGGTGATTAAAAATTGAAGACAGTCAGTCAAGAGTTAGGGAGTTAATGATATGAAAAGCTTTTGATTCTACCCTGTTTAGGAGAGCTGTATGAGTGGATCCCATGTGAGACATAATCCATACATGGGCGGATAAGGCCCCTGTAGAGAGCAGGCAAGCAGCTGGGAGAGAAAAAAATGGACACAGGTGCCACAGGACACCTAACTTCTTAGAAGCTGTTTTAATAAAAGATGTAATGTGAGGTTTTCAGATCATATTTTTAGCAAAGGATAGTCCAAGAATGTTCATTGTGGAAGAGGGAGACAGTTGAGTGTCACTGAAAAAAAGGGGATAGTTGTTTGGAAGGTTATATATCGAGTAGATAGGTGAAGAAATTGGGTTTTTGAGGCATTGAGCAAAACAAGGTTTGCTTTGCCCCAATCAGAAATTATAGAAAGATCAGAAGTTAGGCCTTTGTGGATCTCTCCGTGAGTCACTTAGTTCATGTTAAGTTGGATTTCTAATGAACGACGTTGAAAACTGCAGAGTAGAGTCATCAGCGTAGGAGTGGATAGGGCTTTGAGTTAGACTTAGAAGATCATTAATGAATAATAGAAAGAGAGTGGGTGATAGGACAGAACCCTGGGGAACACCACTATTGATAGACGTAGGAGAAGAACAATGTCCGTCTACAGTAGCTGCAATAGAACGGTTTGAAAGGAAACTTAAGATGAAGGTACAGAGAGAAGGATAAAAACCGAATGAGGGTAGTTTGGAAATTTAAGATTTGTGCCAGACTCTATCAAAAGCTTTTGATATGTCAAGGGCAACAGCAAAAGTTTCACCGAAACCCCTAAAGGAGGATGGCCAAGATTTAGTTAGGGAAGCCAGAAGATTGCCAGTTGATCGCCCTTTACGAAAACCGTACTGACGATCAGATAGAAGATTGTGAGCATTTATATGCTTAAGAATCTTCTTATTAAGTATAGATTCAAATGCTTTAGAAAGGCAGGAAGTCAAAGCTATAGGACGGTAGTTTGAAGGATTAGAACGGTCACCCTTCTTAGGAACAGGTTGGATGTGAGCAAACTTCCAGCAAGAAGGAAATGTTGAAATAGATAGACAAAGACGGAAAAGTTTGACCAGGCAGAGTGCAAGCACAGAAGCACAAATTTTGAGAACAATACGAGAAATTCTGTCAGGACCGTAAGCCTTCCGAGGATCTAGGCCAGAAAGGGCAAAGAAAAAACATCATTACGAAGGATCTTAATAACAGACATAGCATAGTCAGAGGATGGAGAAGGAGGAAAAAGATCTTTATCAACCAGCGTGGAATGTTTAGCAATGGTTTGAGCAAAAAGTTCAGCTTTATAAATATATGGGACACCTGTGGAGCCGTTCGGGAGAAGGATAGGAAGGAAAGATGAAGAGGAAAAATGGTTAGAGAGTTTTTAGCTAGATGCCAGAATTCACTAGAGGAGTCTGATTCAGAAAGATTTTGACATTTTCTACGAATGAAGTAGTTTTTAGAAAGTTGAAGAAAAGATTT
>JACEEZ010022048.1:210000-222500 GCA_016584305.1 Chionoecetes opilio
AAGTAAACAGCCATGTAAGTCCTCAAGATGCGCATGTAACAAGTCGAGGCTACCATGCACAATGTTTTGTGCTTGTCAATCCTCCATTGAATGTTGCAATGATCAAACACGAACAGCAGTTGATGAGGATGATGAGGATGATTACTAATTACCTCATGAATTATGCATTTATGCCCATAAGAAATTGAGGACTCAAAACGATCTGAATAAAAAAACTGTCAATCTTTATTACTTTCATGTTGCACAAGTAATATTATTATATACTAGTATAAGTATAAAAATTCACACACACACAAAAAAGTAAAAGGCAGCCATTTTGAAAATGGTGGTCATTTTGGATCTGAAAATACCAGAAATGAATTTTCTGGGTCAAAATACCCTAGAATCCATGTATTGGTTGATCGGTTATGTCAACTTGTAAGGGAATTATGGTATATTATGTATTTTGATATTTCCTTGGCGGCCATTTTGTTTTATGCTAATTATCTCCAATTGCCCAAGGTTGACAGCGAGCCAACCAAGATATTTTTCAAACTGGATATATGGGCAAACAAAATCCACCGAAAAAAAAAAACTAAGACCCTAAAACAAGGTTGAGTCTGGTGGCTGCCGGACTAATGAGAATCCTGCCTGCGCCACCACGGGCGAGGACCAACCATCAGAGCCCTCAAGTGAACCTCCAGAGCCTACCATCCGAGCCCTGGGTCACCACTGCCTACAGGCGCTATAGGCACACATGTAAAAATAAATAAAAATAAATATATATATATATATATATATATATATAATTTTTTTTTACATCACAAAGGACTGGCCAAGGGCACAACAAAAAGAAGTAACACAAAGCCCGCTTAGTTGGCAGTCCCTATAAAGAAGACAGTAAAAGAATAAACAAGGAGGGTGAGCCAATTTAGTTCGGGAGCTGTCTTTTTACTCTTCTTTTGAAAAGATTTAAATCATAGGAAAATGGAAAAATAGAAACAGGAAGAGAGTTCCAGAGTTTACCAGTGAAAGGGATGAAATAGTAAAGATACTGATTAACTCTTGCATTAGGAAGATTAGGAAGATGGACATAATAGGGATGAGAATGAGTAGAAAGTCTTGTGCAGCGAGGCCGCGGGAGGGGGGGAGGCATGCAGTTAGCAAGTTCAGAAGAGCAGTGAGCATGAAAATAACGGTAGAAGAGAGCAAGAGAAGCAACATTGCAGCGGTGACTTAAAGATTGAAGACAGTCAGTCAAAGGAGAGGAGTTGATGCGACGAAAAGATTTTGTCTCAACCCTGTTTAGGAGAGCTGTATGAGTGGATCCCCCCCAAACATGTGAGACATACTCCATACGTGGGCGGATAAGGCCCCTGTAGAGAGCAAGCAACTGGGAGGGAGAAAAAAAAGGATGCAGACGCCACAGGACACCTAACTTCTTAGAAGCTGTTTCAGCAAGAGATGAGATGTGAGATTTCCAGTTCAGATTTTTAGTAGAGGATAGTCCTAGAATGTTCATTGTAGAAGGAGACAGTTGAGTGTCATTGAAGAAGAGGGGATAGTTATCTGGTAGGTTTTGTCGAGTAGATAGGTGAAAAAATTGGGTTTTTGAGGTATTGAACAAAACAAGGTTTGCTTTGCCCCAATCAGATACATATAATATACATGTTTTGAATCAGTATTTTATATATACAAATCTTGAAAAGGAATGAAACAAATAAATGTGTTCATTCTATGTACTAATCATTTCAAACAAAATGTGACTTCTAGTACATCTCAAAAAATTCTGGTAAAATACCATCCCATATCGAAGACAGTTACTTTGATTTCCAGAACGAGAAATTGAAACAAAAACTGTGTGTGTGTGTGTGTGTGTGTGTGTGTGTGGTGTGTGTGTGTGTGTGTGTGTGTGTGTGTGCATGTGCGTGCGTGGCCGGACAGTTTGCCTACGGACACTTTGCCTACGGACAGTTTGCCTACGGACACTTTGCCTACGGACACTTTGCCTACGGACAGTTTGCCTACGGACACTTGCCTACGGACACTTTGCCTACGGACAGTTTGCCTACGGACACTTTGCCTACGGACACTTTGCCTACGGACAGTTTGCCTATGGACAGTTTGCCTATGGACAGTTTGCCTACGGACAGTTTGCCTATGGACAGTTTGCCTACGGACAGTTTGCCTACGGACAGTTTGCCTACGGACAGTTTGCCTACGGACACTTGCCTACCGGACAGTTTGCCTACGGACAGTTTGCCTACGGACAGTTTGCCTACGGACAGTTTGCCTACGGACAGTTTGCCTACGGACAGTTTGCCTACGGACACTTGCCTACCGGACAGTTTGCCTATGGACAGTTTGCCTATGGACAGTTTGCCTATGGACAGTTTGCCTACGGACAGTTTGCCTATGGACAGTTTGCCTACGGACAGTTTGCCTACGGACAGTTTGCCTACGGACAGTTTGCCTACGGACAGTTTGCCTACGGACAGTTTGCCTACGGACAGTTTGCCTACGGACAGTTTGCCTACGGACAGTTTGCCTACGGACAGTTTGCCTATGGACAGTTTGCCTACGGACAGTTTGCCTACGGACAGTTTGCCTACGGACACTTTGCCTACGGACAGTTTGCCTATGGACAGTTTGCCTATGGACAGTTTGCCTATGGACAGTTTGCCTATGGACAGTTTGCCTATGGACAGTTTGCCTATGGACAGTTTGCCTATGGACAGTTTGCCTACGGACAGTTTGCCTATGGACAGTTTGCCTACGGACAGTTTGCCTACGGATAATGTGCCTACCGGACAGTTTGCCTAACGGACATTATGCCTACCGGACATTATGCCTACCGGACATTATGCCTACCGGACATCGGACATTATGCCTACCGGACATCGGACATTATGCCTACCGGACATTATGCCTACCGGACATCGGACATTATGCCTACCGGACATCGGACATTATGCCTACCGGACATTATGCCTACCGGACATTATGCCTACCGGACATCGGACATTATGCCTACCGGACATTATGCCTACCGGACATCGGACATTATGCCTACCGGACATTATGCCTACCGGACATTATGCCTACCGGACATCGGACATTATGCCTACCGGACATTATGCCTACCGGACATCGGACATTATGCCTACCGGACATTATGCCTACCGGACATTAGGCCTACCGGACATCGGACATTATGCCTACCGGACATTATGCCTACCGGACATTAGGCCTACCGGACATCGGACATTATGCCTACCGGACATTATGCCTACCGGACATCGGACATTATGCCTACCGGACATTATGCCTACCGGACATTAGGCCTACCGGACATCGGACATTATGCCTACGGGCACCATGCTTACCGGACATTATGGCTACCGGACATTATGCCTACCGGACATCGGACATTATGCCTACCGGACATTATGCCTACCGGACATTAGGCCTACCGGACATCGGACATTATGCCTACGGGCACCATGCTTACCGGACATTATGGCTACCGGACATGACGCCTGAAGGACGACGCGCCTGACAGACGCGCCTAACAGACGCAGCGTTTTTATTTCATTCTATTTTATTGTCATATATTTAATATAATTTTATTTACATTCATTAGAATTTTGACAAATATAAAAGAATAAAATGCATATATATAAAATTAGTCTGAAATTCATGTCTAAAATATATTTTTTCAAAAAGCATATATAAAATAAGATTTAAAAAAATCAAATTTGAAACCAAAAAATCAATCTAGAATGGACTGACATAGTCAGAAATTCTATAAATTGTGAGCAATGCCACGAAGATATTCAAGAACCGGGGTGGTGTCATACTTCTCCACGAGGTTCTTCAGGCGTTGATTGACATACTCGTACTTTTTTCTTGGTTGGTGGCAAAACAACTCCAGCGTTGGCGTGATCAATAAGGAGTTCGTTGTCGGCTTGCTCTTGACGCAATCGGTCAACAAGTCGACACAGAGTTGGGTGCTTAATGGCGACTCGTTGGTCGAAGGCTCTGTGCCAGCCTTCTATCAAGTTGTTGGTGTGAGGTAAATCTGGTAAAACTCTTTCATAGACATTCCAAAGTTCTTGCGGAAAAGCAGGCTGTCTTCATCGACCTCGCTGCACATTTCCAATCCACGTAGCCTGGAAATAGATTAGAAAGTCTCCCAGGATCTCGCCCGTTTCCTCGTCCAGTGCAGACATAAATCGTTCAAACGTGTCGGTAACATCTTGTAGAGAAACAAATGCAAACGCTTGAAGTGAAGTTTAGGTTGATAATGATTGTTCAAAAATACCCTCACTAGTCTATGAAACAGTTTTTCGCTAGGCATCGTTCGTTGTCAGGTATAATGTCCGGTAGGTATAATGTCCGGTAGGCATGATGTCCGGTAGGCATAATGTCCGGTAGGCATAATGTCCGGTAGGCATAATGTCCGGTAGGCATAATGTCCGGTAGGCATAATGTCCGGTAGGCATAATGTCCGGTAGGCATGATGTCCGGTAGGCATAATGTCCGGTAGGCACGATGTCCGGTAGGCATAATGTCCGGTAGGCACATTGTCCATAGGCAAACTGTCCGTAGGCAAACTGTCCGGGTACCGTGTGTGTGCGTGCGCGCGTAGTGCGCGCGCGTATGTGTGTGTGTGTGTGTGTGTGTGTGTGTGTGTGTGTGTGTGTGTGTGTAAGCACACCTGCGTGCTTGCATGCAGGTGTGCTTGCATGCGTGCGTGCGAGCGTGCGTCCATATGTGCGTGCGTGCGTGCATCCCCGCCACGTTCCCTCCGCTTCCCTTTTCTCCAAGGTACATTACTGCACCATCCTGCTCGATACACGCTACGTTCAACTCTGCATGCCTCGCCTCACCCATGTGAAGCAAAGGTCCTCCGCCAGGCACAATCACGGCTAAGTAGATAGGACAACGCCCACAAACCTAAGTTACGTGCCTCACAAAATGTGGTAAACGAATTATGTGGTGAGCGCGTTTCAGCGACCACAGCTTGTCGATGATTACTATTTCTCTTAACAACGATTCTTACAGCAAATACTGCTACTGAATTTCAAACTCGCTAGTTGCAACGCCACAAACTCCGCCTTTGTCTTGTGCACACAATTGGCCGATTTTCTAAACATGGACTTGGGGTAACCTAAGACTAACCATGTCTTTAGACCAGACATTTAAGCTTTTTAACCATTTTTCCAGGGGGTTTAGTCTCAGATTGGAATTGCTAGACACTCACTAACCTCTCCAACATCCAAGTGTAATGATATTATACCCCGGACAAATGTTTAAAGCACTGAAAGGTCTGTCTCAAGCCATGGTTAGTCTTAGGTTAGCCCTTGTCCAGGTTAAAAAAATCGGCCATATAAATCGGCGTCCTCGGGCTCGGTGATTGAGGCCAACAGTTCTAAAGTGCTAATCTACCCCATTTCGTATAGGGTTATCGTATGCACAGGTTTTATTAAAGGCATCAGTGGCATAAGCAATGCCAAGTTTATACAGTATTTTTCTTATATCGTCTGACAAAGGACCGGTAATGGTTGCTCCAGTGCGTGAGTAAGTGTTTATATTCCACGTGTCCCAAGACGTCTTTCGGTCTTAAATAAACTATAATCAAGTCAGGCAGAGACACGAGGACACGTCAGTTGAAGTGGGTGGAATAGATAGGGTGGGAGGCTGCGGGGCGAAGAGCTTGAGAAGAGTAGCGTGTGGAAGGAAGGCTGAAAGGAAGTCTCAGAAAAAAATATTAGCTGACGGTCCACCTTGTTATCTTTGTCTCATATTTTGACTGGCTTTTCATATTTGAAAGTCAATTTTTGCTTTGTTTCTTGAGGCTATTATATATATTTTTTCTCAAGCTATTTCGTTTGTTTAATTATATTTCAACGCGGTAAGTCTCTAGGTACAACGTGAGTGGAGGTAATTAGCATCATTTATAGGCTTTATCTTCATCATTGTAATCATTAGTCAGACAGGTATGAAATAATTAATTGTAGCTAAATGAAACATGTTACCATAGTAGCTTTGAAATATATTTAGTAATTTTCTAGCATCCGGCAGCAGCATCACAGCAGCAGCATCACAGCAAATCTTATGCAAACCCAACTGACAAAACCCAACTACGTATGTCCTATAAATGAGACTGCTAAATACAATAACTTTTACCATAATATATTTACATATATACCCATTAACTCTCTCATCATATAAGTTTGATCATATATATTCTGTCTATCTCTATAGTATGCGTGAGATAATAATGATCTGTCACGCAATCATATATCCACAAGGACGTAAAAGTACTATTGTGCGTGGCCGAGCAGTATCAGAAAATTATCTTTCATGGTATTATAGATCGCCTTTGTTCAGGGGAGGCGGTAGTAGAGCGGTTAGCGTCTCCTAGTGGCGTTCACGATGACCAGAGTTCGATCCCCGATGAGAAGCAAAATCCACTTAAAATCTTTCTGCACCGTCGAGTGACTAAGAACGTCCCCTAAGAACACCCACATGCTGCCCATGAACTCTACCTTTGATTGCGAGTGCATCGGAGGACACAGGGGGCATGAGCTTCTAATCACAGGCGTCACTATAAAAATCCTGCCTGCGCCACCATGGGCGAGAGCCAACCATCACAGCCCTCAAGTGAACCTCTAGGCCCCTAGGGCCTACCATCCGAGCCCTGGAGGTCACTGCCTACAGGCGCTATAGGCACAAATGTAAAACAACAACAACCAAAAAACAATATATGGAGTGTCATAAACACAGAATGTGTGTCAAGATATGTGTCAGACATTCCTACAGCGTTGCCTAAATACGGATTCAGCATTTGCTTGGTGACTTGGTTCCATGACTTAGTATGAGATAGGTAGGCGTTGTATGTAGTAGTTGACAGGGAGTCACTGTTGGTCACTTCACCAATCAAAGGAATTTAATGCTATGACGAAAGATTGACATTATGAAACAGGAGGTCATAAGTTACCTTTATAAATAGGGAGATAAAAAACTTACAAATTACATTATATGGGAGAAGATTGCTCAAATTAATTCTCGACACGGAACAGTTAACTCATTTCGCCCGCACTTTTGTATATTTCTAGGAAAGATAATTTTTCGTGAGTTTAATTGATGGAAGATAGTTTTTGTTGAAGGACTTTGTTCTGTTCATCTTCTTGGCTACCAGAATGGACAATTATTGATTTTGTGAGCATGTATGATTCATGGAAATATTTATGTTATTTGTGTGAGCGTACATAATACGTTGTGACTGTTATATTGGAGGGCGTTGTGACTGTTATATTGGAGGGCGTTGTGACTGTTACATTGGAGGGCGTTGTGACTGTTATATTGGAGGGCGTTGTGACTGTTATATTGGAGGGCGTTGTGACTGTTATATTGGAGGGCGTTGTGACTGTTATATTGGAGGGCGTTGTGACTGTTATATTGGAGGGCGTTGTGACTGTTATATTGGAGGGCGTTGTGACTGTTATATTGGAGGGCGTTGAGCTATCTGAAATATCTTTTCCTTTTGTTATTGATGTCCTTCATTATTAATGCATTTCATTGCGTTGTGTGATTACTTTCACAGGTTGATACATTTTTTTCCTCTTCAGATGCGCACCTTTTATTCCTGGTCCTTGTGCCCACATTCAGAATATACTTTAAATGATTTTATTTTGCAGCGCTTTTGAGGTACTCAAGGTTGAAGAGCTTTTCATACATGATTTATTGTTATCAAAGGTGTCTCGCTCTATCTGGTAGTGCTATGATCATTGTGACAATTCTTACTACTGATTCTGAAGTCTTCTTGGCAATTTCAGTTTTCATATTTCAAATATTCTTGTCCTAGAGAATTTTTACATAATGCAGATTTTTTTCTCTGTAAATTTGCTATGTTCCATGCAAAGACTACTCTATACTTATAGAGTAGTCTTTGTTCCATGCTTTCGGTCCGTATCTCTTCTCCGCCGTGGTTGTGTATGCGAGTCTGTATGTCTGCGTTGAATATTAGCACACAGCGTTTGGCCTTCAGTTCTAGTGGAGTTTAGGGAAAAATTGATTCCCTTCCAGTTGCTTGCCTGCGGTGCCATTAATTAAAGATCTTGTTAAGTTCAACGTTCGAACTGGTGATGAAAACTAAGGCATCCACTGTAGGAATAATCCTCATAGATCTCGTTAGATGAGATAATTCCAGGTAGCTTTAGCTTTCTGTTTGTATATTTTGTGTTGTCAGATTAAGTTTTAGCTCTTGCTATTTTCCACTTGTACGTACGCCAGTGATGGCACACAGCCAATTTTGGGCTAGGGCCCGACTTGACGGCACAGCTATTGTATCTTGCCCATATTCAAGACTGCTCTCAGGGCAGTCAGGGCAGAGCCTCAGCTACACTAGATTATTATTTCTGGGAAATGAAAGTCCTCCCTACAGCTAAGGTGGAGTCGTATGGGACCCATAATCAGCCTACTTAGTACCAGGTGTCGCAGTTCCCTTGACTAGCTGCTCCAATTGGGTTTTACATATTATAGTGTTAAGAATTGTCGTCCACCTCACTGGCTACCCATAACTGGCCCGGCCTAAGGGGCCTCATGCGTTTGGCGCTCGGCTTTGTATATATATATATATATATATATATATAATTCTGTTTATGAATATGGCGCCTGTAGGCTACTTCCATGAGGACTTGGATGGATAGTCCTCTATGGGTCCTTATGAGGGCCATAATGATTGGTCCTCGCCTGTGGTGGCGGAGGAAGATTTTAATAGTGACGCCTTGTAGAGGCTTAGCCGACCCCCGATGCATTCGCCGTCGAAGCTGATGGGCGACATGTGGGTAGACTTCGGCCACTCGATGAAGAAGAAAAGATTTGCACCCGGTGAAACTTGACTTGTGACGCCGAGCTCAGCACTATATACCATGAAAGACTTACACCTGACAAGACTCGAACTCTGCTCGTTGAGCTCACCACTTCCAGGCGCTAACAACTCTGCCACCGCCTCCCCAATACTAGGAACCCAAAGTGAGGAACTGCGCGAGGAAGCAAAGATTAAGCATAAAGACGACGGAGGGAAACTATAAACACAGTTGCGAATCCACTGGCAACGTTGCGCGGCCAGTTGCTTGTCGTTGGCTGGTTACATTGTTGACTACTACTGTTTGACTACTTTATAGCAACATGAAATGCAGCATTATATACCTGGGCTGACACTCATCCGCAAGGGGAGTGCCCAGTTACACAGGTAAGTTGAAAGATGACTGTTGAACAGAATGAGGCAAGCTTAGTGAGCCGCGAGGCGAACTGCCAACACAATGTAGTGGAGCGAGGTGAACTACGTCCGATTACTGTCGCTGCTACTTAACAAGTGGCAGAGGGAAAGCAAGGATATGACTGCTGGCTTCACATGTCAGGCAATCAGCTGGCGAGTATCATGCGACGATAGTGCTGCCAACCGTAGGGAAATGTTCCTAAACGCAGGACTTTCACCATACTTCAGAGGCTTAGGGACACACGTAGGAACGCCCAGGCAAAATTTTCATGAACATAGGTATTTTTTGGACACTTACTGATTATCAGTATATTTTTGTGTAATAAAATGAGTAAATAAAGAAATTTCGTTTACTTTATGCCATCATAAATTCCCTCTTTTTCCTCGTCGTTTTCTTTGATAAAAGTACAAGCAAATTACATCTCAAGCAAATATCTTCAGTCTCAACTAAGAAGACATCATCTTTGGTCTCAAGGCTCTCGGATCTGTCACATAATGAATCACACGTGTACAATAGTCACTAGACAGCAGCACCCACCATCAGCCTTTTCCTTGTCGTTTGTTTGAAAAAACTTTTTTGTGGCATCAGCTCCATTTTAACGTAGTCTGGAAAATATCAAACAATAGTAAAGGGTTCGAATACACTGAGAAAATTATGAGAGAAAAGGCGAACTCTTGAAAGATGAAAAGTTTCCGCGGAGAAACAGCGCTTAAGACCTGCATGGCTGGAGATAATTCAATTATTGTCTTCTTATATCAAATGAAGGTGCTCGGAAACAGCTTGATAGTCTCCTGGCTATTGAACAATACTAAGGTATGAGTGGTACGATCATGCGATGCCCATCAATTTGCTGTCTTTTTCCATTTGTCTAATCGATAGCTGAGTCTATCAAGTTAGCTCAATGATTACCTCAGAGCCGGGCCAAGCCTTTATGGGGTCCTCTGCAGAATTATATTTAGGTTCCTCCCCCTTCCCCCCGGCGCCATACTGTTGAATACGAACAATGCTTGATCATTCAGATGCTGCAAATTGTACACACCTTTCATAAACCTTGTTGATTGTATCTGTGAGTATTTCACATGAAAGATTCAAGCTATCTATTTAGTGATACATTAATAACGCTCTTGGGGGCTCCCTGACCACCATGGAGGCCCCAAGCAGGCGCCTAGGACGCTAATGCCTTGGTGTGGGTCGGGTCTGGATTAACAAAGGATGTAAAATGTTTCAAGCTTTTTCTTTTCTTTTTAAGTGTGTGTGTGTGTGTGTGTGTGTGTGTGTGTGTGTGTGTGTATGTGTGTGTGTGTAGTTGTATTGAACTAGTTGTATTTTACAGGACCTGAGCTACACTCGTATGGCCCGTCTCCATATCTACATTTTACCATTCATCCAGAATCCTTAGTGCTTAGTGTTGGCCGAAACCACCACTCCGGGAGGCGGGTCACAAACCCCCGACCCGGTACCCATTCACTGTTTTTTTTTTTTTTTGCTGGGCTCGGGTTTTTAAGAATACCGGCCATCTCTCTTCGCTCCGCCCGAGGATCGAACCCGGGACTTCTCAGTTGTGAACCAAGCGTGCTACCACTACACTACGGAGTGCCGTGTGTGTGTGTGTGTGTGTGTGTGTGTGTGTGTGTGTGTGTGTGTGTGTGTGTGTGTGTGTGTGTGTGTGTGTGTGTGTGTGTGTGTGTGTGTGTGTGTGTGTGTGCTTATTGTTTGAAACATTCCAAGTCATTTGAGCGTGTGATCTTCTTCGTGAGTTATTGAACACATACACCAAGATATGGGTATTTCTTCTATATGAAAAAAAGATATATTCAGGTAAGGGCAAGTGCAGGGTCTTTGCCTGTGTACGCAGGGACACGTAGGGACTTTTCACGACTTTCGCCAGAATTGTTGTAACACAAATAACATTTTGTGTTGGCAACACTGTTGTAAGTGTTCCTTCTTGGTTCAACTTGGTGTCATCCAAGGTGAATGCACATATTGTACATTTATTTGGACTTCACAGAGACTTGGCTGGACTGCGATGGCGTGGTTTGGCATAATTATTGCCTGACTGCGGTGAGCAGGCAGGCGTCTGCTCCCTACTGCTGTTGGCTGTGTTCTGAGTCTTTCTCACAGGCCATGTCCGTGTGAGAGCGAAGGACAGCCCTGCTAAGGGCTAGCCCTGTCGTTAAGTGTAGTCAGCTCATTTATGACACCGACGAAGTCTCGCACCAGCAATTAAGAAGCTATGTCATATCCATTCTCATAGAGGGAAAGGATATGACTGTGCATTATCTAAGTATTTATATGAAATTCTAGGTTATGTATCTAATCTTATCTTGCTACATATTAATATGTACGAAAAATGTGAAGTTCAAGATTATATAAGTTTCATATATGTCGATCACTTATGAAGAAATTGTTGTATTTAAATCTAGTTTTGTGTTGGAGCGCTGTAGCGCCTGTGTCCTGCAGGCTATTGTCTTCTTTCCTTCTTTTTTATTTTCTTTCCTTGAGGGCTCAGGCAGGAGGTGGGCCCTGCACATTTTGGAGGGCTGTGATGGTTGGCCCTCACCCGTGGTGGCGCAAGCTGGATTTTTCAGTGACAACTGTGCATGATGATTTGATTTGAGGCTCATGCTGGCCCCTGGTGCCCTCCGCCGTGCACTTGCAATCGTAGTCGAAGGTGAGGTTGATGGGTAGCATGTGGAAACTTTCGGCTACTCGATGATAGAAGCAGTTGCTCCTGTACAACCTATGTATTTCCATAGTTGTATTTACCTATTTATATTTTACAGGGCCTGAGCTACACTCGTATGGCCCCGTCTCCATATCTACATGTTATTTTGTCTCAGACTTTTGTTGAATTCTTTTAGTGGTTGTTGGCCTAAGGCGGGTTTGGGGATCATGGGTTGCACCCTTTTAGCTCCCCGCCGCGGCAGGTGCCGGGCCACCACCCCGAAAGGCGGGACACAGCCCCCGTCTAACATCCATCACACATTCACTGCTGGGTGGACAGAGGCTCAGCGAGATTTTCAAGGAGACCGCCCATCTTTCTCCGCTCCGCAGCCTCCGCCCCGGAATCGAACCCGGGATTGCTCGGTTGTGAACCGAGTGTGTTAATAAATACACTACGGAGTACCCCGAGTGTATTCATCTAGTTGTATTCATCTAGTTGTATTTTACAGGGCTGAGCTACACTCGTATGGCCCCGTCTCCATATATACATTTTTCATTTTTGCTTCC
>JACEEZ010022048.1:225000-227500 GCA_016584305.1 Chionoecetes opilio
GGCCCCCACACCCCTTGTCTCCAGGCCCCCCACACCCTTGTCTCCAGGCCCCCCACACCCCTTGTCTCCAGGCCCCCACACCCCTTGTCTCCAGGCCACCCACACCCCTTGTCTCCAGGCCACCCACACCCCTTGTCTCCAGGCCCCCCACACCCCTTGTCTCCAGGCCCCCCACACCCCTTGTCTCCAGGCCACCCACACCCCTTGTCTCCAGGCCCCCCACACCCCTTGTCTCCAGGCCCCCACACCCCTTGTCTCCAGGCCCCCACACCCCTTGTCTCCAGGCCCCCCACCCCTTGTCTCCAGGCCCCCCACACCCCTTGTCTCCAGGCCACCCACACCCCTTGTCTCCAGGCCCCCACACCCCTTGTCTCCAGGCCCCCCACACCCCTTGTCTCCAGGCCACCCACACCCCTTGTCTCCAGGCCCCCACACCCCTTGTCTCCAGGCCCCCACACCCCTTGTCTCCAGGCCCCCACACCCCTTGTCTCCAGGCCCCCACACCCCTTGTCTCCAGGCCCCCACACCCCTTGTCTCCAGGCCCCCACACCCCTTGTCTCCAGGCCCCCCACACCCCTTGTCTCCAGGCCCCCCACACCCCTTGTCTCCAGGCCCCCACACCCCTTGTCTCCAGGGCCCCCACACCCCTTGTCTCCAGGCCCCCACACCCCTTGTCTCCAGGCCCCCCACACCCCTTGTCTCCAGGCCCCCACACCCCTTGTCTCCAGGCCCCCACACCCCTTGTCTCCAGGCCCCCACACCCCTTGTCTCCAGGCCCCCCACACCACTTGTCTCCAGGCCCCCCACACCCCTTGTCTCCAGGCCCCCACACCCCTTGTCTCCAGGCCCCCACACCCTTGTCTCCAGGCCCCCACACCCCTTGTCTCCAGGCCCCCACACCCCTTGTCTCCAGGCCCCCCACACCCCTTGTCTCCAGGCCCCCACACCCCTTGTCTCCAGGCCCCCACACCCCTTGTCTCCAGGCCCCCACACCCCTTGTCTCCAGGCCCCCACACCCCTTGTCTCCAGGGCCCCCACACCCCTTGTCTCCAGGCCCCCACACCCCTTGTCTCCAGGCCCCCACACCCCTTGTCTCCAGGCCCCCACACCCCTTGTCTCCAGGCCCCCACACCCCTTGTCTCCAGGCCCCCACACCCCTTGTCTCCAGGCCCCCACCCCCTTGTCTCCAGGCCCCCACACCCCTTGTCTCCAGGCCCCCCACACCCCTTGTCTCCAGGCCCCCCACACCCCTTGTCTCCAGGCCCCCACACCCCTTGTCTCCAGGCCCCCCACACCCCTTGTCTCCAGGCCCCCACACCCCTTGTCTCCAGGCCCCCACACCCCTTGTCTCCAGGCCCCCACACCCCTTGTCTCCAGGCCCCCACACCCTTGTCTCCAGGCCCCACACCCCTTGTCTCCAGGCCCCCACACCCCTTGTCTCAGGCCCCACACCCTTGTCTCCAGGCCCCACACCCCTTGTCTCCAGGCCCCCACAACCCCTTGTCTCCAGGCCCCACACCCTTGTCTCAGCCCCCACACCCCTTGTCTCCAGGCCCCACACCCCTTGTCTCCAGGCCCCCACACCCCTTGTCTCCAGGCCCCCACACCCCTTCCACCCACCACTTCTTCAACCAAGATATCTCAAAATAATCCTGAATCAGAATGTTAATAATAATATTGATAACATAATAATAATGATATTGATTACAATAATGATACATATAATGATAATAGTAATAATGGTAATTTTGATAAAAATTTAAATGGTAATAATAACTATAATATTTATTATAATGATAACAATATTAATAATAATAACAATATAATGATGATAACGATAATTATAATGATGATAATAATAGTGCTGATAATAATAACAATAATTACATAATAATAGTAATAATAACAAAATAATATTCATAAATGTCTAGGCAGGTAGTGAAACCTCGCAAAACAGCACCGTAGAGTGCTCACCATACATAGAGATTCATACCTACTTCTGTGTAGCGACTTTCTTCGCTCACCCTCGCGAGCAGGCTTCATGTTAAAGCGAAGGCTGAGCTTCAAGTTAAACACTTGACAGTTCTTCATTGTTCTCTTTTTGCTCACGGTCCCCTAGGTAATTACCCACGACCCCCTAAGGGGGCGCGCCCCTCAGGTTAAGAATCGCTGGTCTAACATGATATCCCAAGTTAATAGGTTTACGGAGATTCTCACACCAGGATCTCGTGAGAAGCTTCTTATTGTCGGGAGGTCTCGATCCAATGGGACTTATCTATGAAAACGTTTGTCTACTTGCCGAGGAAAAGTGGTCGGGTCCAAAGGGTCGCAAAAAAGGTCGTTGACCTACCATGGAGGCCATTGCGGTACCAAAGAACTCGCAGAAAACAACTAAAATTTCCTTGGCAGTCCATTTCCTTATCGTCCCACCACTTCTCTCCTCTCGCTCGGCTTCATCTGATTCATCATCTCATTTGTTTAGAGGTTCAGAGCATCATGA
>JACEEZ010022048.1:235000-260000 GCA_016584305.1 Chionoecetes opilio
ATGTACTAAATCTAGCAATAAAATGAAATAATAAAATCTACAAAAGGCAAATAAAATAGTGAAGCAATAAAATATTAAGATATAGCAGGCATACTAGGGTCGAGTAAAACTAAGTAAAATTACAGACATGAACATAATAAATGGCATCAATCAAAGGAACTTGACGTTAAACATTTATTGCTGAAATTGTTTACTTAATAGGTGCTTTTTTAGACGCGTTTTGAAAGTGGTGAAGGAAGTGGCGTGCTTTACATCATTAGGGAGGCTGTTCCAAAGAGTGGGCGCAGCCACTTGGAAGGACCTGTGCCCAAGCAGGTGTTACACCGGGGTACAGGGAGCTGTTCTGTCTGCCTAGTGTCGACACTGTATGCATGCATGTCACTGACTGTGGGTAGTGAGAACAACCAAATAGGAAGATTTTTATTTATTAAGTTATACGTATATTATTATTGCCACCTCAAGTTTGTGTTTTTGATTTATTTTCAGCCATCCCAGCTCTTATCATATATCAAGAAAGGAGTGACAGGGTCACTCTTGGCAGCTCCTCCAAGAGCAACTTTAGCAGCAAAATGTTGCAATTTTTACACTCGTTGGATTTGAGTGGCATTGGTTGTTCCCCAGATGGCAATGCCGTAGTTTATGATGCTCATGACTAATGACTGTCTATAATAATATAAGCGAAAGTGTGTCTGTCTGTCTGTCTGTCTGTGTGTGTGTGTGTGTGTGTGTGTGGTATAGGTTCCGCCCCCCGTGGCGCAATCACCTCATATGGCACATTTTTGGAACCGGGTTGACCAGGGGAAGGTCATAAGCCTACTTATGAGATGATTCGATCACTTTTTTTTTTTTTTTTTTTTTTAGCAGCCTATTAGCGATAATTGTGAAAAAAAAGTGGGTTGCGAGAATTGAGGAAACCTTGATGTAGGGTGATGGGTAATGGGTGAGTGAATGGGTGGGGTGATGGGTAATGCGTGTGGGGTGATGGGTGAGTGAATGGGTGGGGGGTGATGGGTTGGGGGTGATGGGTGATGGGTGAGGGAATAGGTGGGGGGTGATGGGTAATGGTAAATATAAGCGAAAGTGTGTCTGTCTGTCTGTCTGTGTGTGTGTGTGTGTGTGTGTGTGTGTGTGTGTGTGTGTGTGTGTGTGTGTGTCTGGTATAGGTTCCGCCCCCCGTGGCGCAATCACCTCATATGGCACATTTTTGGAACCGGGTTGACCAGGGGAAGGTTTTAAGCCCAATTACGAGATGATCCGATCACTTTTTTTTTTTTTAGCAGCCTATTAGCGATAATTGTAAAAAAAAAGTGGGTTGCGAGAATTGAGGAAACCTTGATGTAGGGTGATGGGTAATGGGTGAGTGAATGGGTGGGGTGATGGGTAATGGGTGTGGGGTGATGGGTGAGTGAATGGGTGGGGGGTGATGGGTTGGGGGTGATGGGTTGGGGTGATGGGTGATGGGTGAGGGAATAGGTGGGGGGTGATGGGTAATGGGTGAGTGAATGGGTGTGTGGTGATGGGTAATGGGTGAGTGAATGGGTGGGGGGTGATGGGTAATGGGTGAGTGAATGGGTGGGGGGTGATGGGTAATGGGTGAGTGAATGGGTGGGGGTAATACATACATTTCTACATCCATGATTTCAGGAAAGTTAGAAGGGGCTATCTGGAGAGTCCGTGTTTGGTGGGCTGAAGGCCCACCACCAATAGCCCTCCGCAGGAGCTAGCCAAAAAGTCCGCCCGGAGGGCGGCTTTGCGGCTAGTATTACATAAATTCTTGTGCTTTTGTTAAAACAATCCCTTAATCTATTAACATACATTATTGTTCCATATACTTTCCTGCTTATTTCAGTAATGTGCGTATCAAACAGTAGGTAATTATCGAAGTGTACACCCAGGTTCTTTAAAGATGTGCTGGGGTAATCACGTTGCCGTCCACCAGCATGTGAGTGTCAGGTGGAATCTTTGACAGGAGCCCCCTTGTCCCTAGGAACATACATTGCGTCTTTTTTGCCTTGATCATTAGACCATTCTTGTTAAAATATATTGTAGCATATTTTACAGTCTCTTTACTCTGTCTATAATAATATAAGCGAAAGTGTGTGTGTGTGTATGTGTGTCTGTGTGTGTGTGTGTGTGTGTGTATGTGTGTGTGTGTGTGTGTGTGTGTGTGGTATAGGTTCCGCCCCCCGTGGCGGAATCCCATCATATACCACATTTTTGGAATCAGGTTGACCAGGGGAAGGTCATAAGCCCACTTATAAGATGATCCGATCCCTTTTTTTTTTTTTTTTTTTAGCAGCCTATTAGCGATAATTGTGAAAAAAGTGGGTTGCGAGAATTGAGGAAGCCTTGATGTAGGGTAATGGGTAATGGGTGAGTGAATGGGTGGGGTGATGGGTAATGGGTGTGGGGTGATGGGTGAGTGAATGGGTGGGGGGTGATGGGTGATGGGTGAGGGAATAGATGGGGGGTGATGGGTAATGGGTGAGTGAATGGGTGTGTGGTGATGGGTAATGGGTGAGTGAATGGGTGGGGGGTGATGGGTAATGGGTGAGTGAATGGGTGGGGGGTGATGGGTAATGGGTGAGTGAATGGGTTGGGGGTGATGTGAATGGGTTGGCGTTAATACATACATTTCTACATCCATGATTTCAGGAAAGTTAGAAGGGGCTATCTAGAGAGTCTGTGTTTGGTGGGCCTTCGGCCCACCAAACACAGGTGGTGGGCCGAAGGCCTAACAATAGCCCTCCGCAGGAGCTAGCCAAAAGTCCGCCCGGAGGGCGGCTTTGCGGCTAGTGTATCATCGGCATACTGAATGATTTCACAATTTGGGATAAAACACGACAGATCATTTACATAATATATAGTAAGCAAGTTGGGGCCAAGTACTGACCCTTGAGGCACACCATAAGAAATATTTGTTTTATCCGACATAGTATTGTTTATGCGCACCGATTGTGTCCTGTCACCGAGGTAGCTGTGAAACCAGAAAGAATCAATGTGCAACTTGAGACACTTACGTAATAATAGTGTATGACTAACGCTGTCAAATGCTTTTGACAAGTAGCAGAGAGTAACTAAAGAAACTTTCTTATTGTCCATGTTTGCATATAAATTGTTGGTTAGTGTTAATAGAGCAGAGGTGGTTGATAAATTTGACCTGAAGCCATGTTGGGTTTTGCTAAGCAAGTTATTTGTTTCTAGGTATTGAGTGAGCTGAGATGATATTATTTTTTCTAGTACTTTAGAAAGAACGGGGAGGAGAGATATGGGACGGTAATTACCTGGTTCATTGACGTCACCAGACTTAAGAATGGGTACTACTATTGCGTGTTTCCAGACTGTGGGGAAAACTCCTGTTACTATTGATGTATTTATGATGCAAGTCAAGTGTGAGACGATAGCAAGGACCGAGTCTTTTAGGTATCTAAGTGGGATGCCATCTGACCCGCAGGAGTCACTGTTATTCATGTGTTTTAGGGTGAGAGTTATTATTTGCCAATTTGTGGGTTCAGGTCGGAACAGGTGGGTTGGATTGATATCATCGTGTGAGTCTGTGTGTACTGGGTGTAGGCTTTCATGTGAATGTTACAGATTTCGCTGGGATTTCTCAAACGTATCCTTTCCGTCCAGTAGTTTCTAAGTTAGTGTTGCTTTTGTCTTTTTTCAAATCTTTCAGGGCACTATTTTTTTGTTATATCAAAGTTTTCAACTCCTCAGTGATGCAGAGAGAGAGAGAGAGAGAGAGAGAGAGAGAGAGAGAGAGAGAGAGAGAGAGAGAGAGAGAGAGAGAGAGAGAGAGAGAGAGAGAGAGAGAGAGAGAGAGAGAGAGAGAGAGAGAGAGAGAGAGAGAGAGAGAGAGAGAGAGAGAGAGAGAGAGAGAGAGGAGAGAGAGAGAGAGAGAGAGAGAGAGAGAGAGAGAGAGAGAGAGAGAGAGAGAGAGAGAGAGAGAGAGAGAGAGGAGAGAGAGAGAGAGAGAGAGAGAGAGAGAGAGAGAGAGAGAGAGAGAGAGAGAGAGAGAGACACTTGAGAGACACGGGAGAGAGAGAGAGAGAGAGAGAGGAGGGGATACACTCTTGAGCAAACACGTCCGCCACTCAGGTAAAACTAGAATGTAGTTACGAGTCTTGAGTCAGTCAGTCAATGGCACAACTCCATGAAAGGATCCGTCAAATGGAATAGTTTTTCACGCCAAACGATATTCATTTACGCTCATGCTTTCAGTTCCGGAAACATGTCAAACAATATTGTCTTGTTTTTACAAAATGCTAAACATTATAGTAATACCATCACTACTGCCCTTACCTACTACTGCCATTACCTACTACTGCCATTACCTACTACTGCTATACTACCACTACCACGGCTATTACTTTACTACTACTACGTACCACTGTTTCTACTATACTACTACTACAACTCCTACTACTTTTGTATTACATTTCAGCCTATAGCGCCTGTAGGCAGTGTCATCTCCAGGGCTTAGACGGTGGCCCTGGAGGCTTGTGATGATAGGCTCTAGCCCGTAGTGGCAAATGCAGGATTTTTAAAATAGTGGCGCCTGTGATTAGAGGCTCATCCCGCCCCCCTGTGTCCTCCGATGCATTCGCCGTCGAAGGTAGAGTTAATGGGCAGCATGTGGGTGTTTTTAGGCCACTCGATGATGCTGAAAGATTTTGGTACCTAGCGGGAATCGAACTCGGAACGTCGAGCTCGCCACTTGTAGACGCTAACCAGTCGGCCACTGCCTTCTCTAATACTAACTACTATTGCTATTACTGCTACAAGTGCTACTTCTACCATTACTACTTTAACTATTATTTCTGCAATTACTATACTTCTACCACTATTACTACTACTATTTTATTATACTACACTCATGTTTTCAAGAAGTTGCTTGTCTAATCCCAAGGTTCACTCTTCAGGTAATCGTCAGCGGCTTCTTTATTTATTTTTCTTCATTTAGGAGCTTCTCAGCCTCTGTGGAAGCATTAATACTGTGATATATCTGACTTTATTCACGTTTTTCATGTGTCACGGGCTTTTTTTTGCGTATCGTGCCGAGCTGAGGGACAGAGACACCACAAGGGAGGGTGGTCGATCCCGCAGTGGCTTCAACCCCAGGATCTTTGTTGGGTGACGGAAATAATGAATCACCAAACAACGTGATAAATGCGTGGAATGTTTAAAATCGGCAGCAGGCGTATGTTGTAATCACAGAGTCGCAATAATACATTTTTGCTTTACGTCATTTGATATCAACTTATTTAATTGCATGAATATTTCAGTAGCATGAAGCATATGTTATATTCTCGTGTTCCACATTATATTTTGTACGAAATTATTCACCATTTTGGTTCTGGGCACGAGAAAGACATTAATACATAAATCAGACAACTAGAAACGCGAACTGGAGTCTTAAAGTAAGCCTCAGCACTTTGTCCCCTGTGGTTTTGTCTTCAGTCAAGGAAATCTTTATATTGGCGACAAACATTGATGAGCACACGACAAGGACCTCATCTATACCCGACTCCATTCACGACTGTCTGCTGTTCAATTGTCTCATCTCTTACTGCGTCTGTCTTGCTTCCCACGCCCGTCAATAGGTTTGGGAAATGACGGGTAAAAGCTTCTCTCTATCGCTAGTTGTACTCAATAACTGATTGATCTGTGGACATGAAAAGGTTCTGTTTTATTCAAGGTAATTCATATGGTCGGGTACATAATATAGTTCAGCCTCATGCACTGGCAGTATGGAACATGTCATCAAAGCCGTTTACATCGCTTTCACAAATCTACCATCTGTTTGTCTGTCATTTATAGACTCCACGAAGGCAAGCAAACATCACACATTAGCAATCAGTTTACTCATTCATAAGTTCTATGAAACTAATTTGACTCAAACGAGCAACTCTATTGCGTGAAAGAGTTCAGAGTTAATTTGCTGGACACTTAATGGTTGATAATTGTGATGTGTGTGTGTGTGTGTGTGTGTGTGTGTGTGTGTGTGTGTGTGTGTGTGTGTGTGTGTGTGTGTGTGTGTGTGTGTGTGTGTGTGTGTGAGAGCGTTAACCCTTGTATGTGTGTTAGCCTTGTTAAGTAGTTTTCATAATTCAATTGTTTTTTAAACCACTCGTGCTGTTATGTGTGTTTTGAAGCTTCAAACCAGACTTTATGACTTGGCGAGCCTTGCAAGGTAAAATCAGACTGAATAAAGCAGGCACGAGCGTTGGTTGTCTCCCTCTGCCTGTAACAAATTGACACTACAAGCTATCTAGGCATTCGACAGCAACCACGATGAAGTCTAAGCAATCTACAGCCCTTGTAGACAGTCTTGCGATGGACCTGCGCTTGCTACCAGAGCTTGACGGCGTGTCACAGAAAGTAGTGAAGTGGTTTGAGAGTTAGAGTTGGTGTGCTGGCTGCGAGGCATCACCGAGCTACACACTTCGACTCATCGGGGGAGCATTCTCCATGTATCAGCAGCTCAGCAGCGCAGACAAGGGCAGCTTTGAGGCTGCTCCCACTTCAGCTTTTACTGCAGACATGTTTGTTGCATACGAAAAGTATGTCGCCCGAAAGCTTTGTGATGGCGAGTCAGTTGATGACTATCTGGCTGACCTGCGCCGCCTCGCTGCACTATTTGGAGGAATGCCCGACGCCAGCCTGCAGTGAGCTTTTGTGGCCGGTTGTTTCTGATTCTATGCGTCACATTCTGAGAGCTGGTTCACGCTAGAAGACATGGATTTCACTCAGATCATGAACCGTGCAAGAGCCGTCATCGCGGAGGATAACTTTGGGGTAAAATTCTATAGGAGTCCTTTCCCTCCCTTATTAGTGTTTTTTCCTCCAGACCTTCACAGCTCCCTTCAGATACCTCTAAAACGTAATTATAAAGTAGGGGAGAGATTCCCTCTTTCTCCCTCCCTTTCTCCCCTCCTTAATGACGTCCCTCCTGGACCCCCCATAAATATTACTAACGTAACCTCACTATCACCTAGCCTAAACTTACCAATAACCTCCTAGCGAGATCTAAGGGCGGGAAAGGACTTTAGAATTTTACTAGTAGAGGTTAGGTTATATTGAGCTCAGGTTAGTAGTTCATTTTTGGAGGGAGTCTCGCTAGGAGGTTATTGGTGAGGTTAGGTTAGGTTATAGTGAGGTTAGATTTGTAATAGTAACCATATTTTTTATAGAGGTCGAAGGGAAGATAGGGGAGGGGAAATATATCGTTTTTAGGGGGTAAGAGGGCATTTCTTCCTACTTTATAATTACGTTTTAGAGGTATCTGAAGGGATCTGTGAAAGTCTGAAGAGAAAACCCCCAACTAATAAGGGCGGGAAAGAACTCAAGAATTTTACCAACTTCGGCGCCGGGGCTACAACACCACCTGTCGACTTCTGTCAGCAACCATATGGGGCACCTAAGACATCGGCTGCTGTGCTGTGTCGAGTCTGCAACCCGCCGAACAATTACGTTCGTGACTACCTGACTGGACGAAGCGGACGCCGTGGAGGGCGCAGCAATGTGCACTGATTCAGCTGTGGACGGCAAGGGTGCATTGCTTCGTCATGCCTGAGAAACTGTTTTGGAGGAATGGCACCAACGCCAGCCTCCTCTCCGGACTGTCAGTAAAGGACGCTTTATCAGTGATTTGATTGTTTGTCGACGGAGTGAGCTGTGACGCACTGGTTGACACTGAATGTACCAAGTGTATTGTATACGCCCTAATTTCCTCCGCTGGGTGAGAGAAAATGTTGGCGTGACGACGGTGAGCGGTGAGCGTTGTGTGTGTATGGGGACGGTGACATATTACCTTAGTCTATTGCTGTTCGGCACTCGGGAAAATTAGAACCAGTTACCGAACGCAGTGAGCGCGGGAGTGTTCGGGGGAGGGTCTAGTCAGCTATCTACGCACACAAAAATAAAATCTAAATCAACGGGTAACTTAGTCCTTTTCTGGGCAGATATAGTGTGTGACTTTTATTAAATCTGTATTACATGCTGATGGTATTTTAATTAGCAAATATAATGTATGATTTTATTGATATGTTGTTAATATGTAGAAGATATGAGAGAGAGAGAGAGAGAGAGAGAGAGAGAGAGAGAGAGAGAGAGAGAGAGAGAGAGAGAGAGAGAGAGAGAGAGACCGCATAAGTGGAAATGGTGAGAGGTAAGGGAGGAATAAGTACCAGAAGACGCATGGGGGAGAGAAAAGGGAAGTGAGAGGTAGAATTGAAAATGGAGAGAGGAAGGTAGATACAGATAGGTAGAATAGGAAAGAGAGAGGCAGTGACAGGAACATGTGACTAATAACACGGAACATGAGATATTACAATATACTGAACACCCTTAGAACATTTCATCTCTCGTCAAACAATTAATTACTGGCGTCTCTTTTCTAACTCTTCCTAGCCAACTATTATTACTATTATTATTATTATTATTATTATTATTATTATTATTATTATTAATAGTACTAAAACATATAAAGGTATGTCAGAAGGGACTGCAGGGAAGATCTTTTGTTTTAACACTGTGTGGAAACGTATATATATATATAGTGTCATCCTTAGCAGTTATACCTGTACACTCTCAGAAATGGGGGGTATATTAAGGGTAGAATTGTTACATCGCACCATCACTACCCTTTTTATACCCTATGTCCAGGCTGGAGGGTAGATGCTGCTGATTATACCCTTCATCTACCCTTTTTAGACGAGAGGGTTGAGAAAGGGTACATTTGGGGTTTGAAAAGGGTATATTTAGGGTTGCAAAAGGGTATATTTGTAAGGGTAGCAGTATTTCATCACTATAAACACCCTTTTCCTACCCTTTTTTTCTTAGAGTGTAGTGAAAACCTCTTCCTCTTCAATATCTAACACTTCCGTATGTTGTCATGGTGAAATGCAGAGTATGACTAATCCCTCTAGACTGAGGTGACTCCCAGGTCTTCGAAACATTAACATGTGAATCAAATCAGACATTATCAATGCTTATTAAAAGAAAATAATTAGCATATAACTATAATATTTAATAGCGGTCACTCATATATATCTGCCTACAAAAGGAGCAAGTTGTCCGTTTATCTAATTTTCTTTACTTGTGGATGGATAGCTGACTGGACCCTTCCATCACCTACGCACTCACTCACTCACTGTGTGCGCTGATTGGTTCTAATTTCTCCGAGTACCGAGCAGCAGTAGATTTCGGGAATATGCAGACGGGCGAGGTACAGATCCAGCTGCCTTCAGGAGCGTCTGGGACTGTGGCTGGCGGAGAGCAGCGGCATCATTTTTTTTGTTTTTTGTTTTTTACATTTTTGTGTGCCTATAGCGCCTGTAGGCAGTGGTGACCCAGGGCTCGGATGGTAGGCTCTGGAGGTTCACTTGAGGGCTGTGATGATGGTTGGTCCTCGCCCGTGGTGGCGCAGGCAGAATTCTTATAGTGACGCCTGTGATTAGAGGCTCATGCCGCCCCCCTGTGTCCTCCGATGCACTCGCAATCGAAGGTAGAGTTGATGGGCAGGGCATGTGGGTGTTCTTAGGCCACTCGACGGTGCAGAAAGGTTTTGGGTTTCTTCGGGGATCGAACTCGGGTCACCGAGAACGCCAGTCGGAGACGCTAACCACTCCGCTACCGCCTCCCCATCATACATGAAGAGACGCACAAATGTGGCCACTACATGAGACCACGAGGTTACTGAGCCCTAGTTGTACTCCATGCTCGTTGAAACACTGGAGCGGGTGAAGAAATCAGATCTAGCTCGAGGACATTTTGTACGTAGCAAGAGATGGAGCCACACTGTTGGTTGATGCAAGCTTTCAAGCGTTGGGAGCAGTTACAGAAGTGAACGGTGACACCATAGAAGACGCGTGCTGGCTACGGCAGAACGAATGCTCCCACATTATCTTGCAGAGCTGGAAGGTGTTGTCAAAGGGTTAAATCTCGCCATCTCCTGATATATGAAGAAACTTACTCTCATGACTGACTCGAGTATTGTATACCATTCGGATGTGGGTATACTATCGCGAAAAGCGTGTGTGAAGACAAAGCCTCCAATGAGTTGATCCGTAGGTGACTGGAGACTCTAAAAGCTATCGTCGATGAATACAGTCTGTGTGTCGAAGTGAAATTTGTGTCCTCTGTCGAAAACCAAGCAGCCGCGCTAGCACGAGTACCGATAAGATGGCTTTCTTGTGATAATAACCATCCAGTGTGTGGAACTGTCGCCGCAGTTTCCAAGCAAGACATTGCCAATATCCATGCAACTAGCGGGTATCCAGGTATCAGACGTCAGTTATACATCTGTCACATACTCCAGCCAGTAGTTCAGTGGCAGCAGGTGCGTCGTGTTGTTCGTGGATGCCAAGAATACCAGTCTATTGATCCGTCGCCCGAGAAGAGTGGCAGAAAGGAAAGCTGGGAGTCTCAGAGATTTAAAGCAAGGTTAGCATGGACATGTGTCACGTCGGAAACCAGCCCTATAGGACTCTCATCGACTGCGGCCCAACGCGCTACACTATCTCCAAGAAACTCGGACGTCAAGACTCTGCCAGTGTTATGGAACAGCTGGAGAGTAACATTTTTTAAACGAGGAGCACCCAAGAGGCTACTGACTGACAACGCCACCAACTTCCGAAGCTCTGAATTTAACGATTTCGCCAGGCGCTGGGGCATGGCAGTCAGATACCGCTGTGCAAACGCTCCTTCTGGGAGTGAAATATCAAAGCGATGTCATCGTACAGTAAAGATGATACTGCCACGGCAAGGCTGTTCTGTAGGGGAGGCAGTTTACCTTTACAACTCCATGCCACGAGGTAACGAAGCCGCATCCGCCCCTGCCAACCAGATATTCAGGTACGAGGACAGGCTGCTCGGTATCGAGAGAGTTACCCAGCAGCATCAACCTACGGACGACCAGCACCACTTCGTAGTCGGGGATCGTATGTGGATTCGTCATCCCATTAGACGTTGCAATGACAAAAGCCTCGTAGTAGTGCACGGGCCAGCTATGCCATACGTGCACCCCCCCACACACTTAAACCAAACCAACTTATTTTAAAGCCCATATATATACTAAAAATTATTTTAAATGTTACCAAGAAAAAAACTCAATCCAACCTAATTTTTCAGCCGCTTGAAGTCAGGTACCCCTAAATGACGCTGACCGCGTTCGACATCGATCCGTGTTTGAGTGCTGATATACATATAATCATTGATAAAACTACTAATATATCTCCCATTTCAACAGCTGATACACCAAATGCTTATCCTTTCAGCTGTTTCCCCATACCTGTCGTGTAGTAGGTGTGATATAAACCAGTACCCATTGCGGTTACCGACTTCCGAACAGAAAACTCAAATTGTTTACTATTTTCACTTTGTACATGTCATATTTCTGTCATTTATCTGCCATTATTCTAGTATGTATTATCGTGGTTCCTGATTACACTGTGTTCCAGCTTTCATTTTGTACCTCATTCGTCACTTTCTCTCCAATAGGAGTCAACTTACGACCATTTTAATGTTACCAAATCATTATCGATTACACTGGGGAACAAATTTTTGTTGAGTTAGGTCTGACACTTGTTATTAAGTAATTTTTGGGTGCTGAATCCAAAACTGATCTCAGTTTTTCTCTATCACGTCAAGTTTTTGAACTGTAGGATTTTCGTTTTCTTAAAAAATATGAAAAATACTGTACATAACAGTAACAGTGCTTATTTTATAAAAAGTTGCAAATGTTAATATACAATGAAAAATGAAAGAAATAGGCATGAATAGAATGTTTATTTAACATTATCATGTTTTTAGAAAGGATAAGGCTATAATTGTGTGCAGGTTAAGGTAAAAATTTACGTTTGTAGCTTTGTCTGGAGTGTTCAACTTGAGGACTATCGCGTTTGATGCTCCAACAATAGTCAGCCATCATATGCACATCCCATCTACCCTGGTAACGTTCTTCCATAACCTTCAAATCTTGGTGAAATCGTTCACCTTGCTCGTCGCTAGCAGCACCAAGATTTTCCGGAAAGCTGGCAAGATGGCTATGCAAAAAATGTCCTTTAATACTAATGTTGCAACCAAGCGCTTTGTAGCTCTCCAATAGTTTCTGAACAATTTCTGTGTAATTACTTGCACGTGTATTTCCAAGAAAGTTCTTGACGACGTCTTTGAATGATAGCCAAGCATTCTTTTCAAGGTCTGACATAGTACCGTTGAAATGTTCATCTTTGATGAGCTGTCGATTTTGTGGACCATCAAACACACCGGCCTTGATTTTTTCAATTGACAGTCCAGGAAATGCCAAGATGATGTACTTCAAACAGTCGCCATCAGTTGACAATGCTTTTACAAATTGTTTCATGAGACCTAGTTTTATGTGCAGAGGTGGGAATATTATTTTCTTCCTGTCAACAAGTGGCTCATGTACAATGTTAGGATCTCCAGGTTTAAGATCAGATCTCGGAGGCCAATTCGTCTGAACCCAATGCTTCTCTCGAGCTCTGCTATCCCACATACAGAGAAAGCAGGGATACTTTGTGTATCCACGTTGTTGACCAAGAAGGAAGGACACCATTTTAAGGTCAACAAAGATGATCCAATTGTGTTTGTCATATTGCAATAACTCAATGACTCTCTTTACATCTCCATATTCTTCACGAAGACAGACCGAATGCCCAATAGGGACTGCGCCAAACAAATTGCCAAAACAAAAAAAGTTTTACTACAGCTCATAAGTGGAATTTTGCTTATCTGGAGGGTAAGCTGTGGAGAAAAAACTTGACGTGCTAGAAAAAAACTGACTACAGATTTGGAATCAGCATGCTAATTTTAGTCTAAATAAGCTCAAAAATCTAACTCAACAATTTTTTTTTCTTCAAATTGTTCCCCAGTGTTATGAATGTGTTGCTTTGGCAAGTATCTCTTCTCTGGATTCATAATGTTTACGTATTGAACAACTTGTATTTGAATGGTTGTTTTTAATAATTGTGTTTCTATTGCTCCCAGGAACACGGGATTAATAGGAAAGAAATGAAACAACTTGTCATTCATAATTTATTGTTTTTCTCTTCATCTGTTTGCTTCATTAGATATAATTTGCACTTCGTTAAGCATATTTTGAACTTATAAAAAACACAGTACTTTTGACTTTGTATTGAGACTTTACCATGTTTACTGTGCGTTAACTGACATCAGAAACTCGCAAGAATTAATGCTGACATAAGCCTTTCAAATAAATGTTTCAACATTTCAGGAATTAAACGTTTAGTGTTCTTATTTTTGGTCACTGTCTGTTTCGTCGCCATCCAGGACACTCTCAATTATCGGCACGTCATCATCGTCACTGTCTGAGTCGTCATCGCTTGCTTCATGAGTTTGGGCAACATTGGACAGCTGTGATGGAATCATGCTTCCTTCAAACCAGAGAGGTTCGAGGCCGTCATCCGTGTGTGTCCAGCCGTGACCTGCATCTGCAGGAGGGACATCAGGCTCTGGTATATGGGCTCACTTCCAGATTCCCACTTGGTAATTGACACGGTGAATGTGTTGTACAAGAGATCTTCGACTGGGAGGTAAAGTGGCCATGTCAACGTTCTGTGAAGGAGTTAGTGAACTACCAAACTCATGAAGCAAGCGATGACGACTCAGACAGTGACGATGATGACGTGCCGATAATTGAGAGTGTCCTGGATGGCGACGAAACAGACAGTGACCAAGAATATGAACACTAAACGTTTAATTCCTGAAATGTTGAAACATTTATTTGAAAGGCTTATGTCAGCATTAATTCTTGCGAGTTTCTGATGTCAGTTAACGCACAGTAAACATGGTAAAGTCTCAATACAAAGTCAAAAGTACTGTGTTTTTTGTAAGTTCAAAATATGCTTAACGAAGTGCAAATTATATCTAATGAAGCAAACAGAGGAAGAGAAAAACAATAAATTATGAATGACAAGTTGTTTCATTTCTTTCCTATTAATCCCGTGTTCCTGGGAGCAATAGAAACACCATTATTAAAAACAACCATTCAAATACAAGTTGTTCAATACGTAAACATTATGAATCCAGAGAAGAGATACTTGCCAAAGCAACACATTCATAATAATCGATAATGATTTGGTAACATTAAAATGGTCGTAAGTTGACTCCTATTGGAGAGAAAGTGACGAATGAGGTACAAAATGAAAGCTGGAACACAGTGTAATCAGGAACCACGATAATACATACTAGAATAATGGCAGATAAATGACAGAAATATGACATGTACAAAGTGAAAATAGTAAACAATTTGAGTTTTCTGTTCGGAAGTCGGTAACCGCAATGGGTACTGGTTTATATCACACCTACTACACGACAGGTATGGGGAACCAGCTGAAAGGATAAGCATTTGGTGTATCAGCTGTTGAAATAGGAGATATATTAGTAGTTTTATCAATGATTATATGTATATCAGCACTCAAACACGGATCGATGTCGAACGCGGTCAGCGTCATTTAGGGGTACCCGACTTCAAGCGGCTGAAAAATTAGGTTGGATTGAGTTTTTTTCTTGGTAACATTTAAAATAATTTTTAGTATATATATGGGCTTTAAAATAAGTTGGTTTGGTTTAAGTGTGGGGGGGTGCACGTAGGGTATAGCTGGCCCATGCACTATAGGCACAGCAGCGAAAGTTGTGTCGGCCCAGAACGTACGAGTTGGTTGACTGTGGCATGCGCTTCACCACTCTGCGGTGAAGCCCCCTTGCGCAATGCAAATTGGCCAATATCAAATGCCCACCCAGATCCCGGAGGAGCCGTTTCCGACAGAAAAACTGGATCTAGCAGTAGAAGAAGACTTAATGATTGATGTGCGAGTTCCTTTCAGGAGCTCTGAGACAGGCAGCAATGAAAGCTTGAGCGAAGAAGAAGAAGACCGCCCAGAAAGACAGTTGCCGCCACGGAGTCAAGGGAGCGCCGTCTAGTACAGCAGTTCCAATACGGTGATCTATAGGATCAGGGGGAAGTGTGTTGTGTTTGTAATCACCCAGGGTCTTCATCACGTGAGCTGGGCTCGTGATTGCCAGTTTTACTCTTCCGGAGAGAGCTTGGAACTCGTATAACCGATCTATGGGTAATGCTGGAACCTCACCACTACAGACACTCCCATCCCCTTGCTAATGCGGGACAGTAACCACCCACATTTCTCTGTGAAAAATCCCCGGGAACGAGCAGGGCCGGGGATCGAACGCCCGTCCACAGAATAGCGCGGGACGCTCTAAACCACCAAGACACTCAGGCTGTGTGTGTGTGTGTGTGTGTGTGTTATGATGATGTGCTGTGTGTGTGTGTGTGTGTGTGTGTGTGTGTGTGTGTGTGTGTGTGTGTTAACCATTGTATGTGTGTTAGTCTTGTTGAGTATTTTTCACAATTCAATTGTTTTGTAAGCCCTTCATGCTGTTCTGTGTGTGTCTCGAAGCCTCAAACCAGACTGATGACTTGGCGAGTCTTGTTAAGTGAAATCAGACAGAACTAAAGCAGGAACGAGCGTGGTTATTCTCCCTCTTCCTGTAACAAATTGACGCTATAATTATGTTATCATACCATTTTACCGGTAAGTGAGATGGAGAGGCAGATGAGGAAAATTAGTTTACATTAAACCACATTAAGTTTCACATACGTAGGAAGGAAAGCTTAAAGTAATCGTCCAGACCATTTCATCATTCCTAATTAGTGTATTTAAAATATAACCATTATCTAGTATATCAACAATATGTTTTCACTTTTTTCATCCAGCCAGCCGTTTTTAAATAATCCGCAATAAAAATCTGTAAATTTCCAGAGCTTCCAAAACGCTCCTGACAACTAGCAGACGATGCACCATGACTCGATGACGTCACCGAAGGGACGTCCCGTTCCCACGGCCCAGAAGCATGTGAAGGCAGACAATAAACATAGTACTTGAAGAATTTTGGATGTTTCTGATAGATTTTTTTTGTGATATGGTATATACTTGCATCCTTTACGGTGCAGCAAGAAAGCTGTCTTTTTCCAGAGAGCTTAGCACACGTATCCGACCGATACGGCCACGAAACTGTGTGGAAAAGGTTTGTGCGTCGGAGGAGGGCAGGCTGTGTGATGCAGATTGTCGCCCATCCGTGACGTCATCAGCAATATTCGCGCGGCGGCTGGAACGGGGCATGATTTTTTCCCAGCGCTTTCTACAAAAGTCGTATTTTTATGGAAATAAGGCGTGGATATTAATTATTTTTGTGGATTAGGTGTTTTCAACCTCCTAAACATTCAACATGCCTATGCAAAAAAAAAAAAAGGGTCTGGACGATTACAAGTCCAGTGTCCACAGATGCACGATGTTTACAGGTCACGTGCACAGTCCCAGCGCCTCGATCAGCAACATATCTCGGCGGCTTCTCGTGCTATTTGTCAGTGTTTCTTAACTTTTTTACTATCACGCCCCTTTAGTAATTGGTCCTTCACTTCTTCGACCAAGATATTTCAAAATAATTCTGAATCAGAAAGAAAAACTGAAAAACTGTGTTTTTGACACTTATTGTGCACATAATGACTCATAAACACATCGTATTTCCCCAACAGATTTGGTTACATCACGTGCCGCCACATACTGGAAGCTACGCGCGCTACGCTACGTATCTGTGCTACGTGTCCTTGAATTGCTGCAGTGGTTATTCAGTTAGGTATTCATAGCTAGCACACATACGTAGCGTAGCTCGTGTAGCTTCTGGTGTGCGGCGGCTTCCGCTTCATGCAAAGGGATAATGATAATTAGGGCAAGCATTAATAGTAATTAGGATGTGGCAGCACTGAGAGCGAGAAAGCGAGCGAAAGCTTTATCAAAAGTAGATAACGCTCTAGCCGTATGATAGTAATAATAATAATAATAGTAATAATAATAATAGTAATAATAATAACAATAATAGTAATAATAATAATAATAGTAATAATAATAATAATAGTAATCTATAATAATATAAGCGAAAGTGTGTGTGTGTGTTCGCTCCAGGTGCCGCCCCCTGTGGCGGAATCCCCTCATATGGCACATTTTTGAAACCGGCTCGAGCAGGGGAAGGATTTAAGCCCATTTATGAGATGATCCGATCACTTTTTTTTTTCTTTTTTTTAGCAGCCTATTAGCGAGAATTGTGAAAAAAAAGTGGGTTGCGAGAATTGAGGAAACCTTGATGTAGGGTGATGGGTAATGGGTGAGTGAATGGGTGGGGTGATGGGTAATGGGTGTGGGGTGATGGGTGAGTGAATGGGTGGGGGGTGATGGGTTGGCGTTAATACATGCATTTCTACATTCATGATTTCAGGAAAGTTAGAAGGGGCTATCTGGAGAGTCTGTGTTTGGTGGGCCTTCGGCCCACCAAACACAGGTGGTGGGCCGAAGGCCCACCAATAGCCCTCCGCAGGAGCTAGCCAAAAAGTCCGCCCGGAGGGCGGCTTTGCGGCTAGTAATAATAATAATAGTAATAATAATAATAATAGTAATAATAATAATGATAATACTAACAACAAGTAATTATGATGTTAATAATGGTAATAATTGTAATAGTAATAATAATAATAATAATAATAATAATAATAATAATAATAAAAGTAATAATGATAAAAATAATAATCATACAATAAAAATAATGATGATGATACTGATAATGATAATTATTAGTAATAATGGTAATTTTGATAAAATAATGATAAAAGTAATACTAATGTTTATGATAATTATAATAATGATAATTATAAAAATAATAGCAATAATAGTAATGATCATAACGATAATGATAATGATGATGATGATAATGCTAAAAAGAACAAAAATATTAATACCGACAAATAATATTGCATAAAAGTAAACGGAGTTACTGAAACCTGGCAAAGCGCCACCGCAGAGTTTTTCTCCCATACTTGCTTCTCTGTACCGACTTTCTTCGTTCACCCTCGCGAGCGAGCTTCACATGTTAAAGCGAGGGGCGAGCTTAAAGTTAAATACTTGACAGTTCTTCCTTTTCCTCTCTTGGCTCGCGCCCCCCAGGTTGAGAAACGCTGTGCCATATTGAAGCCGCACGTCCTGTCCTGCTGTCTCATCCCCTTCAGCAGCCAAAACTTATTAGCAATGCACGCCTCAACATGCCTCCCTTAATAAGTGTGTATGGTAGTGGATGAAGAAAATGTACATAATTTCAAATGGTTATCGAATAGCGTCACCTAAGATATAAAAAGATACACTAGGAAAAAGTTGTTGAAAAAAATGTGGAACAGAAGAAATATACGGAAAAGCATAGCACCAAAGCAGGCAAGACATGCACAGACGAGGCTAATGCACAGTGGCAGCTGTTACAAGGGCTTATTCCACACCTACGACTGGACTGACGGGGTCTGATCCATCACTCCAGCCTTGCCAGTCTCGGCAGGTAGTGCATGTTGCGCTGTTTAAATCATCCATTGATCTGTAGAAAGTCGTTAGTAACCATGGTAATAGCGACTTTACCTATTCTAATACCTATTATATTACCATGGTTACTAGCGACTTTCTACAGATCAATGGATGATTTAAACAGCGCAACATGCACTACCTGCCGAGACTGGCAAGGCTGGAGTGATGGATCAGACCCCGTCAGTCCAGTCGTAGGTGTGGAATAAGCCCTTGTAACAGCTGCCACTGTGCATTAGCCTCGTCTGTGCATGTCTTGCCTGCTTTGGTGCTATGCTTTTCCGTATATTTCTTCTGTTCCACATTTTTTTCAACAACTTTTTCCTAGTGTATCTTTTTATATCTTAGGTGACGCTATTCGATAACCATTTGAAATTATGTACATTTTCTTCATCCACTACCATACACACTTATTAAGGGAGGCATGTTGAGGCGTGCATTGCTAATAAGTTTGGGGAGGCGGTAGCGGAGTGGTTAGTGTCTCCGACTGGCGTTCTCGGTAACCCGAGTTCAATCCCCGAAGAAACCCAAAACCTTTCTGCACCGTCGAGTGGCCTAAGAACACCCACATGCCCTGCCCATCAACTCTACCTTCGATTGCATCGGAGGACACAGGGGGGCGGCATGAGCCTCTAATCACAGGCGTCACTATAAGAATCCTGCCTGCACCACCACGGGCGAGGACCAACCATCAGAGCCCTCAAGTGAACCTCCAGAGCCTACCATCCGAGCCCTGGGTCACCACTGCCTACAGGCGCTATAGGCACAAATGTAAAAAAAAAAAAAAAGGTATCTATATGTGATCATTTGGTAATTGCTGAGTACATTTTTGGTATTGAGCTAATTTTGGTAATTGGTACACTTGTTGATCGGGCAAAATAAAACAGTTTCTGTAATGACGTGACGAAATGGGAACCAAATAGCTTTATTCTGCGTAGGTATTGCTGGAGAGCACTGGAGGTGAACAGTATCCGTGCATAGCTAGAATAGATCTACCAATTGACCTCAAGTAGTTTCTGACTACTTCTTGAATCAACCTCCGCTATCAATCTTCGAAGCTCCGATTAGAACACTCATGAAACATTCCGACATTCGGAGCTCCGAATGAAACACGAAATATCACAACAGTACACTTAAGAACCACAAAGGTGAACGTCGCAAGTAGATTCATGATTCATCTTCCTTCAGATTTCAGTGGTCTAGACGAAGGAAAAACACGAATGGTATTAGTTTCCCTCCTTCATGACACACTCACACTACCTCGTTGCCTTCTTCCTACCTCTTCTACACAAAGCAATTCCTTATCACTGATTCTAAACTGACGGTAACTGAATCTGTCATCCTCTGGCCAGTATCAGGCAACTATACAGTACAGCCAGTGCAGGAACTACCACGTGTATGTCTCACGGTCTCTTGTAGTTTTCTTATGTTCTTATGTACTTACGGGGAAATCTCTCTTCTTGTCAGCGACTGAATTATAAGAATATCAAAAACACAGATACACAACTTATAAATGCTGGTGTAATGGTTAACCTCCCCATGAACCTGCTGCCTTGGTTCAACAGAAAACATAACACAGCCTCTCTTGCTTTCATCTATTCGAGTTTGATGACACATAGCTACATTGGGGGAAGCTCGCAGGAGGAACACTTTGCTTCATACTTAATAGGTGAATAAGCGTTCGATGCTCAAAGTAGCAAAAATGGCCAGAAGAAAAATAAAAGCAAAAAGAATATCCTTAAGTCTTGCATTTTATCCCCTACAAACATGTGCCACTAAATAGATGCCTGTGTGTGTATGTTCCTCACTTAGCTTGACGAAGTATTCTTAATTTCAAACTTTTTTGGTCTTACACCTTTTTAATTATTATCTTTATTTCAAATTCAGATTTCCCTCGTCTTTAGAACGCCCTCCCACTTTGTCCTGGCTGAGCTGCTTCTCTCAATAGAGCACTTTTAAAGCTAACGCCACCAGATGTCTCTAGCG
This sequence comes from Chionoecetes opilio, assembly GCA_016584305.1. NCBI lineage: Eukaryota > Metazoa > Arthropoda > Malacostraca > Decapoda > Majidae > Chionoecetes > Chionoecetes opilio. Next base: position 255,445 of record JACEEZ010022048.1, read on the forward strand.
CTGTCACTTCTTCTGCAATTTGAGTCTGAATGAACTCTCAATTACCGTAAATTCCCTGTGTAACTTCGGGGCATATCAGAATTACACTTCAATACAATAACTGAAACAGTTCTTAATAAAAAAAATGTTTTTCATTTTCTTTTTCTGCATGAGACAAAAATATTGGCAAAACAAAGAATACTTGAATACTCATCTTTAAAATCGTCCTTGCATGTAAAGACTAGATTCAAGCAAAAATATGCTTCGAGAAATTTCTTTTTGTATTACAACATTCGCTGAGTACCTGTTTTGGGTGTGTCAGTCTCTCTTTCGACAAAAATTTTACCAAAAAATATATAGCGTGTAACATTAACAGACATTGTCCCGACGTCAGGACCTGATATCACTCCATTTGTTGTTGTCCTCACGCCGTGAAGGTCCCGGTGCAGCTGTTGTTGTTAAGTGTTTAGTGTTATAAAGTATTGGTGGTATTAAGTAGCTGTTGTTGTTAAGTGTTTAGTGTTATAAAGTATTGGTGGTATTAAGTAGCTGTTGTTGTTAAGTGTTTAGTGTTATAAAGTATTGGTGGTATTAAGTAGCTGTTGTTGTTAAGTGTTTAGTGTTATAAAGTATTGGTGGTATTAAGTAGCTGTTGTTGTTAAGTGTTTAGTGTTATAAAGTATTGGTGGTATTAAGTAGCTGTTGTTGTTAAGTGTTTAGTGTTATAAAGTATTGGTGGTATTAAGTAGCTGTTGGTAGATCATCACCCCGACACATGGCACGTGGCGCCGCAGCTTGTTTAGTAAACAAAAGCCTCCACTGTCTTAGTTACAGGATTGTCGCCCAGATGCCACGAACTAAAATTAATTCTCGGTTAAATTTTCGGCGAAAGATAGACAGACACACCTAAAGCAGGTACTAAGCGACTGCTGAATGCAAGTCTACATTTCGGGAAACATATATCTGCTTGAATTTATAGTGTTTTCATGCAAGGACGATTTTTAAAGATGAGAGTGATCAAGTAGTCATGGTTTTGCCAATATTTTAGTCGTGCAGAAAAAAAAAGATAAACTACATTTTCATGTAGAACTGTTTAAGTCATTGTATTGAAACATAATTCTGATTTGCCCGACAGAAGCACAGGATACTTACGGTAATTGATAGAGATCATTCAGGCTCAAAGTGCAGAAGTGACAGCGTTAGAGATATCTAGTGGCATTAGTCTCAGAAAGCTCCCCATTAATCCTGTACACCCCAGACACACTCTCTCTCTCTCTCTCTCTCTCTCTCTCTCTCTCTCTCTCTCTCTCTCTCTCTCTCTCTCTCTCTCTCTCTCTCTCTCTCTCTCTCTCTCTCTCTCTTTTCTTTTTTCCTGCATCTGCGAGGCACCAAACAAAGACTTTCAAACACCGCACACTTGTCTTTTTCATATACAGCGCAGAAAACACTTCCAATTTTCACACGGACGCACGCACACACACGCAAACACCTACACACACACGCACGCACACACACACACACACACACTTACACACACGCACGCACTTACACACACAACACACACACACTTACACACACTTACACACACACACACACACACACACACACAACTTACACACACACACACACACTTACACACACACCACTTACACACACAAACGCACACACACGTACACACACGAGAGGGCCTTACGAAGCATTTTGGTATGTATCATCAAGCTTTTCTTCCTATTCGCAGTTTTCATGATTGATGTATTCATTGGATACATCAATCACCTAGTCTTGGGGTCCAGGCTTTTGATGTATTAGTTAACATTTCTACAATCACACAATGACATAATCCTCTTTCACTTTCATCCTCTTTTCCTTTCAGTTTTTTTGTTTAAATAATGATGAAGCATGTACCATATTTTTTATCTGCTGTTTGAGTCTAAGCTTAGTTTCTTGATACAAAATTTACACTGATCTCCCTACTCCCTGTTCCTGATTGAACGTATTAATTGACAAAACGTTTTCCTCATAATAAATAATACGTGTTTTACGATTCGTGTGGGAATTACAAAGTCACTTCTCACAATGACCTTCGGAGGCAGCGATGTTTGTACTGTTATTGCAAGTCTATCATTCCTAAATTCAAACTGATATCATTACTAATGTTCCACTGTACTACCATTACTACTACTGTTGCTATATTAGTATATTTTCTTTTATAAGCTTATGATATAATTATTTGATTAATTGGTGGATTTATATACATCTATTATTTGACATACTGTAAATAGAGACACATTATATAATTTTTATACGACTATATAAAAAATATGGGTAATTAAGTGTCGGTAATGAAGCTGCGCTACCTTATAGCCGCTGCCCCCAGGGTGGTCATCAGCGTTTACGTCATCGGCCGGTAATCATGTCCTTGCCTGGGGCGTGATTACCTGCCGTAGCCTAATTACTGTTCCCTGTACGTATATAGAGGGAGGGGGGCGTGTAGAGGACAACATTGCTACAGTGTATCTAACATATATATATGATTTTAATTTAATTATTCTTTATATTTTTAACATTTCAGCCTATAACGCCTGTTAGCAGTGACCTCCAGGGCTCGGATGGGAGGCCCTGGAGGTTCACTTGAGGGTTGTGATTGTTGGTCCTCGCCCGTGGTGGCGCAGGCAGGATTTTTATAGTGACGCCTGTGAAGAAGCTCATGCCGCCCCTGCGTCCTCCGATGCACTCGCCATCGAAGGTAGAGTTATTGGGCAGCATGTGAGTCATTTAGGCCACTCTACGGTGCAAAAATATTTTGGCACCTGGTGACATTCGAACTCGGTACTTCCATGCGCCAACCACTCTGCCACCGCCTCCCCGAATAAATATAATTGGTTTATGTGGCTTACTCATGACATCCGTGAGCACCACAGAGATTGAGTTGATAGTGGGTCAGGTGGTGACGTTAATTACCGAGCGGAATAACTAGACAGTGGATTAAGTTAAGCGTTGCTAACGAAAAAATCAAATAAAACTATTTAACAATTTTAAGGTGACAATAGATTTACAGAGTTAATAACAAATAGAGGGGATCTGTGAAGCTGATATACACGGGCACAAGGGTTGAATCACGCTGTGGCCCACCATAAGTAAAGGTAACCGAGGAACACGACCAGTACCGTGTCGGCGATCCTTACTGCACAACAGCAGGTGGTGTGCACCGTGTCGAGCACTACCACTCAACCAATTTCTGGCCGGCGCCGACATTCCTGAATGGTACCCTGCACTAGTATTCTTGAATGTTACCCTGCATATGGTTCCTCGCATATGATAGCCTGCGCTGAGGTCTTACCCTCTTTGTTGAGGGAATTAAGCCGTTGCGGCCGCCAGGAAGTTGTGTCTGTTCGGTGTGCGGTTCTGGTCACGAGAGAGCACCACACACCTCTGAACTCTCATCGACTTAAACTATTTTCCTAACTTTAACCATTGGTGTTAAAAGTTACGCTCAAAGAGTTAATTACAATTAATTAGAGAAGCGTAATTCTCGGATCGTTACAAGTGTGTGTGTGTGTGTGTGTGTGTGTGTGTGTGTGTGTGTGTGTGTGTGTGTGTGTGTGTGTGTGTGTGTGTGTGTGTGTGTGTGTGTGTGTGTGTGTGTGTGTGTGTGTGTGTGTGTGTGTGTGTGTGTGTGTGTGTGTGTGTGTGTGTGTGTGTGTGTGTGTGTGTGTGTGTGTGTGTGTGTGTGTGTGTGTGTGTGTGTGTGTGTGTGTGTGTGTGTGTGTGTGTGTGTGTGTGTGTGTGTGTGTGTGTGTGTGTGTGTGTGTGTGTGTGTGTGTGTGTGTGTGTGTGTGTGTGTGTGTGTGTGTGTGTGTGTGTGTGTGTGTGTGTGTGTGTGTGTGTGTGTGTGTGTGTGTGTGTGTGTGTGTGTGTGTGTGTGTGTGTGTGTGTGTGTGTGTGTGTGTGTGTGTGTGTGTGTGTGTGTGTGTGTGTGTGTGTGTGTGTGTGTGTGTGTGTGTGTGTGTGTGTGTGTGTGTGTGTGTGTGTGTGTGTGTCAGAGGTGGGCACTTCCGCAAACACTTCCGCAAACCGCAACTTCCGCAAATTTCGGAAGTCCGAATTCGTTTGCGGATTTGCGCAAGTGTAAATGTTTGCGGATTTGCGTTTGCGAAAGCACTTCCGCAAACGCAAATATGTCCGAAAATTCAATTTTGAACACGATTTTTGCGCCGCTACAAAGAACGTCCAAAGAACGCTGCTTGCCCACCAGTGACTCCCTCTTGGATCAAATGTATTTTTTGATGGCCCCAGCAGTCCTGTACTCTGGGACTGAGAGTGTTGTGAAGTGTGGGGCAGGTATATCCAGCTTCTTTGCTGTTAATACAGGAGTGAGGCAAGGGTGCGTCCTTGACCCATCACTTTTCAACACTTGTATTGACTGGGTATTGGGCAAAGTTGTAGATCAAAGTGATTGTGGAGCATCCCTCGGCAACACCAAGATCAGTGGTCTTGTTTTTGCTGATGATGCAGTAATCTTTGCTGAGTCACTGGAGGTCCTGGTGATGGCTCTCAAGGCGCTGCACGAGGAGGCA
>JACEEZ010022048.1:265000-270000 GCA_016584305.1 Chionoecetes opilio
CAACAATCCAACAAATAACCGCCGATGAAAGTAATGTTGCCAACAGCGGCACCACAGTCTCCGGGGCGCAGGAAAAGGATGAAGCTCTACAAATTGCACTAAAGTGGAGCCGCCGGGCGCTTTACTGTGCCATTAACGGGGCCGGGGAGAGGGGACAAGGAGCGGCACCCCGGCCTGCTCCGAACCGACACAGAGGTCGGGGCCAGGCAGGACGGGGCGAGGAGGACTGGCTGAGGCTTCTCACAGCGGGCTAAGCGGCCTTCCCAGGGTTGTGAGCTCAGACGGGCCAACACTTGAGGTAAAACGTAAGTGTTTAGACGGAAATAAAACTCATACACTAACTCAACGTTATTGCTTATGAAACTTTTGAGGTAGACTAGCTTAGCTTTTTCTGTGTTTGATATTGTTATTCGCTTTGGGTCAGTCAGCCTCAGACCTCGGAACAAAAGAAGAAATAAATAAAGAAACACTTGCGTTGGCGTGGCTTTGTAGGAGACGTAAGTTTTTATTAGACATATTGTGAATCTGTTGAAAATGCAATCAACTATTAACTTAATAACACGTTATTTTCAATAACGTGTTGTTTTACCTTTATTGAATACAAAAAGTTAAGTCTGCAGCGCGTGGCTTGACCAGGGACTGGCTGCAGGATTTGTTGTGTGCAGGACGGAGGCACAAACACGGCTCCGCCAGACTCTGTATCTGTATGACACTCTGTATACTCTGGGTGAGACAAGCGGCAGATTTACTCAAAGCTGCCATTCAAGTTTACTGTCCTCAGAGTCTCGTGCTCAATGACATAATAATAGCCAACGATTACACCTTCTAATGTTATGAGTGCAGCTTGCAGTCTTGCAACAGTGTAAAGAGAAAAATATTGATGATAACAGACAACTTTAAGTTTACGAAGGTCTTCGAGGAGGGATCATGGAGGGGGAAAGGGAAGCAGGCTTGGGGTTGAGGGAGTTGCTGCAGGAGTGTGTCGACGGGCGGCAAGCAGGGGAGGATAATGGCTAGAGACATCTGAAAGACATATTCTAGAAAAGTTTGCTGAAAAAAAAATCTGGGTCTGTATCCACACATACCATGCTATCCACCCGCGGTTTTGTGCCGTGTACAGTATGCTATATTCTACAGAGCGTCACACTGACACTGCTTCTCTCTTCACCATTACCGTCATCGCTGGGAACCACTGCGATTCCACCACAATCTAAAAAGGGTCAGCATGGGATTCGTACAACACGCACTAACCTTACCGTCGTCCACAATAGTGAAAAAAGACTACCTAACAGTAAAAGGTCAAATTAGATATGCAAAAAAGCCCTGCAAATTCGTATTGAACCTTCCATTCAAATTTATGTTACTGCAGGCACACCATTTACAAGGCTTTGTTTGCATTTACCAGCAACGCGGCGGTGCACCAACCACACCACCACCTGCGTCAAATTGCAGTGAACACTCACTTCCCATTCCAGTTGGTGCTTATCATATAATGACGCGCACCACCCGACCCGGCGGTGAGGGAGGCGTGGTCAGTATAGTGACCCGGGAAGCTTCCTGAGCGGGAGGGAGTGACGCCCCAGGTCCCGTACAGGGTTTGAACGCCTTTCGTCACCCGGCGGAGTCAGACACCATCAATGCAACCACCATTAGGAGGTGCTGTCCAGACGGGACAGTGCGAGGTTAGCTCTTCTCCTATAAATCACAGCTAGATAGCTAAAACACACACACACACACACACACACACACACACACACACGATGGTCACCGCATCACCGCGCGATGGTCAGGTGACAGCGTGCCGGGCTCCCATTCTGTGGGTAGGCGGTTCGAATCCTCGCGCTCCCGGGGATTTTTCACTGACAAATTCGGGCGGTTACTGTCCCCCTTGAGCAAGGGGATGGGGGTGTGTGGTGTGTGAGGTCCCAGCATTGCCCAAAGATCGGTAATAATGAGCTCCAAGCTCGCACTGAGAGGGTGAAAACTGGCGATCGCGAGCCAGCTCGCGTGGACAAGACCATGGGTGAATAACACACACACACACACACACACACACACACACACACACACATCGATACAGACACGCGGCTACTGCTATAGCATGGTAGATACTTATAATAGACTAGACAGTGACCTCACTCAATAGCAGACAATTAATACTTCGAAAATATTTGTGAAAAACATTATTTGGAATAATTATATATTTTTTAAATTTCAAGTCTGAATTAAAATAAGAATTAGAGTTGTAATTAGACTCATTACATATTTGAACATTTGATTTAGAGTTAGAATTAAAGTCACAAAAGTTTACATAAAGTCAAATCAAAATTATGAATCCATTTAATGAATCGCTCCAACTCTGGATGTCAGCGGTGGTTCGGCTGGACAAAAAGAGTGCGGTGCATCAGCCCGGCGGAGGCAGATGGACGGTCCTACATATACAAGGAAGGGATGCAAGAACACATAAATATGAAAAAGTCCGTATTGTATTTCTTACATGCCTCTCCCGCTGTCTTCTTGCTATAATAAAAAAAACTTTTGATATATGATATAATAAAAGTGTGAAAGCTATATAAACTTCCTTGGCGCATGTATTCTTACCCATATCCATTTTGATCTCCATTTTCCTGTTTCTTTAGCAGTGGCAGAGGCAGTAGGAGTGATAGAGGCGAGAGTTGTGTCATGTGAAGGGGGAGGTCAATCTTGTCGCCGCAGTGTAAGGGTGAGTTCATAGGTAACATACAATAGTCAGGAAACAGGACATGGGATCCGGCACCATCTGATACAGAGAAGGGGGCCACGCGGAGGGGAGGTGTGAGCTGCTGTACCACACTTCTACACCATCTGTGCCTCTAAAAGACTATTCATCCGTACCGTTCAGAGACACAGATTTCTGTATTACCTGAACCCTGCAAATTACGTCACACTCAAGTTAGGTCCTCATCCGGCGACTCTGACACAAAGCTTTAGTATGAATGAACAATTAAGTCGTAAAGAGAAATATTCCGCTGGGTTTTAAAGGGGAAATGTGACGGTCAGGGACTGTCAGAGGGAACGAGGTATCACTGAGGAAGGAGGAAGGGAAATAGATTGACAAACTTGGATGAAAAATACGAGAGAGAGAGAGAGAGAGAGAGAGAGAGAGAGAGAGAGAGAGAGAGAGAGAGAGAGAGAGAGAGAGAGAGAGAGAGAGAGGAGAGAGAGAGAGAGGAGAGAGAGAGAGAGAGAGAGAGAGAGAGAGAGAGAGAGAGAGAGAGAGAGAGAGAGAGAGAGAGAGAGGAGAGAGAGAGAGAGAGAGAGAGAGAGAGAGAGAGAGAGAGAGAGAGGAGAGGAGAGAAGAGAGAGAGAGAGAGAGAGAGAGAGAGAGAGAGAGAGAGAGAGAGAGAGAGAGAGAGAGACTAAATAGGTGGTGCATCTCTTGTGCTGCAATTAACGTAAACTCACTCATTCAATCTATAGTTACGTAAGTGTTATCGGTCTGGCCTCTATAGTGTACCTGCAGTGACTGGCGCCGGACATGTTTTGAACACGGTAACTCCTCTTTACTCTACCCGAGTGAAGCGCAAGTCCGTCTAACCTTATACTTTAACAAGGAAATGTGTGAGGCAATGAAGCTGTCGTTCGCGGTCGTAAGCTTTAGTTTATTGAATCTCCCGTGTATATTTTTTATTCTGGGAAAATAATCTAATAGTTTCTTAACAAATACTGCCATTAATTTTATTACAGAAGGTAATATGCGTACCTCATAAGCTGCATTTCCTGAAGTCGTCATTGCTTTCCGCTATAGATACTCGTTTCGTTGTAGCTGCAATGTATTGTGTGGACCAGAAGTATGCTGAGTTTTCTTTCACCTTCTCATAATTATAATATTGCATCTTTACTCGGGTTGAGCAGAAACAGCGTCTCATAAACCCTCGGATCGTACTGACTTGTCTGACTGCCTCGCTCTGTTCTTGGGAAAGCTTGGCATTTTGTGATAGCGAGAGTTGTATCTAAATCTTTCACGTTATGAGATATGTCGGATTCAATTCCGTATACGAATATTTCACAGACGAGTTTTTCTTTGTGCGTCGGTCGGCTAAGTACGAGTACATGGCCTGCTGAGGCTGCATGTGTGGATCCTTGGCGTGAAAGATGAGAAATGGTCTCTGTACACAACATTACGAAAAGCGGTAAACAGGCATATGTTAAAGGAAAAAAGTAAAGGAAAAAACTAGGTATCTGTGTATGTTCCCTTTACAACTCACACACACACACACGCACACGCACACGCACACATTTACATCGTCTCTTTTGTCTATTCTGTCAGTCTTCCAGTCGGAGGAAAACAGACTTGTGTGGTATTCTCCCCAAACATCACGTAGCCTCCTTGCCAGGGTCGTGAGTTCGTGCCGCTCGCACTTACATATACCATGTGGTCGGCCTATCCGGAGTGAAGGTGTCGCCCCTTGTGCAGCCCCAACGCCTCTTCGATAAGGCGAGCCAGCCCATACACGTCACTCGCCTCGCTACAGGGCTGGGTGTGCAATAGAAGCTCCGGAGTCTACACGGGTAGCGATCCGTGTTGAGAGTCCTGTGGCGGTGCGCAGGGTGCCCAGCGTGTGGCCAGGCCCAGGTCGATGACCGTCGCTCTTGGCCCGTCCTTCTTCATGAGAACACATGTCTTGTTCCCCCCGATATCATTATGCGTAAACGCTTGCTTAATCATTCGGTTTTTTTAAGCATCCGTGACACCTGCAGTAACACTTTAATGATGTGTGCAAACGATGCAGCCGTGTAGAAAAACTCGTCTACGGTTATTCCGGCATATCTAATATGGGACAGTTTCACTTTGATGGACACACCGAAGAGACACTGTACGCCGAGGACACCACACTTACTCGCATGACCAAATTTCTCGTTCATCGCCTGTCGACCAGATTTTTCAACGCATTCTTTTGAAACTTTTTTTTAGGACAAGTTTCTCGTATGAGTTGGGATCCAGTGCATGAAACACGAGC
>JACEEZ010022048.1:272500-307500 GCA_016584305.1 Chionoecetes opilio
GTATTAGGTAGACTGATATTATTTCGCCATCAAACCAGCAAGCGAGGACATTTCGATGGTTTGCCTGCGGTTACCCCGCTAATGACGTCACCTACGTTCGTGCCCACGACTCACCCTCCAAACTTGTGTATTGGAAGAGGATTTGGTAACAATGTTTGCCAGTCTGGGATTGCCCGATAGAGTGGACAGGCCTTAAAGATTCGAACTTATGCCGCCCCTCTCTCACCCTCTACCACCCCTTCCCCCAGAGCAAGTCTACGTTCTATTAGTTCTAAGGCCCGTATCCACCTTCAGAACAGTATATGTATAGCTTTCTTCGCGGAACAATGCCTCGTCATCGTCGCAACGCCCACATATCGGGGGACGATAAACGGAGGATAATTGAAAAATACGAGGCGCACGAAGATTTCCTTATCACCACAGCTGATCTAGGCATTAAAAGGACAACATCTTATGGCATCATACGAAAATACCAGAATACGGGGCACGTACACGCCATCCGTCACCATGCAGACACTTCAACAACATTGCGGGAGGTTGTGATACCGCTGCAGCCAGGACAGCGGGTCAGACTCTCAGGGCTGACCGTGAGGACAAACTACGAGGGGCGATGGAGGAGGCTCTAATTGTAATACCACTACAACTATCCGCAGGCAAATGATGTATATATGTAGTAACAGCTACCTGAGGAAATGGCTTCACAGGGAGGATATAAGGGATTTGTAATGAGATACGCACGTAATCTCTTGCTATAAAGCTTATCACTTTGTTACTTATTATTTTTGTATTTAACACTGCATACAAATATTAAATAATTATAAAATTATTTGCATTATACTTTGTACACTTTAATTATTTAATAAAGTTCATACCTTCATATTGAATTGATCGAATATAATTTACAATTGTGGTTATAATGTATTTCAATGTCTTTGATATTGGTCTATGTCGATGTAAGTTTTAGCTTTGTTGTTATCTAATCTGCAATTATGTCAAACTATTTTGTGGGAATGGCAAACTACGTTGGTTAAACTAATTTTGCGTGAATGACAAACTTTATTGGTGGTATAGTTCAGGACTCGGCAATATTAATGGTGACCACTGTTTTTCTATTCCACATCTGCTAATCTATAATGCAAAATACTGTATCAGAATACCCAGACTGAAAAGTAGCTACAAATGGGTGGTGTGGTGTGGTGTTATGTAACCTGGAGTAATGTGGCGTGGTGTGGTGTGATGTGACGTTCCGTGGTGTGGTGTGTGATGAGGCGTTGTGCTGTGGCGTGTTGCGATGTGGCGTGTTGTGATGTGGAGTAGAGTGACGTGGCGTGGTATGATATGGTGTGGTGTGGTGTGACATGGTGTGTGTGTATGTGTGACATGGGTGGCGTAGCATGGTGTGACGTGGCTACATGTGTGACGTGGTGTGGTGTTATAGTGTGGCGTGGAATGTGGCATATTATGTATTTGTACCAACTTGTCTTGCGTGGAATGATGTGGTGTCTTGTTTTGAGAGGAGAATGACACACACACACACATATATATATATATATATATATATATATATATATTAAATATATATATATATATATATATATATATATATATATTATATATATATATATATATATATATATATATATATATATATATATATATAATGAAGATATAAACCAGCGCGGGTAGAAACATCTTGATTGTTTATTCGAACGTTTCGGCTATACATAAGCCATCATCAGCCTAAAATCGGATACAAAAATGTTTTTGTTAAAAATGAAAATATACAAGTTATAAAATTATTTGCACATTTAAAATGCCTAACCTAAAATATAATAAAATAAGAGTAAAAATTATAAAACAGTAATAAAAATAAAATATACTACACATACCAATCAACATCGCAGTGGAGTGTGGGATTCCCACATGGTCTAAAAGCACAGGAGCGGGGTTGAGGTGCCCTGTGCGCAGAGAGACGGTTGTGGTGGTATATATATATATATATAATATATATTATATATATATATATATATATATATATATATATATAAATATATAATATATATATATATATATATTATATATATATAATATATTATATATATATATATATATATATATATATATATATATATATATATATATATATATAGATGCAGTTAAGATATAGCAGTTGAAATCTAAAATAAATTTACCTATACACTGTGCATCCCCATGCAGGTGGAGACCATAAACTTGATGGCGAATCCTTGGACTTCCTGGTAATGATGATTGAGGCTGTCCTGACAATCACCATAAAGGAGCTCAATGAAGCACTGCGGGACACCTGACCAATGAAGCAGCCGGCATGCGATAGCACAGTTACAAGACCATTGGATGGTGCATTAACAACTCAAGAAATGGGAAAACATTCACCAAAACATAAATTAACTTGCAGTTAAAGATGTTTGAGTGGAGTATGCACATTATACGAGAGAGGGCTTCAAAAACACCTTGTATATGTTTTTATAATTCTTATAAATTTGTGCCTATAGCGCCTATGAGCAGTGGTTCTGCTTTGGAGGTTCATTTGAGGGCTGTGATGGTTGGCCTTCGCCCGTGGTGGCGCAGGCAGGATTTTTATAGTGACTCCTGTGATTAGAGGCTCATGCCGCCCCCCTGTGTCCTTCGATGCACTCGCAATCGTAGGTAGAGTTAATGGGCAGGGCATGTGGGTGTTCCTAGGCCACACGACAGAAAATTTTTGGTTTTCGTCGGGGATCGAACTTGGGCCACCGAGAACGCCACTCGGAGACGCTAACCACTCTGCTACCGCCTCCCCCATGTGGATGAGACTGGCTAAAATTTGCACACAAAGCGCATGTATCTGCATGCAAGGTCGTGCAGCAGGAGGTGAGCGTGTCGTACGAACCGGAGGGGGACAGCAAGGTGGCAACCTAACGCTGATAGCCACTATATCTCTGGTCTGGTGCTGGGGATTACTCTACCACCAAATACAGGTCCAGAGTGCTACCAATAAGACCTTGAATGATTTTCTAACATTCCTTGAAGTTATTCTCGACGAAGAAGACGCTGCTGTCATCATGCATAACGCTCCGTGCCATCGTGATGCTGCACAGTCCATGACCAACCATGAAGTGAGGTACTTCCCCACCATATTAATTATTTCTTAACCCTATAAATAACTGTTTCGTCGTCCTGAAAGCTACCCTGAAGCATCACCTCAACAACATTGCAGGAGGTTGTGATGCTGCTGCAGCCAGGACAGCGAGTCAGACTCGCAGGGCTGACCGTGAACACAAACTACGAGGGGCGATGGAGGAGGCTCTAATTGTAATACCACCACAACTATCCGCAGGCAAATTATGTATATATGTAGTAACAGCTACCTGAGGAAATGGCTTCATAGGATATATGAGACTAATGAGGTGCGCACGATCTCTTGCTATAAAGCTAATCTTTTTATTATTTACTTTTTATTTGTATTTAACACTGCATACAAGTGTTTAGTATTTAACACTGCATACAAGTGTTTAGTATTTAACACTGCATACAAGTGTTTAGTATTTAACACTGCATACAAGTGTTTAGTATTTCTAAAATTATTTTTATTATACCTTGTACACATTATATTATTTGATTATGTACGTTCATATCTTTATCTTGAATTAATGTAATATAATTTACAATTGTGGATATAATGTATTTTATTGTCTTTGATATTGGTGTCGATGTACTTTCTATTTTGTTGCTATCTAATCTGCAATTATGCCAAACTATTTTGTGAGAATTTCAAACTACGTTTGTTAAACTAATGTTGCGTGAATGATAAACTTTATTGTTAGGGTGGTCTAGTTCAGGACTCGCTAACATTAATGGTGACCACTGTTTCTCTATTCCACATCTGCTAATTTATAATGCAAAATACGTTATTAACATCATTATCACCATATTCGTCATTCTTCCTCTTATCATTATTGGTATAATTATTATTACCATTATTAATGTTATCGTTATCATTATTTTAATTATTATCATCATCATCATTATGATATTTTTGTTCAGGTATATTTATATAATTATTCTTATCTATATTTTGTCTTATCATTATTATTGTTATCCTTACTATTATCATAGTAATCACAATAATGATGATTATAATTATCATTAATTATTATCATCATTACATAAATATAATTATTACTACCGTATAATAGATATAATTAGCCTTCCTCCTCCTCCTCCTCTTTCATCATATTTTTCTTAAATTTTTCTTTTTGATGTGATATCTCTGTTGTCTCTTTACCATGCTGCCATGTGTGTGGGTTTCTGCGTCGCTACCATGTTCATGTGGCAGTGAGTCGCGAAGTCCAACAGGTACGTGGACGTCGTAACATACTGTACTTCATATTAAGAAACATCGATGTAGTTGATTAAGTATTTTTTTAAAAGATATTTGGTGTCTCAGCAAAGATTAAGACAGCTTGCTCACCGACAGCCAATTTCATGAAAAAAAGTTGCTCACGACGCCGCGACCAGTTGCATTGCGACTGAAACATTGGTTTCTTTATAACACCTCACATCTAGGCGACTGAAACTGCGGTGCGTGCAGCTGATCACCGCGCATCTGGCTATGCTGTTCGTGTGGCGATCAGTTGCAAAGCCATAACATGGGGGCAGTATTTGAGTTCGTTTTATAAGTATTTCACAAGTGCTAGAATCATATTAAATTGATAATAAAAATGATAGGAGTATAAGTAGTGAAAATATCGGAATTGATTTTAACAATAACAATAATAATAATAGCAATAATAACTAGAGCACTTCGCGAGCGTATATTGGTTTTTATAAGTGATGCCTGTAAAGGTCGCCTCTTTGTACACGTGTAGGTCGCCTCCGTGGCGTGTGATGAGCACGCCTAACTACGAATCTGCGGGTCCTGGTTTGTCCGGGCCGCATATTGCCGAACTCTATTGCTGTTCGGGACTAGGGGAAATTAGAACCAATCAGCGCGCGGTGAGAGCGGGGGTGTGGGAGGGTCTTACTCAGCCGTCCCCACACAACATTTACGGGTAACTTGCTCATTTTGTGGGCAGATATTGTGTGTGCCTTTAATTACATATTATATTTGTAGAGAGAGAGAGAGAGAGAGAGAGAGAGAGAGAGAGAGAGAGGGGAGAGAGAGAGAGAGGGGAGAGAGTAGAGGAGATGAGGAAAAGGAGAGAGAGAGAGCGAGAGGAGGAGAGCGAGAGAGAGAGAGAGAGGAGAGAGTCATGCAGTCTGGACGAGAGGGATCAGTCATACTCTGCATTTCACCATGGCAACATATACGAAAGTGCTAGATTTTGAAGAGGAAGGTTTTTTCAGTATAGGTATAATGGTGAAGGATGACTGATCCCTCTATAATTCACCTCTATAATCCCTCTATAATTCACCTCTATAATCCCTCTATAATCCCTCTATAATTCACCTCTATAATCCCTCTATAATTCACCTCTATAATTCACCTCTATAATCCCTCTATAATTCACCTCTATAATTCACCTCTATAATTCACCTCTATAATCCCTCTATAATCCCTCTATAATTATTCACCCTCTATAATTCACCTCTATAATCCCTCTATAATTCACCTCTATAATTTACCTCTATAATCCCTCTATAATCCCTCTATAATTCACCTCTATAATGATGAAGGATGACTGATCCCTCCTCTTATAGTCCACAGACTGCATGACTCCTTCCTCTCCTCTTTCTCTCTCTCTCTCTCTCTCTCTCTCTCTCTCTCTCCCCCCTCTCTCTCTCTCCTCTCTCTCTCTCTCCTCTCTTCTTTTTTTTTTTATTTAAACTGTTAGTACATTTTGGTGTTATTAGAGCTAAAGCTCTAGGTTTTATACTGGAGCTATCTATAGCTACAATATAAATAAAAAACATTTTACATTTTATAATATTTAGGCCATCAACCAGCTGTTCAGCCCCCGTTTAAAAGTTTGTAGCGAGGCGTGGTGGTGGAGGTCGGTTTGGTAAACTAACGGGTTCCACAGACGGCCGTAGCGGGTAAGAAGGAAACCCGTAGGTGGTGCTCTGTCCTGGAGAAGGGCACAGTCACTTGCTCCTGTCTGTGTGGGGCGACACGGGTGGAGTAAAGGGGCGGCGGGGGCCTGGGAGCTTGATGGCTGCCAGGTGGGGCGTGTGGAGATTGAGTGCCTTGTGCATGACACATACACCTGCCACATCCCTGCGCTCCTGGAGGGGTTGGAAGGAGTCAGGCGCGTGGGGGGGACGTTTGTCGTTAACCAGTCGCTAGGCTCTTTCTGGACGCGGTCTAGTGTGGCCAGGTAAGAGGGCGGGCAGGAAGACCATGCTAGGGGGGAGTTTTCCCATTAGGGAACGTACCTGAGCCTTGTACAGGATCTCAACCCCCTTGGCATCTAGAAGATGGGAGATGCCCCGGGACACAGCTGGTCTTCCAGGCCGATTTTCTTAGCAACTTCCGGGCATACTGGTGAAGGTCAGTCCCGCGTCAAACTCCCCCAAGGATGGAGATGGATCTCTGAAGGGGGAGTGATCTGCTCTCAAGCCGTATGCCCGGTGAGTCAGGTTTGGCGATGTCTTGCCTGCGGAGATAAGCAGACCCGGGGTTTTGTCAGGGGCCAGGCTGACCTGCCATCGACTACTCCGGGTTTTGACGATGTTGTCCAATGCCCGGTTGATGGCGGCACCCGTGTCCTGCCAGTCACGTCTGTCGCAGGGGAAGGCAAGGGTTGCTCATCAGCGTAGGCCTGGCCTCGGAATGAGCTGGAGAATGTCATTGAAATAGACATTCCCACAAGAAGAGGCCCGAGTACGCTGCCCTGCGGGACGCTGGCGTGGATGGGTTGCTGGCTGGAAGTGGGCCGTTGATCACCACTCGAAAGGGGTCCTGTCTTGGAGGTATCCTGGATGAGCTGCAGTAGGGCGCCGCGCCATCCCAGGCTCCTCAGCTTGGCAGCGAGACATCGGTCCCCACACCCTGTCAAAGGCCCCGGGCGATGTCCAAAGCCACGACAAAGGTGGTCCATTCCTCTATCCAGCGAGTGGTTCCAGGAAGCAGACTGAAGGGGGAAAGCAGGTCTGCAGCTGACTTCCCTGCCTGAAACCCAAATTGCTTGGAGTTGAGGAGATGGTGGGCGTAAAAAAAAGGGTGTTGATCTTGGCGTTGATGAGGGACTCCAGGATTTTCCCAACATGTGGTGAGAAGGGAAATTGGGCGGTAGTTCTTTGGGTCAAGTTTTTTTTTTTTTTTTTTTTTTTGTGGATGGCCACCACTCTTGCCTCTTTCCATTGCGTGGGCCACTTGCACGAGGAAAGGATGTTGTTGAAGATGATGGTGAGTGGTGGAGGGCTGGCAGCACACCCTTTAGTAGGTTTAGGGCTTGATGTTTGTCGGCCCTAGCGCCTTCTTGGGATCTATTTGCCGCAGCTGAATTTCTACTTCCCCTTTTTGTTTTAAATGCGAGACTTCTCCAGAGAGGCCCTGGTGAGGGATGGTATCTCTGGGGGTTCGCCCTGAGGGGTCTGGCACCGACATCTTAAAAAGAAAAATGAGCTGGGCCCAAAAGCTCAGCCTTGTCCTTGTCGCGGACAGCCATGACCCGTTTGGTCTGGTGAGCGGCGGAATGGTGTTTTTCAGCAAAGAGGCCTTGCTGCTGCTTCACTCCACACCACCACTTTCCCTTTCTGCTCACTGACTGGCCGCTGTACTTGGCCTTTAAGGTCCTCTCTCCAGCGGGTTTTATGGCCTGCTTTTGGACCTGGCACATGGTCTTGCAGGCTTTTTTGTGCCGATGTTTGTTGAGTTGGGGGGGTGGGGACTTGTACCGTAGCCAGGCCCTGCTCTTGTTGTCAGCAGGCTCTCCTACACTGACAAACCAAACCAGGGCTGATCATGCGTGTTTGGATTTGTAGTTTTGGCTGGGGATTATGGTTTTTCTGGAGGGATAGGAGGAGGTTGGTGAAGGTCTCCACTTGTGTGTTAACGTCGCCGTGGAGAAGCTCCGTCCACACAATGGAGTCCAAGTTTTCTTTTAGGCTGTCCCAATCTCCACGAGACCAAAGCCAGTTGACTCGGGCAGTAGCCTCGTCCCCCGTACCAAGTGGGGCTGATGGTGGCGAGTACGGGAGAGTGGTCCGATGATCCAAAACCCTACCCAGGGGAGGCGGTGATCACTTCTTCTGGCAAATCTGTGATGCCGGGGGCGAGGGGGGAGCCAGAGATGTGGGTGGGGAAGTTTACATGGTTGTTAAGGCCGTACTCAGTTAGCAAATCCTCGAACTGCCTCGCAACCAGATGCTGGTTCATGTCCCCTACAACAATGAGATGGTTGCAGTTGTGCTGGAGAAGTAGGGTGTCAATGCTGGATTGGAGGAGGTGGATGGGGTAATTTCCCTGCCACTGTGGGCGGTAGCAGACGCATAGTAGGAGGGCTTCGTAGCGACTCGTCCACAGTCTGAAGAACATCATCTCAAGGTGTCTATCCATTTCAACCTCGAGGGCCTCTACAGCGAGACCTTCGCGGAAGCAGACGGCGATGCCCCCGAAGGTGCCGTGGGCACGGTCTCTTCTCTCTCTCCCTCTCTCCTCTCTCTCTCTCTCTCTCTCTCTCTCTCTCTCTCTCTCTCTCTACAAATATATTATTTAATCAAAGTCACACACAATATCTGCCCACAAAATGAGCAAGTTACCCGTAAATGTTGTGTGTGCAGCATGGCGTATGTCTCCAGCATTAACTTTACATGTGAAGGTCGGTACAGAGAAGCAAGCATGGGGGACAAAACTCTGCGGTAATGCCTTGCAATGCTTCACTAAGGCCGTAGAATTATATGCTCTATTATTTTTTTCTATTATTATTAAACACATTTTTATTACTATTATTATTAGTGATGTTGTTACCATTATCATTACTGTTCTGATTATTATTTATAAATATTACTGTTATTTTTGTTAAGATTATCATTATCATTATTATTATAAGTATTATCATCTTATTATCATTAACATTAGTTTTATTATCATTATAATAAGTATCATTATTTTGTATAACTATCAGTTATTATTTTTGTATATAATATAATTATCATTACAATTATAATTTCTCATATTATTAAAATATTTTTATTTTTATCATTATTAATGCTAATGATAATATTATTTGATTACTATCATTGTCATTATCATTGTTGTGATAGAGGAATGAGATGAGATAGGGGAAGTTGGAGGCAGAGAGTAAACCCTCATTCCAACCTCTAAGACATAACTCAGCACATGTGGGTGGCGAGCCTCACCACCACTCAGCCCACCATTCATTACACCTTACAGTTTCATACTCAGTTGCTTGAGTTTTGTACCTTTTTTCTTTAAGTGATTGATGCCTTGGTGTTATCGTGACGGGGTAAAGATGGATACGGCACTTCACCCTGCCTTAAAGGAAGCAATGGCTTACGAGTGTATATGACAATAATTAACACACATACACGCACGCACATGCACGCACGCACACGCACACACACAAGCACACTTGCACACGCACACACACAGGCACACACACACACACACGTGCACACACACACACACACACACACACCACGTGCACACACACACACGCACACGCACACACATACACACGTGTGATAACACCAAATCGATTGATGATAATACGGCAGCGTTCCCGAAAAACGACTGAGACACACACATACACTCAGACACACACTCGCACATACACACACACACACACACACACACACACACACACACACACACACACACACACACACATGCACACACACATGCACACATTCACACACATGCACACATTCACACATCATTCACACACATACAAGCCACACAAAGCAGGGTGAAATGCTTTAACCGTCTGGACGGCTCAGTTGGTTAGGGCGTCCGGCACCATTCTGTGGTCCGGCGTTCGATCCTCGGTCGCACTCATACCCGGGGATTTTTCCACTGAGAAATTCGGGTGGTTACTGTCCCCTTTGAGCAAGGCGATGGGGGTGTGTGGTGTGGGAGGTCCCAACATTACCCTAACATCGGTAAAAATGAGCTCCAAGCTCGCACCGGGAGGGTGAAACTGGCGATCGCGAGTCTGACTCTCGTGGACAAGACCATGGGTAAATAACACATACAAACACACACACACACTCACATGCACACACACACAAACGCAAACACATACACATACACACACACACACACACACACACACACACACACACACACATAAAGAGGTGCTTTGAACTAATAATTTTGTTAGTTTCTGACGTTATTGTTAAAGCTAAATATAAATCACTCTGGTTTGAGGACGTCAAAGCGACGGATCAGTCAATGTGACCAGTTGCGTGGCATCGGTTTCATTCAACTGGCTGCGCTCGTGTGCGAACTTCCTCAGTGTTACGCTGCCCAAGGGTTTCATGAACTTAAATACTGAAAAGAATACTAAAATAAATGAAATACTGCGTGAATTTTTTTTTCGTATTGACTTTTTATATATTTTCTATATCCCTGTGTGTATATATCCCTTGCTATATCCCTGTGTATATATATCCCTTGCTATATCCCTGTGTATATATATCCCTTGCTATATCTCTGTGTGTATATATCCCTTGCTATATCCCTGTGTGTATATATCCCTTGCTATATCCCTGTGTGTGTATATCCCTTGCTATATCCCTGTGTATATATCCCTTGCTATATCCCTGTGTGTATATCCCTTGCTATATCCCTGTGTGTGTATATCCCTTGCTATATCCCTGTGTGTATATATCCCTTGCTATATCCCTGTGTGTATATATCCCTTGCTATATCCCTGTGTGTATATATCCCTTGCTATATCCCTGTGTGTGTATATCCCTTGCTATATCCCTGTGTGTGTATATCCCTTGCTATATCCCTGTGTGTGTATATCCCTTGCTATATCCCTGTGTGTGTATATCCCTTGCTATATCCCTGTGTGTATATATCCCTTGCTATATCCCTGTGTATATATATCCCTTGCTATATCCCTGGCACTGTGAGAGGTTGCTATGAGTTATGTGTTGACCCTCAAGGTTCTGGTAACAGGAACATTAATAGTTCTCTCCTTCTGAACTTCGCTAGATCCAGAAGTTTAAGAATTGCAGGGACTATCAGAGACCAGAGCTGCACCGCTGGACATGGTATAGTATTACCGGAGGGGTAGCTAAGGAGATCGATAACATCCTCGTTTGTACTCGTCGGAGGATCCTCCAGAACTGCAGGATTTACCGGGGTGTCGATTTATTTGCAACTGATCATATATTTGTTGCTGCTACAGTAAATCTCTATATCAATCCAGAAGAATCTCACGAGGTAACCATACTGTGTTTCATCTTTAGTAGCTACAGGATTTGACAAGTGGCCATGAGTATGCGGTAAAGGTAAAGGTGAGGGCATACGCTAAGCTGCGCGTGGCCTCGGTGCTCATTTCCGTCGCATTTGTCCTTGAACCTGTGGTGGGTGACAACCCGCTACCTGGGGAAACCTTTCCCAGATTTCCCCACAGTCTAATAGACAGTTATACAGTTAGACTGTGAGTTTCTCCAGGTACCCAATACCATTTATCATCGACCATCCCCGAAAGGAAGGATGAACAGCGGGGTGGGGTATGAGTATGCAGTGGCAGTCTCAAATCGGTTCAATGTGCTCGGCGCCCTCGGGGACCCTGTGGAACTGTGGGCTACCTTCAACCGTTAAACTCTCCAGGCTGCCAAGGATTGGGGAGCGCCCGACGTCAAGGCTTAGTTTTGTCTCAACAGAGACGATGGAAAATATTGAGAAGAGTCGCGCTGTAGGGCTTGCTGGAAACCAGGGCCAGTACAGGGCTCTGTCACGAAGGACTAAAAGCTTCCTGGGGAGAGACAAGGAGAGGCATGTCAGGAGTCTCGCTGAAAAAAAAAGTTCGTGTAAGTTGAAAAAATATAGCAAAAAAAAAAAAGTGTTTAAATATTTTGTTCACTTTTTTGTCTTCAAATCGCTGTGAAACTCGAAGAATTGCCGCGAGTTGAGGACAAATAAATGATATTTTTTATACACTATTTCATTTTGCTACATTTGTTACAATAACATGTTATGTTAATATGTTACAATAACACGCAGAGTTTTTTTTTTTTTTTTTTTTGCTTTTGATACGCGGAAATGTGTCATGAAGATGATGGTTGGGTCAAACCAACTTGTTTTTTGAACCAACTTGTGGTTATTTCATAATTTTGGGTGAGAGTCCACGATATGTAGAAGACATAACTCTGAACCGCATAAGATCGCCTGACGTCACAGCCCAACCTGCCGCCATCAAGTGACCAGAACTTGTGTTTTACTGACCTTGTGTGGCACGTTATCCAGAAATCTATCCTTCCTCTCGGGTTGTATCTGTAAGAGACAATCTGGCGAGGAGGAGGCCAAGGAGGCGCCCAAAAGGCGTGGCTGGGACAAGTTGATGTTTCCTGCCGAGAGTTACTTGGCATGGGAAGGGAGCCTGCGTGGGGGCTCGTGCGTGGTGACCCCGGGAGTGGCTTCGTAGGGTGGACCAGGCGACGCGCCCCCCGGCGTATGCCCCCAATTGATGATGATTTGTGTAGTCAACAGTCAACATATAGCATCGGTTAGACACATGAAAGATCAGATCACCTCACAACGCTGCTCCAGTGCTCCACAGAGGAACTCGTTTGAAAAAATCAACGTGTGACATCAATACTGAGGTTTGGTCGATTAAGGTCCCTTAATGGACCAAGTACTGAGTCACGACCAGGCCACTACGCGTCGTTCCTTCACTTTACTGATAGTCATCGGCCTACCAGTCATCGCAGGTAGCAGTGTCATTCTACAAAGGTCTTACACTACAGGGTCATATCACGGGTTTCAATTGGTCTCAAAAGCTGATGGAACTGAGCTGTATACTACGTTTCAGAAGCTTTTTAATGAGGTACATGTGCATGAACCACACCTCAAGATAAAAGTTCTAACATCTGTACAAGTGCCCGATGTGTGAAGGTCATAGAATATATCAAAGGACTTACCTGGATTATTTGGCTTCATTGTAGACATTAATGAATCACTGGCGTCATTAAAAACACACTCCCAACTAACGCTAAGAGAACCACACCAGATGCAGCACAAGGAATAGATAACTGCAGTGTGTGTGTGTGTGTGTGTGTGTGTGTGTGTGTGTGTGTGTGTGTGTGTGTGTGTGTGTGTGTGTGTGTGTGTGTGTGTGTGTGTGTGTGTGTGTGTGTGTGTGTGTGTGTGTGTGTGTGTGTGTGTGTGTTGTGTGTGTGTGTGTGTGGTGTGTGTGTGTGTGTGTGTGTGTGTGTGTGTGTGTGTGTGTGTGTGTGTGTTGTGTGTGTGTGTGTGTGTGTGGTGTGTGTGTGTGTGTGTGTGTGTGTGTGTGTGTGTGTGTGTGTGTGTGGTGTGTGTGTGTGTGTGTGTGTGTGTGTGTGTGTGTGTGTGTGTGTGTGTGTGTGTGTGTGTGTGTGTGTGTGTGTGTGTGTGTGGTGTGTGTGTGTGTGTGTGTGTGTGTGTGTGTGTGTGTGTGTGTGTGTGTGTGTGTGGTGTGTGTGCGTGTGTGTGTGTGTGTGTGTGTGTGTGTGTGTGTGTGTGTGTGTGTGTGTGTGTGTGTGTGTGTGTGTGTGTGTGTGTGTGTGTGTGTGTGTGTGTGTGTGTGTGTGTGTGTGTGTGTGTGTGTGTGTGTGTGTGTGTGTGTGTGTGATATAGGAGGGCACTAACCTTGGGAGTGGGTGGCAAACACGGTGGCCACGGAGGCGCCATGAGGGCTGTCCTCGGGCAGGGCGGCGCAGTAGCGGGTGTGGGAGAACTCGACGAACGCTTCCTCAGGTCTCGATGCCAGTCTTGTGGCTGTGAATCAAAGGAAGGCAATGTCAGCTCTGTGTGTCTGCTTGTTTGCCTGTTTGCTAAATAATATTTTATTCCGTGTGTATCTTACCCTATTAGTTTGCGTATCTATTTTTTCTATTTTGTGTTTGTGTGTCTGCGTAGAGAGAGAGATAGAGAGAGAAAGAGAGAGCTAATAACACTACCTGTTTTGCCGTGATCTACCTCTGGTCAAACTATCATAATATTGTAGTCACGTTGTACTGAGTGAACGTGTTGTATACTTGTCCTGAAAACATGTCTATGTATAGAATTTGGGACTATGACAACATGAGAGGACAATCATATAAATCACGCAGGTTTCTCCCTACTATCTTGGTCGATTAAGGGATCCCTTAATCGACCAGGCCTACAACTGATATATCCTTAATAAGTATGCTGAGGGGGTTTGCTATTCAATTCACATGCATGCGTTAAGGGAAAAAGTATTAAGGGAAAAAGTGACTATGGACTAAGCTTTCGCAAGGTTTGGACGTTCCATTCCCTTGCCTTTGATGCGCGACTCACTCTTCATTCTCGATGAAAAGAAAAAGGCACGAATCGTTTCTTATATGAATATCTCACCTCAATAAGACCCAAGAGCCCCAATGACCTCGAAATGCAGAAAGGAAAGGAAAGTTTTGTGAAGCCTGAGGTGCGGCGCCATAAGACACGCTGCGGGGGCCAGACGGTCTGTGGTGGCCGTCCAGGGACAGACGTGGGTGGAAGAGTTCTGAATGGTTTTGAGGGACTGAGCCTGTGCTTGTTCTCACGTGGCATACACACCGATGCTGGTGTGCGATTCTTTAAGTAACGTTTATCGACCGAGAGGCGTGCGCACACACCTAAAAGATAGTAATAACAAACATATAAAATTAATAAATGTATAGAAATTATGAGATGATAAAAATATGAAACGCCTCCATCACAATAACTGAATTTCACGATCATGTTATTTGTTAAAAAATTTATTACATAATGAAACAATGAACTAACTAATGACTATTTTTCTACCTAAATCAACCTACCTAAATATTCATCCTTCCATCCATCTATCTCTTCATCTATCAAAAAATAAGGTTCATCCCCTGAGGCAGTAAGTCACAGCAGGAAGGCCCACGCAGAGGCGACGGGCGGCCACCTCACACACTGATAAGACACTGCCAGTAAACACGTCTAGTGGGGCAGCTTAGGTAGTGGATGGGGACATGCCGGATAAAAGCACCAAAATTTTATCACGCAATCTTCAGGGTCCCAGCTATGATTCTATAACCGGCGCCAAGCGGTAGGACCACTCTTATTTGAAATTTTTCATTATATGTGAAATTTTTTTTTGAAAATTTTGGGATTTTTTTTTTTTTTTTTTTTTTTTTAGTTTTTGGGAAAAAATGTTTTTTTATTGCAGAAATGAGAAATATAGTCTTTTCCGATCATTTTGGTGTAATTGTTTTTAAAATCGAACATCTAGAAGTATTTTAAAACAATATTTGAAAATTAGGTGTCTCGGGTGCATTTCCTCAGCATCTAAGCTTCAATTCTAGAACCGGCGCCAAACGATCCGAACAGCAAGATGCATGCACAATGGACATTTAATTTTTTTATTTAATTAGATGCATATTATATTAAATCTGCTATATGTTGTAATCATATCTGCTATATGTTGCAATTTGCCTTATATTGTTTTTCCTTGTGTTCCAAGGATGAACCATAGTTGCTCAGAACAGGGATACAGATATGGGAACCTTCTTCCAACATGAAAATCATCCGCACCCCCCTTCTCTATCTGAAAGAGGAACACTGCGCCAAGGAAAGAAGTCAGACCTCATTGGTATCCTTGTGGAAGAAACACAAAACTCTCAGAAGGAACCCCCGCCGTTCTGGATGCAAGAATACTCGACGGTGCTGCTGTGGTGTATCTGCTTCCTCTTACTAATGTTACCACATTCAATGACTACGCTAATGAGGTCTTCATCCCCCACATCCTGAAGCTTCTTGAATCCTGCAGAAGAGTCGATGTGGTCTGGGACAGCTACATTGCCAGCAGTATCAAGGAGTCAACTAGAGAGAAAAGGGGGAAAGGTGTACGAAGAAAGGTCGGTGGTCCAACGAAGGTGCCCAGCAACTGGCCCGACTTCCTCCGGGATCCCACAAACAAGGAGGAGCTTTTCCAGTTCCTTTCAGACAAAGTCGGCTCCAGTGACTGGCCAGACGGAAAGGGGGTCTTCATAACATCAGGCACAAATGTAATCAGCAGAGGTTCAGACCACTCCATGCCACGATGTGACCACGAAGAGGCCGATACAAGGATTGTTGTTCACCTGAAAGATGCGCTGGACAAGGGATGCACCAACTGTTTGGTACGCACTGTCGACACAGACGTCGTTGCCATACTGATAGGAAAGTACCATTCCCTGACCAGCCAGCATCAGATGGCAGCCATCTGGGTAGCATTTGGAACTGGAAAGAACTTCATGTACCTGGATATCAATGCCATATGCCATGCTCTGGGAAAAGATAGGTCAACGGCATTGCCTATGTTCCACAGTTTCACGGGCCTTCCACAACTTCCGCTTTCTTCGGCAAAGGGAAGAAATCAGCATGGGAGGCTTGGAATGCCTACGTGGAGGTGACGGAGGCCTTCAACAACTTCATGAATCACCCTTACATGACTGTGACAGTGAACTGCAAGCAATTCCAGTTACTCGAGCGCTTCACCGTGATCATCTACAATAAGACGAGCAACTTGGACTCTGTGAACGAGGCACGTAGGGAACTCTTCTCACAGAAGAACAGGCCAATGGAAAAAGATTCCCCCAACGCAAGAAGCCCTTCTGCAGCACACACTGCGCGCAGTCTACCAAGCTGGAATCTGGGCAACCAGTGATCAATGTGAGCAGAAGCCTCCAACCCCAGAGGGCTTTGGATGGACTCTAGAGAGTGCAACGAAGACCTGGCGTCCTGTGTGGTCCAACCTGCCTGTAGCATCTCAGGCCTGCAGCGAACTGGTCAAGTGTGGCTGCAAAAGCGCCACGTGCGGAGGACGATGCTCATGCAAGAAGGCGCAGTGGAAGTGCACCGAACTATGCAGCTGCCAATGTGAATAGCTTAGCCGAGAAGTAATTTGCCCATGTTGGGTGAATATACGCACGGTCTGAAAGAGTATCCATTTTTCTTGATTTTCGTATGTGTTAAGGGCAGGCTCCGAATTAATTAGACTACGCGATTCACTATGTTAACCGCTACTCGACCACGCGATTACGAAATAAAAATGATAACGAAAATTGTGTTTTTGAATACCCGGGTGACCTACGTTAATTAGAACGTTTAAAAGAAATTGAGGAAATGCACCCGAGACACCTAATTTTCAAATATTGTTTTAAAATACTTCTAGATGTTCGATTTTAAAAACAATTACACCAAAATGATCGGAAAAGACTATATTTCTCATTTCTGCAATAAAAAAAACATTTTTTTCCCCAAAAACTAAAAAAAAAAAAATCCTCAAAATTTTCAATTTTTTTTTTCACATATAATGAAAAATTTCAAATAAGAGTGGTCCTACCGCTTGGCGCCGGTTATAGAATCATAGCTGGGACCCTGAAGATTGCCTGATAAAATTTTGGTGCTTTTATCCGGCATGTCCCCATCCATTTGAAATTCGGTGCTAAGCTGCCCTACTAGTCAAGAAGGTAACGCACGAGCGACGGCGTGACGGATTTACCCAACATGTTTCGTGACGCCACGTGACACAACATCCCGAGTGACATAAATCAAAGGAAAAAATGCTTGTCATACGAATGCTACAGGTACCCCCCTTTCTCTCTTTTTTTTCTCTCTCTCTCTAGTTTTAACTATCACCTGTCTTGTAACCTATCCACACATTATCATTATACTATTTGATAGCAACCGCTCTCTCTCTCTCTCTCTCTCTCTCTCTCTCTCTCTCTCTCTCTCTCTCTCTCTCTCTTATATATATATATATATATATCTCGTGTATTTCACAGTTCCATTGTAGTGATGGCCAAGCATATTTTTTTTAGGACATGTGCATCCAACAACAAGCGTCTCAGATGAGTGTAGTGGATGTTCCTCGCAGACGCTGTTTAGAGGAGGCCACGAAATGCAGAGGTTCATCATCCTCGTCTTTCGGAACATTAGGTAGCTGCTTTGTTATCGAGATTCATTACGTGGGGTACCGTTGAGTGGATGTAAATATGTTTAAAAGGTAAGGAAATATATGGATTTATATTCCGTATAGCGTTTGACCTTGAGTTTGGTACGGTGTTAATTAGTTGAGTCTTGTGAGAAGTATAATGCGGGAGGGGAGGCATAAGGGGAGGCGGCAACAGAGTGGTTAGCGTCTCCGAGTGATGTTCTTGGTGACCCGAGTTCGATCTTCGATGAGAACCAATATCCACTTAATATCTTTCTGCACCGTCGAGTGGCCTAAGAACACCCACATGTTGCCCATTAACTCTACCTTCGATTGCGAGTGCATCGGAGGACACAGAGGGGCGACATGAGCCTCTAAACACAGGCGTCACTATAAAAATCCTGTTTGCACCACCACGGGCGAGGGCCAACCATCACAGCCCTCAAGTGAACCTCCAGGGCCTACCATCCGAGCCCTGGAGGTCACTGCCTACAGGCGCTATAGATACAAATGTAAAAAAAACCCAATAATAAATAAATAAAGGAACAAAATTATAAACCTCCACCTCGTAACATTTCGCACATAAAAATGCATATACATTAAGCAAAAAAATCCTCAACGTGTATATCTTCCACGCGTAAGTTAATAGCCTAGCCTATACACGTTTGTTTTTCCTGCTAACTGTTGCGTAAAAACAAACACAAAAAACATGGAAGTGAGTAAAGTCTTTATCACGAGGAGTAACAAAGCCAAGGGTGGGGTGTTGGAGGTGCGCAACACAGCGTTAAGTAAGGAGAGTGTATTGCGTGCCCCACCCAGCACTGTGTTCCTATCGTTAGTACATACGTGCTTAACATTCCCCTTGTTTGCTTCCTTTTAAGTCGTATGCACTAAGAAAAATGAGTTAAAGAAACATAATAACGTAATTTATAAGCAGTTATATAATTCATTGAAATGCTCAACAGCAAGCCTATAAACATACACATTCGCTGCCCATGGTCTCAGGGGCGCGTAAACACATTACACCTTAAACTAGAACAGTCGCATAAATTTCCCTGCATGTATTGTTTAAGCTAAAAAGTCAATACATATACGAGAGAGAGAGAGAGAGAGAGAGAGAGAGAGAGAGAGAGAGAGAGAGAGAGAGAGAGAGAGAGAGAGAGAGAGAGAGAGAGAGAGAGAGAGAGAGAGAGAGAGAGAGAGAGAGAGAGAGAGAGAGAGAGAGAGAGAGAGAGAGAGAGAGAGAGAGAGAGAGAGAGAGAGAGAGAGAGAGAGAGAGAGAGAGAGAGAGAGAGAGAGAGAGAGAGAGAGAGAGAGAGAGAGAGAGAGAGAGAGAGAGAGAGAGAGAGAGAGAGAGAGAGAGAGAGAGATTTACTGAGTTCCACAGAAATACAAAAAGGGGATACAGTTTCAGATACTTTCAGGCGAGTATAAATAGAGGGAAGAAAGACCCTTCCAAACACATTAACTGCATCGGGTCATTAGCGTCGCCCTGATCACAACTTATGCAGCTAAGCTCGATGGCCGCCTGAGCTGCAGGAGGGCAGCCCGAGGAGTGTTGTGCGGTGCTCACTGGTCGTGTCGGTCATGCGGTCAATGTGCATCTATTGACGTATTTAATTCAAGCAACACAAAAGTAATACTACAAAGCCCAGTGTAATGTGACGATGAGTTGGTGTAGTGTCATCGCCACTTTGTTACAACATATTTATTCGGCCACGATCATGAACGCTATTTACTGCACACACATCCCACATCATGAGGAAGAGATGAGGCGGGGGAGACTATAGGAATAGGATTATGGGGTATATATCGACACTTATACACACAATATATTTCTTCTTCTTGTGAAATACATTCAAATTCACAAACTAATGCATCTTAAATTCAACATGTGTTAAATCCGTGCTGACATTATTAAGCAATGTATAATCAAATTTACAGACATAATTATTAGCAAGGCATTATATTTGATCCCTAAGGGTGTTCACAAATTCAGTCATGAATACTTCCATAAGCTATTCAAGTCACCATCCGAATCCACAGCGTTTATTTGTATTCGTATTCGTACAAATCAGAGGATTCGTATTTGCGCTTGAATAACAATCGCCTTTATTCGCTACGTAAATGTAATTTTCTTCCAGCACCAACCCGCTGATCCTGGAGTGAAGCAGCGGTACTGACGCGACTCTGTTCCTCAACAACATGTACAACACCCGCTGCTCCATTTCCAGGGTAACGGTCGTCAGGCGATCGCCTTGGTCAGTGATGCGTTGATGCCCGGCCTGGCTTGGCCCGTCGCGGCGGCAATTCCGATGCAGAGACGATGAGATGCCTGAATATATACCAGAGATTCATAGATGCAAAGTCAGCTTGACGGGGTCCGGCGATTCATGGTTTAGCAGTAAATTTTTACTCTCTCTCTCTCTCTCTCTCTCTCTCTCTCTCTCTCTCTCTCTCTCTCTCTCTCTCTCTCTCTCTCTCTCTCTCTCTCTCTCTCTCTCTCTTTTCTCTCTCTCTCTTTCTTTGCGACAAGGCCATGTCTGCATCCAAGCCTCACCGGGAAGAACCACAGTCCCCCCTCAGGTGCTGCCTCCAGGCGTCCAATAAAATTCACGTAACTAGTTTTCAAGGCAAGTTTTTTTCAGCAGTGACCTTTTTTTTTTTTTTTTTTTTTACATTATAGGGCAGAAAAAAAGCCTGCTTGTTGCCAGCCACCGTAAAGAAGATAGAAAAAAAATGTAAAATAAAAAGGGGAGGATGATGATAATGACTAGTTTTGGAGCAGTCTTGACACTCCTCTTTTAAAAGAGTTAAAGTCGTAGGAAGGCGGAGAAATAAAATCATTGAGAGAGTTCCAGAGTTTACCAGTGAAAGGAATGCAAGAGCGAATATATGTATACTAGTTAGCTCTTATATTAGTATGATGGACAGCAAAGGGATGATAATAAGAATGTCTTGTGTAGCAAGGCTGCGGGAGGGGGAGAGGCATGGGGTTAATAAAGAAGAACAGTAAGAGTGAAAATAGGATAGAAGATAGCAAGAGAAGGAATACTACGTCGGTGCTTGAGAGATTGAAGTCTGCCTGCTATAGTTTTGTATTTCGCCATTAAGGTTTCCTAAGGCTCGCTCGAGACAAAGTGTAAGTGTGCTTCGGCAAATAGTGATGCAAAATGTCAAAAATAGAGAGCGGTGAAGAAAACCTGCCTGGGGAGTAGTTTCCTAAATTGTAGGTGGCGTCAAAACAAATATCATAACCGTCTCGTTATGACTTGGCGACGCAGTGCAAATACCCGAGTGCTGATACGGATGTTGACAAGACACAAACAACATGTAACAAGGCACATCCCGAACTAAATTGGCCCACCCCCTTTTTTCAGTCTCTTACGGTCTTCTTTATAGGAACTGGCAACTATGCGGGCTTTTGTGTTGTCTTCTTTATAGGAACTGGCAACTATGCGGGCTTTGTGTTGTCTTCTTTATAGGAACTGGCAACTATGCGGGCTTTGTGTTGTCTTCTTTATAGGAACTGGCAACTATGCGGGCTTTGTGTTGTCTTCTTTATAGGAACTGGCAACTATGCGGGCTTTGTGTTGTCTTCTTTATAGGAACTGGCAACTATGCGGGCTTTGTGTTACCTCTTTTTGTTGTGCCCTTGGCCAGTCCTTTGTGATGCAAAAAAAAGAAGATAATATTGATATGGCAAATGCAATTAGGTGCGGGTCATCATTTTAAGTTACCTTTATCTACACAGTACCATCTATCGAACCTTGGATAGAATAGTCGAACTGAGACACAAGTGAATTGAATAAGTAACTTCATACAAATCAGGTGTGGGACCTGAGATAATGAAGCAGGACTAAGAGGAGGATTCACCTCTATAGAAAAGTGACCTGAACTAGGTGGTGTCTGGTGCTGGCGTGCAGGCGGCACTCACAAGGTTACTCTCTTGTTTCTGTCCTACATGCCTGAACACTCCAACACCGCAGACTGAATTCAGCCCTTTAAATTCATCACTTTTCTTTCTCGCTCTAATATTCCAGAGTTTCGTTCCCTACGTTTCCTAGATATTCTTTACTCTTTTATTGGCCTCTTCATCACCCCACTTGCCTCTTCCTGGGAACCAAGCCATCTTACGCTGCTGCCTTGACCCTATCCATCACCCACAATTGTCTTCCCTTGAGCCGTACTTAACATATAAAACCTGCAATGTATATTCTCTCACTGCTTCTGCTTCAACCCCTGAAGAGGCGCTGCAGACACTCGTAGCTGTCATGCAAGGGGATTGGTCACGGAGTAGGTATGTGCATATTCTCCGATTTCACGCTTGACAACTTTGTCAACATTTCAGCTCGGCAACGTTTTCTTTTCATCGAAATTGGCAAAATTTAGCGCAAAAGTTGTGTTGTGAACCCCCTAAGAAATCAGTTTTTTGTGTGTTTTCCTGTGATTGCACGAGCTTACACATGATTTGATGACGTAGTACACACATTGACCCTCAACTTGTTGCAGAAACAATTCTCGAAAATTCTCGGAACATTTCTGAAATCACGTACATTCCGCGGAAATGGAGATGTGTTTCGTGACAGGTCGCCAAAACGCTCGTCAATTTTGCTGAAGGCGAGTGAAATTAATCTTGAAACTAATAAAATAAGTTTCTTTAGTTATTTGTCCGTCTATATGTCGAATTTGATAGGTTTTTATCGAGTAGCAACAATTTTATCAGGCTATCTGTAATCGATGTAAATGCACTGTTTTTCATTTCGTTGTTCGTTCGTTCTGTTTGTTTGTTTGGTAATTATGGAGGAGAGGTTCGCGGTCGTTTTCAGAGACACCAACTACTTTTTCTTGGCCTACAATAGGTGCTTGTTCTAATGGTGCTAGTTTTATTTTGCGCAAACCAAAAAAAAAAAAAAAAAAAAAAAAAAAAATGAAAAAAAAAAAAAAAAAAAAATGAAACCTAACCTAACCTTATATTTTAATGAAACCTAACCTAACCTAACCTGAGTGTTCTTGGCTGAGTGTTCATTAGGCCAAATTTTTATCGGTCACAATAATCCTATTGTTTTATAAGACAAAAATATGCCCAAAAGGCGAACTTCTATTTGATGTAACTTTCTTATTTTAGGTCCTAGGAGGGTCATCTTGGTGTCATTGGAAAGTTTATTTCAAGACCTTTCCACTGATACCTCTTGCAATAGCATTTAACAATTTTGAATTTTTTTCCCACATAGCTACACGGAGTGCTCTGCTGCCTCACACATGCTACTCCCGTCACCAGCTACAGCAGGGAATGAGCTATTTTGGCATTATGTGATGATTATTTACCCCTTTCCAAACATTCATAATTACAGACTAGCGCTTTATATGCTGAAAATATGCTACACAAGATGTCATTGACAAAATTATGTTGGTGATTTACTCGTAGAGAAATAATGTTTGAGGAAACTAGTTTTGCTCACTGGACGCTTTAGAGCAGTACGACACCAAAGGAGGGGAATCACTCGTCTGCTTATTTATTTTGTTACTTCTATGTATCTTGGAAGTTTATTTGTGAATATATTGCATGAGCGACGCATGGCACTGAATGAAACGTGGATGTCGATTTTGGGTCATAATCCAAGCACGTTGGTCTTCCCCAGTACAAGTTAATCATCTCTTAAAGGAATGATACCTGCCTGCCCTTGATATTGCTAGTTACTGCATTTGTTGTCCTTTCATATATACAACATACACTTGTCCTGCTTGATGTGGACATGCATACACTGCAGAGCTTCAGCGAATGCCAACACATCTGTGGTCTACGTTTGTGTTAAATAATACGTTAACCTGAGCGTCAAGAGTGTGGTGCAGGTATGGGAGTGTGGCAAACCCTGCTGGGCTCGGCCACTAATGACGTGCGATATAAGTAAGGGGGATACTAGCGTGTTGGTGACCCTTGAAAAACATTGCCTGAGTCACGACACACGATGAGTATAGTCTGTATCTTTATATCTATCTCTAATCGTTTCCCTAATCGCGTAGTCCGCTAAACAAACAAGTGTGTAACAAGAGCCCGAAGCTGACTGGGACAGAACACTCGATTTCTGAGTGACTTTAACAACCAGAATAAGAGGTTAACGGTTTATCAGCACGCAAGCTTGGTTCGATCTGATGTGTCATTCACAAGTACAGGATTTTGGAGAGAAGATAATTATTTATCATAAACAAGAAATCATTCCTATCCTTACGGATGATATTATCATTGTGATTGTATGGATTTCAGTGCCGCTTATAAGGAAACAAATATAACACACTAGCCGCAAAACCACCCTCCGGGCGGCCTTTTTGGCTAGCTCCTGCGGAGGGTTATTGGTGGGCCTTCGGCCCACCACCTGTGTTTGGTGGGCCTTCGGTCCACCAAACACAGACTCTCCAGATAGCCCCTTCTAACTTTCCTGAAATCATGGATGTAGAAATGTATGTATTAACGCCAACCCATTCACATCATAGCCCCTTCTAACTTTCCTGAAAGCAAAGCCGCCCTCCGGGCGGACTTTTTGGCTAGCTCCTGCGGAGGGCTATTGGTGGGCCTTCGGCCCACCACCTGTGTTTGGTGGGCCTTCGGCCCACCAAACACAGACTCTCCAGATAGACCCATTACTCACCACCTCGGCCCGCCAAACACAGACTCTCCAGATAGCCCCTTCTAACTTTCCTGAAATGTATGTATTCCCCCCACCCATTCACTCACCCATTACCCATCACCCCCACCCATTCACTCACCCATTACCCATCACCACACACCCATTCACTCACCCACTACCCATCACCACACACCCATTCACTCACCCATTACCTATCACCACCCACCTATTCCCTCACCCATCACCCATCACCCCCCACCCATTCACTCACCCATCACCCCACACCCATTACCCATCACCCCACCCATTCACTCACCTATTACCCATCACCCTAACCCTACATCAAGGTTTCCTCAATTCTCGCAACCCACTTTTTTTCTTCAGTTCTCGCTAATAGGCTGCTAAAAAAAAAAAAAAAAAGTGATCAGATCATCCTATAAGTGGGCTTAAAACCTTCCCCTGGTCAACCTGATTCCAAAACTGTGACATATGGTGGGATTCCGCCACAGGGGGCGGCACCTATCGCGGACAGACAGACAGACAGACAGACAGAGACAGACACAGACACAGACACAGACACACACACACACACACACACATACACACACATACATACACATACACACACACACACACACACACACACACACACACACACTTTCGCTTATATTATTATAGATACTGTGCTGCTGCTGCATGAAGAACGCCGGCAGCTGTCATGACAGCGTTGTTTATCTGAAGAAATATAAGGACAATGTCTGAAAGAAAGAGTTATCCATGGCAGCCGGAGTCAGGTGGGAACTGTCTGGCCAACTTAAGTTTAAGGGGAAAGCTGCAGCAGAGTGTATTGACGGCTTGACGCGGGTGTAGCTCTAAATACTGCTCCGGGGCAACACTAGGCAGATAAATATTCACAAACACAAAATCTTTATGCACCTCGAAAATCCGATCTGCATTTCATATTAGCAAAGGTGTGGAGCTGTACTGAATTGACTGACTGAGCGTGTGTGCATAGGATAGATAGCTCATTGCTGATCTAACTTTTTTTAGACTTCAATGAATTGGAAAAAAAGTATCGGGCCAGAGCTGATCGTGTCGAAAGTTTTTTTGCAAATACTGACGAGCGAAATTTGCCAGGATTATGATCTGGCTTCCTTTTTGCGTCAGGGTTCTGTGGGTGACCTGTCTTCTTAACACCAGCAGGAGGGAGAAGAGAACTGACTCACAGGGCGGTGCAAAGATCTCAACGTGAGACGTAAAACAAAACTGTGATGTTGTGCAGTCTTCTGTGTAGGTCACGTGACACCCACAAGAACTTCCATGGTCATCCGTGTCATTGAAAAAACAGCTTGCCACGTAATACTATTATTCCAACGGACATGGACCGGATATAGACACAGAATGGAACAGTGTATTCTTTTTCGCCTTTTCTAATGTTTTCGATTTTTCACTGACATGGATACGAACGCGGACACGAATCAGGCAACACCCTATCTTTCTTTGTATCTATTTGCATATATTAGAGGTTGTGAACAAATAAAATGACAGAAAATATAAGTACATGATTATTTAAATTAGAAAAGCCATGTTTTCATAAACTTGTTTAAGTAAAATTTTAGTATCTTATGAACAGAGGATGAAATGATTGGAATTGGTAGCACATTGATATATATCAATTTGCCAACTTTGATCTAACATCTCTCTCTCTCTCTCTCTCTCTCACGCACACGCACACGCACACGCACACGCACACGCACACGCACACGCACACGCACACACACACGCGCACACACACGCACACACACAGACCACATTGATATATCACATTTGTTCGTCTCAGGTTGAATTTAATATTGCTAATTATATAATTATATAATACATACAAATATAACTGATCGTTTCTCGATAATTTCACAATTTAAGTTCTTAAATATGTCTCAAAACCATTCATCACATTAACCTTACTAAGAGATCAATTACTTCTAATGCTCTGGATACATTTAGTGGTGACCTTAAACAGATTGACTGCAGTAGCATTCTGGAATCTACGTGTGCCAATAAATCCTATAATGACTTTTATCAGAAATTCAACTTTCTCTTTCAAAAGAATTTTCCTGAAAAAAATATTCGAATGAAACCCAGGAATGAGAGAAGTCCGCACATCACTCCGGCAGTAAAGACTCCATCAAAGGGAACAACAGATTGGAGAGACTAGCTAAGAAATGGCTTTTAGCATACAAGGAAACTTACCGAAGGTATCGAAATAGCTTAACATCTATTTTGAAAGCTGCAAAAAAATAAATATCATAGAGATAATTTACAAAATAACCAAGAAAGCGCTAAGTCACTCTGGAAGTCCCTAAACTCCATACTTGGTAGATCATAATTATAATGTTACAAACCAAGTAATTCAACTGAAACCTACTTGTGATTATATTTCTAATGCATTTAATGAATATTTGTTTAAGATTGGTGGAGAGGATAACGATATTGTAGATAATGGTCACTTAAGGTAGTCACAGCGCACTCCAGGTTTTGCCATGCATCTACCTCCCGCTACACAAGCTGAAATCATAAATTATTTATATGCTATAAAAAACTTTTACCCCTGGCTATGATGAAATCTCGGCAATTGTTTTAAAATATTCATCTAACTTAACATTTACGCCACCAAAGCATAGAATCAATCTTTCTCTAAAAATTAGTGTATTTCCGAATGAAATGAAAAAGGTCAAGGTCATACCTGTGATGCAATCCGGCAACAGGAGGGACATCCATTGCCATCGTCCAATATCTATATTACCAGCTTGCAGCAAAGTATTTGAAAAAACAATCACTACTCGATTGATGAACTACCTTGAGAAAAATCACCTTTCTGAATATCAGCATGGTTTAGGTCAGGTTATTCAAGAGAATCAGTAATATTACAATTCATTAGAAATGTCTATAAATATCTAGAAAATAAATTCTATGTAGTTGGTGTATTTATTGATTTGTCTAAAGCTTTTTGATTCCCATGAATCCATTGATTCCTTGAGCCACATAATATTACTTGATAAACTAGAACGCATGGGGGTCAGAGGGGCTCCATTACAGCTATTTGAATGTTATATTAACAACAGATCACGGACAGTTTATTGCAACACAACCTATTCATGTTTTAAGTCTATACATAAAGGTGTACCACAGGGATCCATCTTAGGGCCCCTGCTCTTTATCATATATATCAATGATATCACTAATGCAAGTTCAAAATTCAAATACACTGTATATGCTGATGACACAAACCTACTGCTGGAAGGTGAGGATACAAATAGCTGACACTTAAATTTAAGTATATAATTATAATTAATAAACAAATGGATGAAGTCAAATAAACTTAAGCTAAACGCAACCAAAACCAGTTATATATTTTTCCAAAATCGCTCTATAAAAAATACTATCCCCCGTGTCCTACTTGACGGTGTTGCCCTACAACGTGTTACTCACATAAAGTTTCTAGGATTTTATATAGATGAAAATGTAAACTGGAATCACCAATTTAACTCTGTTTGCATGAAACTGTCCAGGATGTGGGGGATATTTTACAGGGTTCGTAATAATCTCACTACAGAAGATTTAATTAGTATTTATTGCACGTTACGTTATCCCCACCTTATTTATTGTATATCTCTCTGGCCATGTACAATTGTGCATGGCCCTCTTTCCTAAATAGACTAGTCGTAGCTCAGTACAAAATATTCGATGCATATTTGCTATGGGCAAATTCGATTCAACAGACAACATTTTCTACATTTAATCTTCTAAATTTTCGTAATATTCACAAGTATTTATTATTATTATTCATCTACAAAAGTTTCAGTAGCTGCCGCGGAACTCAAACCTTCAAGCTGGTGGTAAGCCTCCATAACATCAGGGGTTGCAATGTTAATTTAGCTTGACCTCAATTTAGAACAAATCTATTAAAAAACAGTATCCTATGTTTAGGCTGCCCGCAACTGTGGCATTCCCTGCCAGCAGACAGAAACTATCGTCAACGCTGCTAATCTGGCACAAAAAGAAAATAATTGAAACCTCATATATATGCTTCACAAAACATGTAATTTTGATATAAATCTACATAACAATAGGTTATGTAATATATATGTATGTACGTGTATGACAGTGTGTATAGTTACTACATGAGCATATCAAATACACATGTAAAGCTGCAGATTTGTGTAGGTATGTATTTTTTATTTTTTTTATTTTATATATATATATATATATATATATTATATATATATATATATTTTTTTTAATATATATAATTTTTTTTTTTTTTTTTTTTTTTTTTAAATCACAAGGAACTGGCCAAGGGCACAACAAAAATGAGTAACACAAAGGCCGCTTAGTTGCCAGTCCCTATAAAGAAGACAGTAAGAGAATAAAATAAAAGAGAGGGGTGAGCCAGTTTAGTTCGGGAGGTGTCTCGTTACTCTTCTTTATGTTACTATATGCAGGTATGTGTGTTTAGGTGCATGTGTATAGGTATATATATTTGTATGTAGATGTTTATGTGTATGATGTACTCATGTGTGTGTACGTATATATGCGTATATGTGCGTTTGTATATTTGTATATGCGTATTGTGTATATAAGGCAACTGACAATATGTGAGAGTAAGAGTCTGCATACTTGTGTTCATAGGTATAATTAAGTCTATGCATTTATTCATTGGTAGTTAAGAGCTTTGATGTATAATTGCCTATAATACCCGCCGCTTTATCATCTGTGATATTTCAGCACACAACCGTCTGTCAGGGAGCTTCGGCTCGACAGCCCGTGCCGTAATTTACTACATAAAGATTTATATTTGTGAGTTGTTGATATGGCAATACACATTACTTACTTACTTACTTACAAACACATACACATACACACACACGCACACACACACACACACACACACCGCCTGGACGGCTTGGTCAGAACGTCAGGCGCCATTTGGTGGTCCAGCGTTCGATCCCCGACCCCGCTCGTTCCCGGGGATTTTTCCACTGAGAAATTCGGGCGATTACTGTCTTTCTTGAGCAAGGGGATGGGGGTGTGAGGTCCCACCTTTACACTAAGATCGGTCATACGAGCTCCAAACTCTCTCCAGGAGAGTAAAGCTGGCGATCGCGAGACAGCTCGCGTGGACAAGACCATGGGTGAATTACAAACACAAAAATAAAGGAAGAAAAAGAAGAAGGGCTCCGTAGTGCAGTGCACGCTCGGTTCACAACCGAGAAATCCCGGGTTCGATTCGCGGGGGGAGCGGATAAAGTTGGGCGGTCTCCT
Organism: Chionoecetes opilio; assembly: GCA_016584305.1. NCBI lineage: Eukaryota > Metazoa > Arthropoda > Malacostraca > Decapoda > Majidae > Chionoecetes > Chionoecetes opilio. Next base: position 302,532 of record JACEEZ010022048.1, read on the forward strand.
GAAAGCCCGAGCCCCTATCCACCCAGCAGTGAATGGGTACCGGGTATTAGCCGGGGATTGTGTCCCGCCTCCCCTCCCGGGATGTTGGCTTCCCCCAACACTTAGCACTAAGGAAGCAACATAAAATGTGGATATGGAAAAGGGAGCATACGAGCTGCCCTCGTAAAACTGAGCTAGCTCAGGCCATGTACAAAAATACAACTAGGTAAATACACACACACACACACACACACACACACACACACACACACACACACACACACACACACACACACACACACAACCCGTGCAGCTCCAAGCTAATAGCTTTCCTAACTGTCCTCTTTAATTACGTGCCAACTTGTCTCCTTCTAAGCCTTCCCTGAGTGGACAACAAGCTCTTTACACTAATTGCTATCAGGGAAATTTTAATGGAAACTGAGTCATTTTGTTCGACAGCTTTACGGAAAAAAGTAACGCTTCTTCATCATTATATAAGACTGTGTTTAGGAAAATACACGTTTATGGTTTTGTGATTCTTTCAGTAATGTATGGAAATCCTCATCTTTTTTTTTCTTCTGGTGCACTTACCCAGAAGCGTGTGATTGGTGATGATCTGCAATATCTTGGCAGGCTCCATGGTGAACGAGGAAACCACCACTCAACACAACAACAGCTGGCGACTGTGCGTTTCCTTGACACTTTTAATCACAATCAGTAACGCACTTGACTGCCGTGTGTCCAGGACGACCCGCGTAACACACAACTGAACTGTCACCTATATGCCGAGGAGTGGCAAGTCTTAGACCTGGAGTGGCAAGTCTGATGCGGTCGAGGCAGTGTTGTTCTTTACTGTATATCGACTGCTTAGTGAGGTTGGCGTTTATTACTGACGGAGGGAGTCACACACACACCTCAACCTGTGCCGCCCATGATCACTGCTTCACCTCGCCGCGCCCCTAGTGGCCCCGATGCCCAGTGTGGCGCCCTACCACCACCTGGCGCGTGAAGTGGCTTTATACTAAACGCACATCTACTGGTCTCTTTACCTCTAGTACTATAAGCTGCTTGGCAAGAGTTATTGCTATCTATAAACATACGTAGAAAAAGCTGTGAAAACACGTACATTTTTGGCTCGATACTGTTAAGTATCACATATGTATAGGGAACCATTAGTTTGTTACTCTGCCGGGAAAATGACGGCTGGCCAGGCAGTTGGCATGATTATGTGTTGGCTTTGCACAACGTTACGAAGGATAAACAGGGAACGTGTGGCTACATAAGAAAAGAAAAGAAAAATGAGATTACAATTAACGCTCTCTCCTCTAATCAAGTTAAAGCCTGTTAACGTAAGCGCTTGATACTTAGTGAAGCTCTAGCTTCCTCAATTTTAGCTTAAGAAGAAGAATAAGCAGGTCCTGAACTCTCACGCGACGTACTTCTGTTAATCACTTTCTTTAGGTACAAACGTGTTTAATTCATTTTTCGTATTTTATTCCTTATAATAATGTTATTACGTGTCGAGTGATTTAATTCAAGAACATATAAATTAATCTTTTATATTCTGTATCTTTCCGCGTATTATTATCGCCACAACCAGTTTTGTAATAATGTGCTGGTCATGATTTGCACCATTGTTTGCAACTATATTTCATACAACTGAACGATGCGCGCTGAACAAACTCTGAAAAAAACGGAAATATACAGAGCACATATTCATTCATTCCTCTGTTATTGTACTCACAAAAAAAACCTTATTACCAACAAAAAGTTTATCCTATTAACTTTTACTTTTAAATTCAAGTGTACGTAAACAAAAATTTGTTCCAGAAGAATTATCAATCAGTTAATGGCTGCACCTCATCATGCAGGGCACGCATGTTTTCTTTTTTCTTTTTACCGCCATTTCATAAATCCTGCATGTGACTTTCAGGTGAAAAGTTTGCAGCGATTGACTGACGGGCATTGAACATAAGAATATAAGAAAATAAGGAAGCTACAAGAGGCCGTGAGGCCTACACGTGGTAGTTCCTGTTATCTAATACTACCTACATTCACCTTTCATTCCCATCCATGAACCTATCCAGCCCCCCTTCAAAGCTCCCTAATGACTCCGCACTAACTACCTGTCTACTGAGTCCATTTTCAATCATTGAGTCCATTGAGGCATTGTAGCGGGAGATAGTGACATTCGAGAAAGTACACACATGCACACACACACACACACACACACTCCACAAGGAGAACTCCGTAGTGTAGCGGTTAGCACACTCGGCTCACAACCAAGAAGTCCCGGGTTCGATCCCTGGGCGGAGCGAAGACAGACGGGCGGTCTTCTCAAAACCCAAGCCACTGTCCACCCAGCAGTGCATGGGTACCGGGTGTTAGCCGGGGGTTTGTGACCCGCCTCCCGGGGTCGTGGCTTCGGCCAACACTAAGCTTACACTAAGGATGAATGATAAAAAATGTTGATATGGAGACGGGGCCATACGAGCGTTGCTCAGGCCCTGTAAAATACAACTAGGTGAATACACACACACACACACACACACGCACACACACGTACTCCGTGGTGTAAGGGATAGCACGCTCGGTCCACAACCGAGAAGTCCCGGGTTCGATCCCCGGGCGGAGCGGAAACAAATGGGTTGTTTCCTTAAAACCTGAGCCCCTGTCCACCCAGCAGTGAATGGGTACCGGGTGTTAGCCGAGGTTTGTGACCTGCTCTCCGGGGTGCTGGCTTCGGCCAACACAAAGCACTAAGGAGGAATGATATAAAAATGTTGATATGGAGACTGGGCCATACGAGCATTGCTCTGGCCCTGTAAAATACAACTAGATGAATACAACTAGATGAATACACACACACACACACACACACACACACACACACACACACACACACACACACACACACACGTACACACACACACACACACCTCTGATTCCACCAAGCCTTCATCACACAGAGGCTCCCAGCAGCCATCGTTAGAATCAGAATTATCTCCTATTATATGCAAGCAAACTGGCCATTACCATCTGGCAGCGGCGAGCGGGCAATCTCACACAGCCAACCATTCGTCTCCTTGTATGAATGTATGATATTCCTGCACAATATTCCCTTATTACACTATACCCTATATTCTCTCTCTCTCTCTCTCTCTCTCTCTCTCTCTCTCTCTCTCTCTCTCTCTCTCTCTCTCTCTCTCTCTCTCTCTCTCTCTCTCTCTCTCTCTCTCTCTCTCTCTCTCTCTCTCTCGCATTATACTTTCTTTTTTCTTCCTCTTTCACTCTAATGCAAAAACGTTCGTGTGCATCGTAATTGTTTGCTTCCTTTAATGCGAGTGTTCTCAGGAGGCTTACGTAAAATTATGCTAATGAACAAAGTAAAACAGATGAGTTGCGCTTGAGAGTGAAACGCAGGGGTCATTATGGTAAGGAGAGAGAGAGAGAGAGAGAGAGAGAGAGAGAGAGAGAGAGAGAGAGAGAGAGAGAGAGAGAGAGAGAGAGAGAGAGAGAGAGAGAGAGAGAGAGAAGAGAGAGAGAGAGAGAGAGAGAGAGAGAGAGAGAGAGAGAGAGAGAGAGAGAGAGAGAGAGAGAGAGAGAGAGAGAGAGAGAGAGAGGAGAGAGAGAGAGAGAGAGAGAGAGAGAGAGAAACAAAAATTTCCACACTGTATTCTGTTCTTTTTGAGAATTCACTAATTAGGTTTTCGCCGGGCTGGAAAATGACTGTTAATATTACAAGAAAAGAAAAGCGTAGAAGTATTTCGCTTAGTCTGTGTCTACGATATACTACTCAGGTCTTACAGCATGGAATTATCCATTGCTGCATAATTTCTCAAAAATAAAAGTCACGATGAATACGTCAACAATGACATTATAAATCACAAGAATAGGTCCCACAAGTATGGCGTAACGCATCAAAGCCTCGACATGGCCCGCCACAAGGCAGTGTTCGTTGTGTAGCGACTTTTACCACATGTTAAGTATCTCGTTAGTGTCTGCGGTCCTTCACACACGCACACGTCTCCCCTCTACCGTGCAGGGCACCGCGCGGAGTGAGTGTGGTCCATGGTGACGGTGGACTTGGCGGCCTGTACGGTGTGCCAGGAGAGCCCCAAGAGCAGCGCGGCTCACACCTCTCCTCACCACTCCACAGCCTTGACTGGACGGCCCTCACCAGACTCCAGCTCCGCCCCTGCCGCCTCTCCCTCAATAGCCGCTGCTGTGCCCTGCGCCGGGATGTCGTGATGAAGAAAGAGTATGCAGGACGTTCAGGTTGTGTACTCAAATGTGGGGTTTTTAGAACAAATCCTCCCACAGACGAGACAAACCGCATGCAAAAGTTGGGGATTTCGTACACATTTCACACGATAAGAACAATGAATATAGGGCTGAGGACGTATTATTCAGTTATCAGGTCAAGATAAGCCATGCAAGCACTCCCAAACACACCAATGAGGAACTGTACGGGTAAACACTTAAGATCCCTAAGCCTGGCTTGGACCAATAAAGTATTGAAGAACTAATTAATGAGAAAATAGGAATGGAACACCACACACACACACACACACACACACACACACACACACACCCGTCCGTGTGGCTCAGTTGGTTAGGGCGCCCGGCATCATTCTGTGGTCCGGCGTTCGATCCCCGACCCCGCTCATTCCCGGGGATTATTTCCACTATGAAATTCGGGCGGTACTGTCCCCCTTGAACAAGGGGATGGGGGGTGTGTGAGGTCTCAGCATTGCCCAAAGATCGGTAATAATGAGCTCCAAGCTCGCACTGAGAGGGTGAAACTGGCGATTGCGAGCCAGCTCGCGTGGACAAGACCATGGGTGAATAACACACACACACACACCGCCACGATGGTAAAGTGGATAGCGTGCTGGCCTGCCATTATGTGGTAGCCGGTTCTAATCCTCATTGCTCCCGGGGTTTGTTCACTAACAAATTCGGGCTGTTACTGTCCCCCTTGAGCAAG
>JACEEZ010022048.1:312500-315000 GCA_016584305.1 Chionoecetes opilio
CACGTACTGTCTGAAGCTAAATTTTATGATTCGGCCCCTGGGTGGCAGAAACAGTGGGGAAGGAAGAATGGGGATGAACTAAGGAAGGGTGATAGGGAGGATCATGAGGCTGGGTGGACGGTGACAGAGGGGAACTGATAGAGGGGTTGACATTGGTGAAAAGTGGAATAGAGGGGTGGGTTGTGAGGCTGTTGTGATGAGGGGAGTGTGAAAGTCAAGAGAAAGGGAGAGGGGAGTGTGGACAACTGCCTCTAAATTCCTTGACGCATGGCCTCGTTTTGTCACACAATTTAAGAGCCAATATACATCACTCTTCCTTTTTTTTTTACTTTACTATTTACTATTTCAAGATTCATGCAGCGGGACTCTTCCTCTATGCTCTTACATGCCTCGTAGCCTCAAACTTGCCTCCTGTTATGTGTAAATACAGCAATGAATCTCCAAGAAGGATGAAGTGATTAGGAAAGGGCATGTCAGGTTAACCCAATATTTATGCCGTGAATCTTATACGATAGTTCTTATTGGAGGCAGCATAAACCATGATGATAATGATGATTGAACGAGAGGTTATTCGGGGTGCGAGGATACTAAGATAATTATTGGTTCATTCTATGAAAATTGTGTAAATAGAGGACCATTTGTTGAATGTACGATATTTATTTATTATTATTTTTTTTTTTAAGTTGTAGCCTATAGGCATGTAGGCATATGTAGAGTCTTGATGTTGGTCGATCTCGCCCGATGGTGGCGCAGGCTGGATTTTTATAGTGACACCTGTGGTCTCAGGTGCAGATTCCAATTGCTTTGATGTCAGATCTTCAGTTAAGGCGCATGCAGCCCCTAGAGTTCACCGTCACACTCGCAATCGGCAGACAGGTATATGCTGTATGTGGGTTGCTTCGGCCACTCGACAATGGCTTTGATAGTTGCTCCTTGATGAGACTTGAACTCGGGACCTTCTGCTCCCCTACCAGGCTCTTGAAAGAGTTGCCCCCGGTAGGATTCAAACTCGGGACATTGAGTTCAGCACTCCAAGACGCTAACCACTCAGCCACCGCCTCTCCAATTTGATATGAATATAGAATGCTCCTTGATGTAAATGTATTATAAATATATCTTGCTCGGTGCTTGTATGAATCATTATAACGTATTTTGCAAGTTTAATTATAGATACCAAGCTTGTTTGAGGAAAATTACTAAATTATTTCAGGCCTAATTGATCGCTTCATAATTCTTTCATCGTTACATAAATAGTATATCTGTTACCAGTTTTATTTTCCCTTTATAAATTCATGATACGAGAGAGAGAGAGAGAGAGAGAGAGAGAGAGAGAGAGAGAGAGAGAGAGAGAGAGAGAGAGAGAGAGAGAGAGAGAGAGAGAGAGAGAGAGGGAGAGAGAAGAGAGAGAGAGAGAGAGAGAGAGAGAGAGAGAGAGAGAGAGAGAGAGAAGAGAGAGAGAGAGAGAGAGAGAGAGAGAGATATTACAACCCCGCTGCCGTACTTGGTATTACCAGCGTCAGCGCCTACGGCTAAGTCGGCTGGTGGAATGCTCTCCTTGCCTCACAGCCACGCTTTGTTGGTGCAGCTCGTGACTTCTGGCATCTAGCTAATAACATCTCTAATAATTTTTCTTCTTCATCTTTCCCTCCTATGCTTCACCCAGATGGCTCCACAGCTGTCTCATCTATTTATTTCTAAAGCTGAACTCTTCGCTCAAACCTTTGCTGAAAATTCTACTCTGGTTGATGAAGGGCTTGTTCCTTCTTCTCCTCCACCCTCTGACTATATTATGCCTGTTATTAAGATCCTTCGTAATGATGTTATCTTTGCCCTTCCTGGCCTAGATCCTCGGAAGGCTTACGGTCCTGACGGAGTCCCTCCTATTGTTCTCAAAAACTGTGCTTCTGTGCTTGCACCCTGCCTGGTCAAACTTTTCTGTCTATGTCTATCTACTTCCACCTTTCCTTCTTGCTGGAAGCTTGCTCACATCCAACCTGTTTGTAAGAAGAGTGACCGTTCTAATTCTTCAAACTACCGTCCTATAGCTTTAACGTCCTGCCTTTCTAAACTTTTTGAATCTATACTTAATAAGAAGATTCTTAAGCATCTATCTGCTCACAATCTTCTATCTGATCGTCAGTACGGTTTCCGTATAAGGGGATCTACTGGCGACCTTCTAGCTTTCCTAAATGAATCTTGGTCATCCTCCTTTAGGGGTTTTGGTGAAACTTTTGCTGTTACCCTTGACATATCAAAAGCTTTTGATAGAGTCTGGCACAAATCTTTAATTTCCAAACTATTCTCATTCGGTTTCTATCCTTCTCTCTGTACCTTCATCGTAAGTTTCCTTTCAAACCGTTCTATTGCAGCTACTGTAGACGGAAATTGTTCTTCTCCTAAGTCTATCAATACTGGTGTTCCCCAGAGTTCTGTCCTATCACCCACTCTCTTTATATTATTCATTAATGATCTTCTAAGTCTACCTCAAAGCCCTATCCAC
>JACEEZ010022048.1:320000-340965 GCA_016584305.1 Chionoecetes opilio
TCCAGTGGACTACTCAATCAAAAATCAATGTTAACACTGTCAACATCTAGCATTTTGTCGCTTTTTCGTTTCCTCGTGGTAGCCATGATTTAGTTCAGTTATATTCCACCACCAGAAAGAGCTACGGATGTACCACACAGAATGTTAGGTCACTGACATACCATCTACACTATCACAATCACCGATGCATCTAAGGATAAGGAAAGTAGTGTTAATTGACATCGTATACAGGTTAGCGATACACATGAGCAATACAGTATTGTATGAGAAACAAACATATATATACAATATATATACATATATGACATGACATATGGAGCAAAACAGTGTTTACAAATGGCAACTGAACAATACTAAGTTGTATTATCTAGTTGCCCATGATTAACGGGTAAAATTTAATATAAAACTAAGTTTTATCGAATGTATGTATTTGATGTAAGTAAAGTTTCACTAGGGGGGTGGGCTACATTGGTAACAATTAATGTATGATAATCATATATGTATGTCAATTGTTTGACTGCATTAGATGGGGGAATAATAGACGATGATTTTGATATGTTAAACTGACTAGTATGTTGTATATTAGTGAAGTTATTGTCATTTATGTTGAAAGTTGTCGGCGAAACCGAAGTAATTTTTCCGCCTTTTTTTAGATTTTTGCCGTTCCATGACTAAACTTGTACCAATTACTGCATTAATTGTTCTTATTACAATAGGCCATGTTATTGTTGTCACGTGGGCACCAAAATTAAATTTGTAACTACATTATTTGTGATTTTATGGACATTTTGGTAATTTCGAAAAAGTCAAATATTTCGCGATCGACGATGGCCGCCATACGAACCCCATGGGACATTAGTTGACAGTGTTAACATTGATTTTGTTTTCTAGACATATTTGTGCATCTAAAAAATTAGGTCTCCTTAGATTGTCCAGGGGGTGCACGTGGGGTCCACTGGACTACTAGACTAAACATGTTGGTTTGAAATATGTAATGTGGTTGTCATGGTAACCAAAAAATCACCATGAAGCTACACGATTTCGAAATTTTTACTGCCAGATTCGAAAAGTAGACAAATTTTCCTTTCAGATGGTATATTATGAAGCTGTTACCGCATGGGTACCACGACAATTATTTGTTGCCGAGGATACCTTTCCAAGTTACCTGGCGCGGCTCGTATCTTGTGATGTTTTACCACTTTGTCCAGCTTTAACCGATTGATCGGTTATAATTTACTCATATTAAGATGAGTTTGACTACACCTTAGTGTACAATCAAAGACTGACTACAACTTCGTAGTGTAGGTGATAACGCGTGACTAATGTCTTGACTAAAAATCCTTTTCAAGACAGCTGGAGCTTACACGTGGAGCGTTCCAATAATTTACTCCTAGACGTGGAAGTTTCCTCACAATTCTTATATTATTTTAATCCTTTGATTAATTGTGGTATTATAGGTGAATACCACCAAAATTATATTACTATATCTAAATACATCTTAATTTATACCCAAATCTATAATAATATATACATAGGTGGAATTTTTATTCGTGGTCCCGCCTCCGTCTGGTAGGCGCCAAATTCCACCATTCAAATTAATACCTTTCTCATAATTAGAGAGCGGTTTTAGTGGATAATTTCCACACCAACGATACAAGGCGAGGAGGAAAATCCCATAGCAGGCCACTCTACAACTGAGACATAAGAACATAAGAACATAAAAAAATAAGGAAGCTACAATAGGCCGTGAGACCTACACGTGGTAGTTCCTGTTACTTAACACTACCTACATACATCAACTTTTCATTCCCATCCATGAAATTTTCTAGCCTCATCATAAAACTCCCTATTGACCCCTACTAACTAACGGGCACTAACGACAAGATGACTGAATCCATTCCAATCATTTACCACCTATATTTGTGATCCAATTTCTTCCAATTTCTTTTATAATTTATAATCTACGTTTTTTCAGTTTGAATCCGTTACTTCTTGTTCTACCCTCATTACTAGCCGAACTCACGTTTACTACATGTCCTTTACTGTATCTTTTTAACTACTTATAAACTTCTTTCAGATCGCCCCTTTCTCTACGCCTCTCGAGTGAGTGTAAATTTAATAGCTTAAATCTCCTCTCATAACTAAAGTTACGCATCCCCTGTATCATTTTGGTCAACCTTCTCTGCACTGATTCTAACAAGGCTATATCCATCCTGTAATACGGAGACCAAAACTGTACCACAAAGTCTAGGTGAGGTCTGACTAGAGCCAAATAAACCTTTAGACTAACCTCAGCACTTCTATTTTTAAAACTCCTGGTAATGAGTCCTAAAACACTATTTACTCAATTTCTAGCCTCAATACATTTTTTCCTAGGACGGAGTTCTGAGCTTACCCGCACATCCAAATCTTTATCGCCTTTTGATATTTTCAGCGATACATTGCGTATAGTGTACCTATTACGAGGATTTTTTCTAGCAACATTAATTATGCTACACTTGTCAATATTAAATTCCATCTACCACCTAACTGGCCACTCGTTTAACTTATCTAAGTCTCACTGCAAACCGTTTACATCAGACTGTGATAATAATCCTACCTATCTTAGTATCATCAACAAACTTGCTGCTGATATCATTGTTAATCCCATTATCTAAGTCGTTGATCTAAATCAAAAATAGTAATGGACCTAAAACAAACCATTGTGGCACCCCATTTGTTACCTGCCCCCATTTAGATTTAGAACCATTAATAGTAACCCTTGTTGCCTATCGCTTAGCCAAGATCTAATCCAACAAAGCACCTTCCCATCTATTCCATGAGCCTTAACCATATTTAAGAGTCTTCATGCGGTACCTTGTCGAATGGCTTATTAAAGTCCAAGTATACAATACATAATCCTCATCATTATTTGCTGCCTCATAAAATTTCTATAAAAACTCAATATATTGGTGAGACACGGCCTACCCTGGCTGAACCCATGGTTCGAATAATTTACGAAACTATGTTTTGTATATGCTCGAAAAAAATATCATATATTAATTAACAAACTGTTATTCATAAATAACAGTTTGTTTATTTATCGAGGATTCTTAATTTTTCAATGGTCCACCGTTCCTAAAAGAATGATGTTAGTCCAGGGGCCAAAACTGAGAAGTGTCTTTAAAATCGACTTTCGTGGTACCCATGCGGTAACAGCTTCATAATATACCATCTGAAAGGAAATCTTGTCTACTTTTCAAATCTGGCAATGAAAATGTCGAAATCGTGTAGCTTCATGGTTATTTTTTGGTTACCATGACAACCACATTACATATTTCAGACCTAACATGTTTAGTCTAGTCCAGTGGACCCCACGTGCACCCCTGGACAATCTAATGAGACCTACTTTTTTAGATGCACAAATATGTCTAGAAAACAAAAATCAATGTTAACACTGTCAACTAATGTCCCATGGGGTTCGTATGGCGGCCATCGCGACGCGAAAATATTGGCTTTCTCGAAATTCCCAAATTTCCAAAAAATCACAAAAATATAATTACAAATTTAATTTTGGTGCCCACGTGACAAAATAACTTTGCCTATTGAAATAAAACTTAAGGCAAAAATTGGTACAGTTTAGTCTGAACGGAAAAAACCCAAAAAAAAAAGGGGGAAAAAAATTACTTCGTTTGTCGACAACCCCCCAAAAACCCTAAAATACAACATACTGGTCATTTAAAATACCCGTCGGGTGGAAGGTTGGGAAGCGTGAGCTCGCAATGTGTAGCGTCCCCCGCGCATTCGTCAGCGGTTCGAGTCCGCCTAGTTTCGTGCTGACGTGGTGGCGCTTTGTATAGTCAATAACCTTGTAGTTGGTACTTGCAAAGTGTCTAGATAGGATGAAAATCTTATCTTATCTTAGTTTAACATATCAAAATCATTGTCTATTATTCCCCCATCACCATGACAACCACATTACACATTTTTTTACATTCATGTTCATATTCTAAAATATAAATAACATATAAACTATGAGTGACAAAAGAAAATGTTTATATTTCGGAGATAGACATGTATCATAATTATTTGTACAGATATATGAAATTTATTTTGCTTAGCAACGGTTGCTATGGTGATGATAAAATATACAATCACATAAAAAGCTGAATATACATCTATATTCTCGATCACTATATATATATTATGTACATATATCTCAAATAAAATTGCCGATCCATCAGCACAAATAAACTACTAACTACTCTATCATAATAATATAGCCCTGTATGCATGTCTTGCTATAATTACTAAGGAAACATATTAAGAGTATTTGAATCACATCGTACATGTTATTTATTGAATTTTTTTTCACCATTTTCAATAAATAAATGATTTGGAAACTATAAAATCGATATTTAAGGACTTAATTGGCTTACACTAATTGACATTCTATTAATATATTTATCACATTTTTATTCAAACGGGACTGATTGATAAACAATGTTACCATGGTAACAGGTACAGTATATATATACACACTATATATTCGCCGGTGGTAATATGATGAGTTACGGTAGGTCAATGACAATGTGCCAGACCAGATCAATGACCAGATCAATTGCATGATATATTTGTTTGCAATATATATATATATATATATATATATATATATATATATATATATATATATATATATATATATATATATATTGCTATGACAACCGTTGTTGTTATATAACAATACACATTTATTGTTTACAAATAAACTTGTAAGCAAACAGATTTTAAAAGACTGCAAATCGTGAGAGAACTGGATAACTACCGTATAGATACGTGGATGTGGATTTTTTCTCACCTTGGGCAAGGGAGCATACCTGCATCCAAAGCTTTGTACATAGCTGGCGGGAAAACCGATAGTAGAGAAGTCATACGGGTGACAACTATGCACACAAGGAGGTGCCGCATTTGTGTTCAAATCAAGAGGAAGCAGACACGCGGATATTCCTCCATGCTCATGATGCAGTTAGCGAAGGCGCCAACAAACTCGTCATATCATCTCCAGACACCGATGTGGCAGTTCTCGGCATGCACTATTATCCAACACTGAAGGTGCAAATGTGGATGAAGACAGGTGTCCGAGAGAAGAAACGATATATTCCACGGCATCAAATTTCGGAATCGCTTGGAAATGATTTGTGTGAGCTGTTACCGGCATTCCATGCGATCACTGGATGTGACAGTCAGTACAAGTGCGATGTTAAGTATGGGCAAACTGAAACCTTGGACTATCGTAAAGGAACACACCGCACTCCTGCGTGGACTTAGACTACTTGGAACTTCTACAACCGCACCTAAAGAAGCGTGCGATGCAGTGCAACAATTTGTTTGTGTTCTGTACGTTCCGAAAGTGAAATGTTGCGACGTTGACACGACACACGCTATTCACACAGACCCAAGCACGAAGCGAGAACTTGCCTCCGACATCCGACTCTCTTCATCACCATGTCAATCGAGCGAACTACCAGACATACATCTGGAAACACGCCTTGGAGGCCGAGCCATCTGTCTCACTACCCACGAGTCATGGCTGGGAAATAAACAAGGATAGACTAAACCAATCCTCATGACACAGCAGGCCGCACCATCAAATATACTGGACATGGTGACCTGTCGCTGTGTATCATCAAAATGCAGCAAGAAATGTGGATGCCATAAGCACAAATTGGCATGCACTTCGGCTTGTCGATGCGGAGGCGGTGTGGGATGCCTCAATCCACTGAAGACCACAGCGTTGGAAGAAGATGACGATGAATCAGATTCAGATGGAGAATAATTAATTACTATTACTCGTGCCGGTGTTGTTAATTCTCAATTGAAAATTATGATTATTTTGTTATGGTATTTTGTAGATATTATTATAATTATTATTATTTGCAACGTATATAAATATGACAAAACATGTAAAAATTATCATTACCAGTAATACTTCGTCTAAACTGCTTAAATCTATGGGCAATAAGGACTCAGTTCAGTCAGTTGTTGTCTTCGTTACCATAGCAACACATGGGTATAATATAAAAATATTGTTGCATAGAGTTTGCAGGTTATGTGTACTCATAGGTGCTCATATATTTTCAGTTCAAATATATAATCATCATGCATAGTGGTCGGGAAATATATATGGAAAATCATAATTGTTTTGGGGATATGTTATTTTGTACCATTTCCATAGCAACTGTTGCTATGGAAATTGAATTTTATATATTTGTCCAATGTAGTATTGTCACCTGGTTATCTATACACGATAACACTTTTTCTTTGTCGGCCTTATTCTATATGTTATTTATATTTCAATATATGAACATGTTGGTCTGAAATATGTAATGTGGTTGTCATGGTAACTAAAAAATAAAAAAATGGGGGAATAATAGACGATGATTTTGATATGTTAAACTGACCAGTATGATGTATATTAGTGAAGTTATTGTCATTTATGTTGAAAGTTATCGACGAAACCGAAGTAATTTTTCCGCCTTTTTTTTAGGTTTTTGCCGTTCCATGACTAAACTTGTACCAATTCCTGCATTAATAGTTCTTATTACAATAGGCAATGTTATTCTTGTCACGTGGGCACCAAAATTATATTTGTAACTACATTATTTGTGATTTTATGGACATTTTGGTAATTTCGAGAAAGTAAAATATTTCGCGATCGACGATGGCCGCCATACGAACCCCATGGGACATTAGTTGACAGTGTTAACATAAATTTTTGTTTTCTAGACATATTTGTGCATCTAAAAAAGTAGGTCTCATTAGATTGTCCAGGGGGTGCACGTGGGGTCCACTGGACTAGACTAAACATGTTGGTCTGAAATATGTAATGTGGTTGTCATGGTAACCAAAAAATAACCATGAAGCTACACGATTTCGACATTTTCATTGCCAGATTTGAAAAGTAGACAAGATTTCCTTTCAGATGGTATATTATGAAGCTGTTACCGCATGGCTACCACGACAATTATTTTTTCAGTCCTTGGCCCCGAGACTATGTAGCAATACAAACTATTGTTAAGAGCACGAATAAAGGGAATAAAGTGACGAGGTGGGTTAATTCTGCCATTAGTAAGGTTGGCTCTCTTCATGTACACAAATTGGATGATTTATTCAGTTTGTAATGGCTGTGAGAAGGGGGGCGGCTCTTGCCACCTTCTCGTCCCTTTCATGTACGTGCGTCGCATTGTGTCTACTTAATGCGGGAGATTAGGTCATGCAAAATTTATCGCATGCATAAAGATGAAACTGAATTGATCCACTGGATGAACAGTTTCTTTGTGTAGCGTCAGTAATAACACTTTTCTCTTCTCTCTCTCTCTCTCTCTCTCTCTCTCTCTCTCTCTCTCTCTCTCTCTCTCTCTCTCTCTCTCTCTCTCTCTCTCTCTCTTAATTGTAATATTTAACGTATCGAAAATGAAATTCGAAAATAAAACAGATATTTAAGTGCTTTGTGGCAACCTGAAATATTTGTATTTATTTTTATAATTTTGCGTGTTGATTATAAAATAAAAAAGAGGGGTGAGCCAATTTAGTTCGGGAGGTGTCTTGTTACTCTTCTTTTGAAAAGATTTAAGTCATAGGCAAGTGGAAAAATAGAAACAGGAAGAGAGTTCCAGAGTTTACCAGTGAAAGGGATGAAAGGGTAAAGATACTGATTAACTCTTGCATTAGGAAGATGGACAGAATAGGGATGAGAATGAGTAGAAAGTCTTGTGCAGCGAGGCCGCGGGAGGGGGGAGGCATGCAGTTAGCAAGTTCAGAAGAACAGTGAGCATGAAAATAACGGTAGAAGAGAGCAAGAGAAGCAATATTGCGGCGGTGATTTAAAGATTGAAGACAGTCAGTCAGAGGAGAGGAGTTGATGAGACGAAAAGCTTTTGACTCAACCCTGTTTAGGAGAGCTGTATGAGTGGATCCTCCCGAAACATGTGAGACATACTCCATACATGGTCGAATAAGGCCCCTGTATAGAGCAAGCAATTGGGAGGGAGAAAAAAAAAAGGACGCAGACGCCACAGGACACCTATATACACCTATTCTTAGCAGCTGTTTTAGCAAGAGATGAGATGTGAGATTTCCAGTTCAGATTTTTAGTAAAAGATAGTCCTAGAATGTTCATTGTAGAAGAAGGAGACAGTTGAGTGTCATTGAAGAAGAGGGGATAGTTATCTGGAAGGTTTTGTCGAGTAGATAGGTGAATAAATTGGGTTTTTGAGGCATTGAACAAAACAAGGTTTGCTTTGCCCCAATCAGAAATTATAGAAAGATCAGAAGTTAGGCGCTCGGTGGCATCTCTCCGTGAATCACTTAGTTCCTGTTGAGTTGGACGTCTAATAAACGACGTTGAAAAATGCAGGATAGAATCATCAGCGTAGGAGTGGATAGGGCTTTGAGGTAGACTTAGAAGATCATTAATGAATAATAGAAAGAGAGTGGGTGATAGGACAGAACCCTGGGGAACACCACTATTGATAGATTTAGGAGAAGAACAATGTCCGTCTACAGTAGCTGCAATAGAACGGTTTGAAAGGAAACTTACGATGAAGGTACAGAGAGAAGGATAGAAACCAAATGAGGGTAGTTTGGAAATTAAAGATTTGTGCCAGACTCTATCAAAAGCTTTTGATATGTCAAGGGCAACAGCAAAAGTTTCACCGAAACCCCTAAAGGATTATATATTATATATATAAATATATATATATATATATATATATATATATATATATATATATATATATATATAATATATATAGTATATCCTTTATATCCTCGGGCTTTCTTCTCCACCGCTCACCAGGAAGAAAAGAATAATATCACAAATCGTCCACCGTAACGTGAAACCTGCAGACCAAGAGAGGAGAATAAAACTACAAATTTACTACAAAAAACAAGAACACCAGCAACCTCCTTCTCCGTAACAGCCCAAGCCAGACGAAGGAGACAAACAAAAGTCCCATGTCGTATATAGGATCACATGCAAAAGAGGAAACTGTGAATCCTATCCCCTCATCCTACATCGGCATGAGACAACGAATTTCCAGACGTCTTACTGCCACGCTAACTTCCGGAGCCCCAAAAGTCACTATTAGAACAACATGCATCATCATACAAAAAATTTCTAGAAGAAAATCAGAATGGCCTTGACATGTGTCAGAGTGCGGCGACTCCCATCCGTAGAAGCGCTGTACATAAACGAGATCAATTCCGTAAACTTACGTACAAGAGCAAACGACCTACAAGCTCCCTACCCAGCATGAAAAGAACAAAAGCGCAAATATCAGCCTAACTCACAGAAAAGTCCAGCGAAGACAAACACCAATCAGCGTCTCCAACTCAAATAGACAGAAGCAAAAGCTATCTACAATCACCGGCGCTCATAGGCCTGTCGTGGCAGGCAGACTTCGTCGGCTATAAATACGCTTCACCTCAGCATTAAATCTTTTTGCAAGAGCGAAGCCAGCAGTCGCCAGCGCAAAGAGCTCGCTGGAGGACAACAACCAACACCCCACTGGCAGCGGGCAATGCATTGCCCCCCCCCGGTCCTCTTCACCTTGCTTCCCGCGCGCAGCCATAATGCTGCCCCCCCTCCATTATCCTCGCTTTTCACCTATGGGCCATTGTCCCTCGATTACCCTATGGGGCCGCCACGCCGAAGGGCCCATGTCACCTTCAAACACAGGTGCACATCTACAACACAACAACAGCCATAAATTCATGCTCACCTCTACTCCTGAGGAGATAACATCATCACATGCCTGCTGAGAAGGTTCTTACACCGAAATGCTCTATACAGAAACATGACATGCTACGGCGAAGTCATCTAAGTTATACAAAAGGAATAAGACACTCTTAAGACACCGAGAAATCTCTGTAAAGAAATATACAAGCTAAGCGTAGTCTATCACTTTAACGATATATATACACTCTATATGTAATCATATAGTATATAAATATATTAATATATAGATATATATAGTACTATATACTTATCATATATATAATATATATATAATATATATATACACACACAATGCATATATATATACATACACAATGCATATATATCATATATATATATATATAACAATCATATATATATATAATATATATATATATATATATATAAATATATATATATATATACTATATATATATATATATATATATATACACACAATGCATATATATATATATATATTTATTTATATAAGGTACAGAGAGAAAGATAGATACCGAATGAGGGTAGTTGGGAAATTTAAGATTTTTGCCAGACTTTATCAAAATCTTTTGATTTGTCAACGGCAACAGCAAAAGTTTTACCGAAAACCCAAAAGGAGGATGACCAGATTCAGTTAGGAAAGCTAGAAGATCGCCAGTAGATCGCTCTTTACGGAAACCGTACTGACGATCAGATAGAAGATTGTGAACAGATAGATGCTTAAGAATCTTCTTATTAAGTATAGATTCAATAGCTTTAGAAAGGCAGGAACTCAAAGCTACGTATAAGACGGTAATTTGAAAGATTAGAACGGTCACCCTTCTTAGAAACAGGTTGGTTGTGAACAAACTTCCAGGAAGAAGGAAAGGTGGAAGTAGATAGACAAAGACAAAAAGTTTGACCAGGCAAGGTGCAAGCACATAAGCACAGTTTTTGAGAACAATAGGAGGGACTCTGTCAGGACCGTAAAGTAAGCCTTCCGAGGATCTAGGTCAGGAAGGGCAATAAAAACATCATTACGAAGGATCTTAATGACAGGCATAATATAGTCAGAGGGTGGAGGAGAAGGAGGAACAAGCCCTTCATCAACCAGAGAGAAATTTTTAGCAAAGGTTTGAGCGAAGAGTTAAGCTTTAGAAATAGATGAGACAGCTGTGGAGCCATCTGGGTGAAGCATAGGAGGGAAAGATGAAGAATAATAATTGTTAGAGATGTTATTAGCTAGATGCTAGAAGTCACGAGAGGAATTTGATTCAGAAAGATTTTGACATTTTCTATGAATGAAGGAGTTTTTGGTAAGTTGAAGTAAAGATTTGGCATGATTACGGGCAGAAATATAAAGGGCATGCGTTTAAGGAGATGGAAGTTTACGGTACCGTTTGTGAGCCGCCTCTCTATCTTGGACAGCATGAGAACAAGCAGAGTTAAACCAAGGTTGACGGGCTTTAGGATTAGAGAAAGTATGTGGAATGTACTCCTCCATGCCAGAGACTATGACCTCAGTTATGCGCTCTGCACAAAGAGATGGGTCTTTGACATGGAAGCAGTAATCATTCCATGGAAAATCAGAGTAGTACTGTCTTAGGTCTTCCCACTTAGGTGAGTTGAAGTGCCAGAAACATCTCCACTTAGGTGGGTCCAGGTCCGGCACCGGAGCGATAGGACAGGTTACAAAAATAAGATTGTGATCGGAGGAACCCAACGGAAAACAGAAAGGGCAATAAAAACATAATTACGAAAGATATTAATAACATGCATAATATAGTCAGAGGGTGGAGGAGAAGGAGGAACAAGCCCTTCATCAACCAGAGTGGAATTTTCAGCAAAGGCTTGAGCGAATAGTTCAGCTTTAGAAATATATAAGACAGCTGTGGAGCCATCTTGGTGAAGCATAGGAGGGAATGATGAAGAAGAATTTTTTTTTAGAGATGTTATTAGCTAGATGCCAGAATTCACGAGATGAGTTTGATTCAGAATGATTCTGACATTTTCTATGAATGAAGGAGTTTCTAGTAAGTTGATGTTGATGTTGATGATTGAAGTTGATGTAAGTTGATTTGGCATGATTACGAGCAGAAATATAAAGTGCATGAGTTTCAGGAGATGGATGGTTACGATAACGTCTGTGAGCCGCCTCTCTATCTTGGAGAGCATGGGAACAAGCAAAGTTAAATCAAGGTTGACGGGCTTTATGAGTAGAGAAAGTGTGTGGAATGTACGCCTCCATGCTAGATACAATGACCTCAGTTATGCGCTCTGCACAAGGAGATGGGTCTCTCGCATGGAAGGAAAAATCATTCCATGGAAAGTCCGAGTAGTACTGCCTTAGGTCCTCCCACTTAGCTGAGTTAAATGCCAGACGCACCTCTGCTTCAGTGCACCTCCCCCTTTCTTTATTTTCTTAATGTCTTTTTTATAGGGACTGCCAACTAAACGGGTTTTGTGTTACTTTTTTTTGTTGTGCCCTTGGCCAGTCCTTTGTGATGTAAAAAAGAAAGACAAAAAAGTAAGAGTAATTGTGTTTAGAGTGTTGGCTGCAGCTGCTGTTTTGTGTATCTGAAACACTAATAGTCTATCAGCCCGATATACTTATTAGTACCAGTTAGAAGGGCAAATTCTGGCTGTTTTTTTTTTATTGTTTAGTCCTTGTATACATTGAGAAAAGGTATGATAGACCTATCAGTTTTGCAGTTTTCTATGGAAATAAGACCATATGCCACATGTACCCCTGTCAAAAATTTTCAGCGCTTTTTCACATAAAATATATGGCAATAATTCAATATTGATAAATTATACTTGTTTATTTCCATTGGCAAATCAGGTTTTACAGATATCATCATCATCATCATCATCATCATCATTGTCGTCGTCTACGACACACAACTTCATATATATTGCAATATAAATTTTACAATTTTTTTTCATTTAGGTTATTGAAAATGGTATCATCATCATCATCATCTGACAATATCACACTATCATGTACAGCACACATGCACAATTCTCCCCCACCCCCCCTTAACACACATATTAGTCTTTATACTCAGACACACACACAGTAGTACAAGACTTTCAATAATGAAGCCGGCATATAACACTGCCGTATAATTTTAAGTGTTCACATTTAATTCAATAATAATTTTCGTCTTCATCCAGGCTTTCACTGTCACTAGTGTTGTCATCTGTATCGTCTGAGGCAGCATCCATTGCTTGGTTTGATCATCCTTGTAACCGACATATATCTGAGCACCTCAATCCGTTGATCATACATGGGCAGTCCCCAGCTTTGCGCTTTGCAAACCCTCTTGCATTTGCAGGACAACAGTTCCAGCACGCACTCCGGAGCAGTCCGTCCAATAAATATAAATGGACTGTGCATCCAGTGTCCATCCATGCCCACCAGGATTTGGAATGTTAGTTTACTTGATGATGCTTCTCTTCCAGATTGCTGTCTGGTAGTTTTCCCTCTGAGAGTGCTTGAATAAACAGTCCAAGCACGGAGGTAGTTAGAACGATTCCAGTTCACCTTTCTTGCTGCTGAACAACATGTATCGTAAGTCATTAAATGGATCCTTTAACTTACAACCATAAAGTATACAAGTAAAGGTCTGCAACATGGCGAAAAGATGGTGTTGTCTAACACAAACCAATCTTGGCCTAGGTTCTTGAAGGCTGCTTGAATTGCTGAATACCAATACCCTCAATCCTGAAATCTTCCCTTTGCCTCCGAAGGCGCTGACTGAGTCATAGCCAGTAAAGGCACGTAGGCAGAGCAGGCCATTGCATATATCTGGACCCCGCGTCGTAGCTACCTTTCCAACTTCAATATATGTTGTACGACAATGTACGTGCTCCATTTCCTGCCTTCACGAACAACTTTGCTTGTATTTGTTCAGAGAAACTGACAGCAAGCAAGAACACATCAGTGTCATCCGCACATATGACCAAAGCTTCCATGTCATGATTAGCTGCGTGAGCTGCATGTAGTGTCATGCGTGTATCAGCTTCTTCCTGACTTGTGTCAAGTTCTGGTACTTCCTGCCTCTCCTGATCTGATTTCAGTATGTAGCACTTGCTTCCATAGGTAACGAAAAGTACTTTGTTTCCAAGTGACTGACGGTAATGAGGCTGCATCCAGTTCAGTAAGCAAACACTCTACAAGGTGTGTTTTGTTCGTTGAGTTGACAGAAAATTCCTCCATTAACGAATTATTTGTCCAGACACGATGTTCTTAAACTGTAGGCTACACCAGGTTCTGCGGATCTTGATGACCTTTCCATAGTCTTTATGATGTGTTCTTTGTATACATCAAAGACTATGTCAATTCTTTGGTTGTGGTTTCCCTCATGCAACGTCAGTGTCAATATTGATGTGGCAAGTTGTCTAAACGTCTTGTGGTCACCCTTTATTCGATGCACTAACGCCATTCCATCAAGAAGGGTTGCAGAAGGGTCAGGAATAATTTCAGCTACAGGTATGTTTTTCTGTAATTCCTTAGCCAAGGTAGATTTATTTGTTATTCTTGGTTTTTCATCTGGTGTACAAGAGACCATGGCAGAGGTCCTAGAGGATGACATAAAATATCCTTCATGTTCAGTTCCTTCCTCGTTTGGATGTTTTATCATCTTTCCAAATATCATCCTATCGGCCTTCGAAATGATTTCCCGTCCACTTGCTGTGACCTTCCTGGCACTTTTGGACAAATCTGAGAATGTTTTGAGCTTTTTCTTGGGTCGTGGAATTTTGTTTTTGGTTGCTGTGTGTCAAGACAGCAATCTTTGTATTGATTGTAAGCTGAGAGTCCAACATTTTGTGCTTTGAGAAGATCAGTTGTAATGTCCTCAGGGACAGCTGTTGCGGTCGACAAACAGACAATGTCACAGTCCTTTTCAAAAGGGTTGATCCAGTTATCTAATGTGTTGACAACAGCAGCAGAAGTCGGGCCTCTTACCTGTTTATGAATTAAACCTACTTAATATATAAGCCAATACTCAACATGTTGACTAAATTATAATGTCAATAACATACATACAAATACTTATTATGCATTTTTATATTGATGTAACTGCAAAACAAATATTTATACGCAAGAAAAAGTATCAAATATATGTATATGTTCCATAAACAGCAAGATTTAAACAGTTCGAATATTAGCAAATTTGTGTGATGGGGTCGTCACAAAAGTAAGCTCATTTTCACAGAAAGCTGCCAGACCCAGTGGTCTATCATATTTTTTCTGAAAGTAGACATGTATCAGGTAAAAAAAACCACTATGGCAATTTGCCCCCCTGACTGGTACCAGTTGGTCAAAATTTGACCTCTGGTTGATAGACACTAAGAAATACGGACAGAGAGGACACGGGAGATTTCAATGACATGTCTGCAGGACCCCCTCAACCCCCGTAAGTACCTCCCCGTAAGTCCCTCCCCGGGAGTATTTCACCATGGCGGCAGCTGTCTGACTGCCTACTCCCTAAGCTATTTACTATTGTGTCGTAGAATCGGTGTTATATAGTAAATAATTTACGATATCCATGCAGGACACCCTGGACCATGGCGACGTCGTCGCAAAAATTAACCTTATGTAAAAGATGCGGTCTATATTTCTTAACACATCTTTTATATCTTTTCTTTATATCTGTTTGGTGCAACCTTCGGCAGCTTCAGAAATTATGCTGATTACACCATTTTGTAACCACTTTTAGCCTCGCCGACCAGCTATTGGTCCTCCACAACAAAATGTAAACAAACTCAGAGCGCCGAGGGGCGGCATTTGGGAACAATCGTGACGTAGGTGCATGGAACCTATATTGATATTGTGGAATATACATTTGTCCTTCCGTCAATTTTTGTAAACCTGACGGAAAGGTCATTGCAGTATGGCATCTCGAAATGTTTGATTTTCCCTGTACTCGTAGCCAAGCCTACTGTTTCGATGGTATCAGTCTCTCGTTTGGCGAAATTCAAATGATGATATATTTCACTGTTCAACATCAGCCTCCTTAGCTCAGAGATCATCCCAGTATCAAAGATAATGTTTTTAATTACTGTTGGAAGGACGTATGGTATCATCCATTACTTTCAAAGAAAATAGGCCAGTATAATCATATCTGCAGCATGCCAACCTTTTGCTGAGTTATCTGTGCTATAGAGTGTTTTAAAGCGCTAAAGGAATAAAGTACTCGATCGTTAGGCCGAGTATTTATCACCACCTACCTACAATATTGATTATTCAGTAATTTCATCTGTTCACCTCTACGTTAGCTTATAGTGAGTTGAGTCTTCATGACGGTTTGCGATGAAGCGGCGACTGTCGGTCGACTTTTTATAGTGTCGCAGCTCCGCCCTTGATTAAACGGTGAGCTGCTGCACCAACAAACCGAGGCTTCGCGTTGCCTTCCCTACAGTGCATAGAAAATATACCTCGAAAAGACAGACTTTGTAAGATATTTACATAAAGGGCCGTACATGAGTGTTTACGAGGTAATGACGACAACAAGTGCGAGTTAAAGGGTGAGAGGGATGGCTTGATGACATAATAACATAATGACGGTGACGTACTAATCAATTTGAAAAAAATAAATGTATATACTGTAACTTACTTATGTTTGTATGAATGAATACAATAATTGAATATCCCTGCACATGAAAAAAGACGCCAAAGGGTTATTACAGCGTAAATTGACGTGAATTTGCCTTCCATGGCACAGACGCCAACCCTTGTAACTCCTGAAACACCTGCCATCCACTAATCTTAATGAAAATACAAACGAAAAATAACATTAAATTTAAGAAAAAAACCATATTGAAAATATGGAACACAATTTAGCCAGACATTATCAATTCCTCACTAAACAATACACATAAAAGAGGAAGAATCCAGGGTGGTAGTACATAAGTTTAGAAATGAGGGAGAAAACCCGAGGTTCCAGCGATGCTTCAGGTGGTCAGGTCACGAGTCAGGTAGTCAGATCACGAGTCAGTCAGGTAGTCAGGTCACGTCAAGGGAAACAGACACAAAAAGGGTCATGTGTTGCACAGTCACCACACGTTCGTTGCATTCATCAGCACCTCAATACTGTCTTGCTGACCCTAAAAGGTGTACTACTGACACAGATCAATAAAGCCTCGCCCCATGCAGGCACCACAAGGACGATTAACCTCCCGCCGTGGCAGCAAGAGACGGGCAAGTCACTGTGCCGGACGGACGTGTGCGCGTGTCCCGCCTGGACCAAGACAACAGGTGAGGGATTTTGTCTCTACAAATGAAAACAGTCACACAGACCAACGATACAAGGAGAGGAGGAAAATCCCGTAACAGATCACTCTACAACTGAGACATAAGAACATAAGAAAATAAGGAAGCTACAAGAGGCCGTGAGACCTACACGTGGTAGTTCCTGTTAGAACATAAGAACATAAGAAAATAAGGAAGCTACAATAGGCCGTGAGACCTACACGTGGTAGTTCCTGTTACTTAACACTCTCTACATCCAACTTTCATTCCCATCCATGAAATGATCTAGCCTCAATTCAAAACTCACTATTGACCCCGCATCGCATTAACTACCTGAAACCTGAGTTCATTCCAATCATTTACCACCCTATTTGTAAGTCAGTTTCTCCCTATTTCTTTTCTGAATCTACGTTTTTCCAGTCTGAATCCGTTACTTCTTGTTCTACCCTGATTAGTAGCCGAAATCACTTTTACTACATGTCCTTTACTGTATCCCTTTAACTACTTAAAAACTTCTATCAGATCGCTCCTTACTCGAGTGAGCTTGAGCTTGAATTTAATTGCTTCAATCTCCTATCCTAACTAAAGTTATGCATCCCCTGTATCATTTTGGTCAACCTTCTCTGCACTGATTCTAACAAGACTATATCCATCCTGTAATACGGAGACCAAAACTGTACTGCATAGTCTAAGTGAGGTCTGACTAGAGCCAAATAAAGCTTTAGAATAACCTCAGCACTTCTACTTTTAACACTCCTGGTAATATATTCTAAAACCCTATTAGCTCGATTTCTAGCCACAATACATTGTTTCCTAGGACGGAGGTCTGAGCTTACACGCACAACCAAATCTTTATCGCCTTCTCATATTTTCAGCGATACATTGCGTATAGTGTACTAAAGTCTTATTGCCAGGATTTTTTTCTAGCAACTTACGCTACACATGTCAAATTACGCTACACAGGTCAAATTACGCTACACTTGTCAATATTAAATTCCATCTGGCACTTGACCATTCACTCGTTTAACTAATCTAAGTCTCCCTGCAAACAGTTTACATCAGACTGTGATCTAATAATCCTACCTATCTTAGTATCATCAGCAAACTTGCTGCTAATCCCACTATCTAAGTCGTTGATGGAAAAAAAAAAAAAAAAAAAAAAAAAAAAAAAAAAAAAAAAAAAATAATAATTATAATTTTATTATCGCCCAGAGGCATACAGACAATAAAAGCAACAATAACAAGACAAGGAGTTAACTTAACCCCTTCACTGCGGCTGGTACAAATACGGTCTCTCAGCTATTTAAGGGTTCGCTGCGGCTGGTACATATATGGTTTCTGTATTTAAACTGCGCGCTCAATGATATTATGGGTAAATATTCGTTGTGATAGGCTTGTATGGCAACAGTGTCAAGTGTTGCGATATAATAGAACCTCTTTTTCTGCTTGCGTGAGTTAGTGTGACTAATAAGATCAAGCGGTACAGTACGACGTGTTGACGCTGCCGCGCCCTCTACTTCAATGGCGAGGCTAAATAGTCAAGATATTCAATATATTCTTGATGGATATAAAACAGAAGTATGAATGAATGAATGAATGCATGAATGAAGCATTTATGTACCAAAATAAGCTGTATTATGTTGAGTAGTAAGTAGTTTCATTGTGCGTCTGGCAGCACGGTCACGGCCCTGTTGCTGCACTCTGACGTAACTCTTCACTTAGCTGGTAGCCTCCACCAAGACGAAACATAGATGGGGGTGAGGCCATGATCCACGGGTTGCATGCTGTCCTGACTGCCATGTGGCAATCAGGTACCATTCCTCCTGACTGGAAAAGGGGGCTGGTCTGTCCCTATCTGGAAAGGGAAAGGGGACCGTCAGGACTGCAACAATTACCGCGGTATTACACTGCTCAGCGTACCAGGCAAGGTGCTTGCCCATCTATTGCTGACACGGATTCGCAGCCATCTGGTGAAGCATCAGAGACCTCAGCAGTCTGGGTTCACGCCTGGTAAGTCAACAACGGACCGTATCCTAGCGCTTCGTGTCCTGGTGGAACGCCGACGTGAGTTTCGACAGGGGATGCTTGCAGCCTATGTTGATCTCAAGAAGGCGTTTGACTCAGTGCATCGTGAGTCACTCTGGATCTTCTGCGACTTCGAGGATTCCTGCAAGGACTATTGGTTTGATAACTGGTCTGTATTCTGGGACTGAGAGTGCTGTGAAGTGTGGGGCAGGTGTATCCAGCTTCTTTCCTGTGAATACAGGAGTGAGGCAAGGGTGCGTCCTTGCCCCATCACTTTTCAACGCTTGTATGGACTGGGTATTGGACAAGGTTGTAGATCAAAGTGATTGTGGAGCATCCGTTGGCAACACCAAGATCCCTGATCTTGTTTTTGCCGATGATACAGTAATTTTTGCTGAGTCGCTGGAGGTCCTGGTGATGGCTCTCGAGGCGCTGCACGAGGAGGCAAAGCCTTTGGGACTTGAGGTCTCCTGGCTCAAGACCAAGGTCTAGGTGTTTGGAGACTTACTAGATGAAGCAGTACAGTCTGTTCATGCGTGTGGCGAGGACATTGAGATCTTGGAAAGTTTTAAATACCTTGGTAGCGCAGTCTATAATGACGGCGGGTCACGTCAAGAAGTCTTACGGCGGATTGGCATAGCCCACGGTGTTATGGACTCGCTCAGCGGGAGTATTTGGCGTTGTCGGTACCTGTGCAGGAGGACAAAGATCCGGATCTTCAAATCGCTTGTGAGCCCTGTCTTACTTTATGGTTGTGAGACATGGACACTAAATAGTGACTTGAAGAGACGAATCAATGCCTTTGGTAATAAGTGTCTTCGCAGAATCATGGGGTATCGCTGGGATGATTACGTGTCAAATCAGCGATTGCACCGTGAGACTGAATCGAGGCCTATTACCTGCATAGTCCGTCAGCGCCAACTTCGGCTATATGGGCATGTGGCACGCTACCCTGAAACCGATCCTTCCCATCGGGTTGTATCTGTAAGAGACAATCCGGCGTGGAGGAGGCCAAGGGGGCGCCCACAAGGCTCGTGGCTGGGGCAAGTTGATGTTTCTTGTCGAGAGCTGCTTGGTATGGGAAAGGAGCCTGAATGGGAACTCGCGCGTGGTGACCCCCGGGAGTGGCGTCGTAGGGTGGGCGAGGCGACGCGCCCCCCGGCGTATGCCCCCAATGATTGATTGAAATTATCATTTGACAAAATACCACATATGAGAGAGAAATTCACATCACCTGTGAAATGCAACGTGGGCAAAATGTGCATGATCATAATGAATAATTGGTAAAGATATAGTCAATAATACATTTTGTGGCATAAAGGGAATCTAAAGAGACATAATATCATGCTTCACATATTATATTAACAATAAATACTGTGTATATCCCCCGCCTGCAGCCAAGACCGCATGCAGCCGTGAAGGCCTGGATGCCACCAACGTCCACGTGACATAAAAATTACGTTTATGATTGTTACGCAAAAGGTGTAACAGTGATACACCCACTACACTTGGGCGGAGATTACACAAACCTATACAAACTGCAAATAAAGTCTAGCACGTATCATTGCATATACTAATATATTTCCCTTAATACATTGCCATTACTGTTGGTTAGGGTCCGTTACTAACGCATTATGCAACTAAGACAACACGAAATATGTGCATGGGTGTGGATACTGGCAGGAAAGAAAAATATGTGACGGTAAAACACACACACACAGAGAGAGAGAGAGAGAGAGAGAGAGAGAGAGAGAGAGAGAGAAGAGAGAGAGAGAGAGAGGAGGAGAGAGAGAGAGAGAGAGAGAGAGAGAGAGAGAGAGAGAGAGAGGAGGAGAGAGAGAGAGGAGAGAGAGAGAGGAGAGAGAGAAGAGAGAGAGAGAGAGAGAGAGAGAGAGAGAGAGAGAAGAGAGAGAGAGAGAGAGAGAGAGAGAGAGAGAGAGAGAGGG
>JACEEZ010022049.1:0-14829 GCA_016584305.1 Chionoecetes opilio
TTTTTTTTCCCCCCTTCGCCCCCCCAAAAAGAAAAAAATCAAACCCCCAAGCCCCAACACCCAACGCTATGCCACACAACCCCCCTTTTTTTAAAAGGGACCAAAAATTACTCAAAATTGCGTGATGTTTTATCCTTACAAACATATCTCTTTGTCTAAACTTACTTCCACAAGGGTGAATGTCTTTCAATACATATCAAATAATCCAAATACCCTAGCCCAATGTTTTTTTAAAACCCCCCATTAGTATGACATCTCATGCAAAAAGATATAACGTAGGGACCAAAAGGTCAGTGGAATAAACTCCCTGAAGATATGAAAAAGCATTCAATCGTTAAAACATTTTTCAAATGAAAATCAACAGGGGGTTGTTCATGATTACTTTTTTGTATTGTCAAGTGTATCGAGTTTTGTATTTGAGGTAGTATTGTTTTTATGTGTTTTATATATATTATTATATTATTAAAAATTTTATTTATATATATATATATCTATTATATATTAATATTATAATATAAAAAATATATATTAGGGTGGGGTCCTTAAAAAAAAAAGTTGGAATTTTTTGGGGTTTCCTAACCCGGGAATTTGTTACCATTAAAAGGGGAAATCAACCCCTAAATTTTTTTTTTTTATGGAATTCGGCTCGTAAAAAGATTTTCCCCTGACCCAATTTTTTCCCTCTGTGACTGGGTCGACTGGTCATGGTGTTTTTGGGGAAACAAAACTCCTTTCCCCCTCCTCCTTTTTTTTAAAAACTAATTTTTCCTTCCGAATTTCCCGATTTCACTTGCCCAAAAAATTAAGTTCTGAACATTTTTCTCCTTTCTTTTTTCAGTTTGATAGGCGACTAGAGCAAAGATTTTTTTGTGGTTCCCCAAAAACGGGGTAATTGGGCTCCAAACTCCCTTCCCAAAACAGAGGGGTTCTCGGGGTCGTTCTCCACCGTCTCAGCTAAAAAGATGATCCTCCGCGATGCCCCAACCTGGCCGGGCCCCCAGGGGGGCTCATTTTTTTGGGTTTGGGGGCGGATCCCAATGATCCAAAAAGACACTTGTCACCAAGATTGAAAGCTCCATCGGGAGTACGGAGCCCTCAAAAAAGTCGCTATCGGCGACCCGGAGGCTCAAATCTGAAAAAAAAAGGTTTTTTGAGGTACTTCTCGCCCCCCCCTCTTCGACGTGGCAACGGGAATCGCTGACCATATCCCAACCGGGGAAAAAACAAAAGTTCCTCCTCGCCCAACGGGAGCCCGGGACGTCAAAAGGAGGATGGGCGGCGTCATTCCGCCCCTTGCTGCTCGGGGAACGAGGCAATCCTCCGTTGGGAAAAAGGCCGCTGTTTTCCCCTTCCCGCCCGCAAACAAGAAGGGCTGCCGCTTCCCCTCATCTGGGGCGCAGCTCGGTCCTCGCCGTCGTCCACTCCAACCCTTTCGCTGTTGTCTCGATGAAAAATACGGGCTTTTTTGGAGGACAGTCCTGCAAAAAGGGGGCAAAAAGGGGGCCACGAAAAAACATCGTCTTCCGCACTGGCGGCCACCTGGATCAAACCAAGCTGACCGTCTTTTTCCGGGGGCGACATACTTGCTGCTGAACCCGCACTTTTTTGCCTAGGCCAAAAACGTCGAAGGGGCTCAACATCAACCGTCTCCATCCGACGCCAAACGTTTTAAACATCGTGCGGCCATGGCCTCAAAGATCAGGGGGAGTTTCGGTCAGGAACTCCGCTGGGGGTCCACTGGGATGGCAAGCTCGTAAAGGGACCTGACCACGAAAAAAATGTGGACCGTCTCCCGATCATTTTTTCCGGGTTTGGGAGCGCCCCAAACTGCTCGCCTCCCAAGTTGGGGCAGTGGCAGGGAAAGAGCAGGCGGCAGCGGTGGTCTCGGGCCCTGGAGACAGGGGGATCCGGGGGACGGGTAGTCGGATTCCTTCGACACCCGGCATCCACCCCGGGCCCCGCAGAAACGGGGCCTGTGTCCTCATCGAACAAAAAAGGGGGAAAAGACCGCTGCTTTTTCGCCTTCGTCACCATATCCGGGGAGCTGGGGGTAAAAGCGGTGTTCGTCCGTTTTTTTCTTGGGTTTCCTCATCGCCCGAGCATCGCTTTTAAAAACGCTTCCAAACCTCAGGGGAAGGCATCGACCGGAGGACTTCGGCACGGGAAATCGGGGGTGGGGAAGTGCGACTGTTCTGAGGACGCCCCAAAGGATGAGGCTCTTCGTGGACTCTTCAAGTCCTTCAAGACGTTTAGGACCTTCGCGGGTGACTCCGGGAATTTGGGCAAACTTTCTCATTTTCCCCCGGTGGTGCCCCTCCCGGGGGAATTCGATTCCTTTCTCCCGGAGCAATGCACCAGGGCCGATGGTGTCAAAGTCCTCTCTCCTTCAAAATTTGGGATGTTCCGGGGCCCCCTTCCGCTTTACGAAGAAGGGGGCGTGGGGTCCAGCGGTTGTGCCTCTTCGTGTCCGGTCTACGCAAAAAGGCCCCCGGATTTGAGGGTTCTTTCTCGGTTCAACCCCCCCACTCGACCCCGAACTCCAGCCCCCCGCACCTACACAAAATCGACCCTGAGATCGGAGACGTCGCCTGGCGAAAAGTCAAGCCTCTGTTACGTGTCCCGAAAAATGGTTGGGCTGTCCTTCTTCGCTCCCACGTGTCCTGCGAGACCAAAAACCCATGGTTTACGGCCCTCGACGAAGGAATTTGACGGGGAGGACACGGCCCCAAAAAGAGTCACGCTTCCCAAAAAATCGGGCCCCAGATCTCCCCCTGGAAAAATTCGTCAGTGGACGTACTCTCCACTTCTTCCCCGGGAAACTACCCTGGATGAGGCCTTCCTCGATCTGCCACCGGACTCGTGGCAGATGGACGAGGGGTTCCAGCGGTCCCTAGTCGTCCGGAACCCCGCTGTGGTGAAAGCCACGCGGAAAAAGGAGTTGCGCCATCCAAGAGTTCAACGGTCCCCCACAAAGGATGAGGAGGCGCTTCAGTTCCCCCTTCAATGGTGGGGGAAACCCCCGGGCCTTCCCGGACCCCCCGGAAGCGCACCCTGGGGCCCCCACCCGGCCACAGGAGAGCCCGGCAAGCACGATACCCCCCCCCTTCGAGCGGCTAATACCTCAAATGAGGGGGACCTGGAGCCAGGGGCCCGGGTAAATTGGAGGAGGCGTGTGCCAAAACCTTTTCGTGAACCGATTCGGGTGAAAATTTACTCACATAAGTAAATTTTTTTAACATAGAACATATATCCGGGTTTTGGAAATAAATTTCTCAAAATTAAATTTTACATAATACTAAGACCACCCCAATATATATAAAATTATAATTATATATATTTTATATAATATGTAGTATTGTGTGTATGTAAAAATTTTATATATAATAATATATATATATAATATATATATATATTATATATAATATAATATATATATTTAATTAAAATATAAAATATATATATAAATGTACTTGTATATAAATAGTATACGAATAGTACGTTGTGGCAATATTCTAATTTTTGTTTTTTATTCTCTATGTCTATATGTTTATGCTAGTTATGTATTATCTATTTTTTTAGTAATACGTATATAGTCCCCTTGTGGGGGTTTCAGTTGGGTTTGGGTACCTTATAATAAAATTTGGCCCCAATAAATGACTTTGTCGGCACTAAAAGAATTTTCAGGTCTTATAAACTTCGGCTAACAGACCGGCCTTTACAAAAATAAAAAATAAATTATAGTATATAATATTACCCCAAAGTATTGAATGGGCCAAAAAATGTATCATATTATCTCTTGCTCCTAAACTCAATTCCTTCTTTCCCCCCTTCCCCAATCAGAACGAAGGAACAGGAACGTTTTTCTCCATCAATCTTTTTTCCCTTTCCATCATCCTTTTTTCCCCCCGTATCCTTCACTTCCTTTTTTCCCCATTATCCCCCCTCATCTCCACACGCCCCTCCCCCCCCTCCCTCCCCTCTCCTTTCTTCCTTGACCCCTCCCACAATCTATCCTCTTTCGGGGAAAGTATCGATTCTGAAGTCTCCCTTTATCTTTGTCCCGCAGTAAGAAAACGGGGCCCCCACACGCCCCCTTTCCCCCCCCCTTGTTTTTTTTTCCCGCCCTTAAAAAGGGTGAATTTTTTTCGCCTCCGCTCGATCTGTTCCAAAACCCATCGGGGGTGGAAAGGCAAAAAAAAAAAAAAAATTCAAGAGGAAATTTTTGAAAAAAGGAAATGTTAAGATATGTTGAACGTTTCCTGTTCAGAATTCGGGGTCAGATTGATGCTTTTTTTTAATCATAAGTTTTTGTTGTCAGGTTTTTGGGAAACTGCGATTTTGGGGGTCCGAAAACTCTACTACTACCACTAAAAAATTTTTACTACTACTACAAACTATATACACGACTTTTTTTTTTTTCGTTATTACTCTCCTGCTTTTACTACTGCTGCTACTACTACTACTACTACTACTCTACTACTACTACTACTACTACTACTATACTACATACTATTATTCAAACTACTATTACAAAAACTACTACTACTACTTTTTCTACTACCCCCCAACGCAGATATCCCTCCCCACTTTTTTGCTCGGCGTGGGTCTTGTAAAACTTGAAACCACTTTTTAATTGTCCCCGTCAAGAAAAAGAAATGAAGACAAATACTTTATTGCAAAGCTTTCCCAAAAGTTCCTTCTCAAAAGAAAATTCATAAGG
Organism: Chionoecetes opilio; assembly: GCA_016584305.1. Taxonomy (NCBI): domain Eukaryota; kingdom Metazoa; phylum Arthropoda; class Malacostraca; order Decapoda; family Majidae; genus Chionoecetes; species Chionoecetes opilio. Next base: position 4,721 of record JACEEZ010022049.1, read on the forward strand.
GGGACCTCTTTTTTTCCTTTTTTTACTCTTCCTCTTCTTCCCCCTTTTCTTCTTCCACCCTGTTTTTTGCTTAATCATTCTCCCCAGCAACTTCTCTTTTACTTCATTTTTTTTTTTTTACCTTTTTTTTTTTTTTTTTAGCGGTCTGGTCTGCTCCCCAAACTTCCCTTTCCTCCTTCCTTCTTTTTTCGTCCTCCTTTTTCCTCCCCTCCTCCTCCCCCTCCTCCTTTTCCCTTTCCCAAATTCCGTCCTTCTCCCCCCAAACACACAGAAATTTTTTTCTTACTTCCTTCCACCGTTCCCCTTCGCCCCCCTCTCTTCCTCCTCCTCTTTTTCCCTAATCTTTCCTTCCCCTGCCCCCATTTTTGGGGTCTACCTCCGCCATTAATGTGCGATATCCCCCTTTCCCTCCTTCCATCCTGCCTTCCTCCTTCCAATGACCCTTCCTTAAACTAGAGGCATAAATGGGTAAAATAAATTATGCATTGGTATGGGAAAATTTTCGCCTCTGTGGTTTGGGGGTTTAAAAATTTAAAGGGGAGGAAAGGGAGGGAGAGGAGGAGGGGGGAGGAGGAGAGGGGAATGAGATGACAAAAATGCTAATGAAGTTAAAGAAATAAACCGGGAAAAAAGAGAAAGGAGGGATACGAAATGGGTAGAAAGGAAAAGAAAAAAGAAATAAAGTGAAAAGAAGAAATACGGGAGAAAAACCATTTTTTTTTTCTGGAAAAGACCAAAAAACAAATTATAAAAATTTAAAAATTTTATATATATATATTATTAATATTATATATTAAATTTTTTTAATTTTTTTCCCTCTCTCTCTCTCTCCTTCCTCTCTCTCTCCTTTCTCTCTCTTCTCTCTCTCTCTTTCTCTAGAATGGGAATATTAAAAAATATGGAATGATTTCCTTTGCTTAGAAACAAACAAACCTTGAAAGTTTTAAACTTCCTAAAACTTTTCCTCTTATTGAAATACCCCCAAACAAACATCAAAATAATGTATGTATATAGTGTAATTGTATATATGCATGTGTTATTATTTTTTTGTATATTTCTCCTTTTGTTTATGTTATAGGTGTATTTACTCGTTTTGGGTATATGTATAAAACGCATATTTACTCGTATGTAATATTTATGGTGCGTTTTGGGGGGGGGGCAGGTCAATTTCGCTTCTTCAAATTTTTTTTTTTTTTTTTTTTTTTTACATTTGTCCCCATGCGCCTGTAGGCAGTTTGGGGCCCAGGGCCCGGATGGTAGGCTCTGGAGGTTCCCTTGAGGGCTCTGTGGTTGGTCCTCGCCCGTGGGGGCGCAGGCAGGATTCTTATAGTGACGCCTGTGATTAGAGGCTCATGCCGCCCCCCTGTGTCCTCCGATGCCCCTCGCAATCGAAGGTAGATTTTGATAGGCAGGGCAGGGGGGTTTGTTCTTAGGCCACTCACGGTGCAGAGGGTTTTGAGTTTCTTGGGGGAAATCGAACTCGGGTCACCGAGAAACGCCAGCCCGGACCCCTAAGCACTCCGCTACCCGCCTCCCATCTCCTTTGTCTGGCGGAGAAGGAGACAAGACGTGTTATCGTCCCCGCTCCTTGTGTGTCGGAGTCAGGTCAGAAGAGGATTGCATGACAGCTGCGGGAGCTTAGCGACGGGGTTTGTTGGGGGAGGCGACGGTGTTGTGATGAAAAGCGAGGGTTGGTAGTGGAGGAGAGGGTGAAATGAGTGGGGGTGAAGGAGTCGAGGTATTGCGAGTGTTTAGAAAGAGATAGAAGGGTCGAGGAGGATGCAATGAAGTTGTGGTGGGGCACTTAAGTATATTCTGGAGGCGATTGAAGACCTGAAAAGGTGCTTTTGGGATGTGAATTGAACGATTTCGAAAAGTGTGTGAAGAGGCAGGGGATAGAGATACGATCTCTTAAGTGTGGAGATGGAGGTCCCAGTGGAGTGAGTGGAGGGGCACATGCAGGAGATGTACAGTCTAAGACAAAAATCGTGTCACGGTTTTTCCGCATATGAAATGTAACTCGTGAAACATTATGAAAAACCCTAACGCGGTTACATGCTCGGGGTTTTGGCAAGCCTGAATTCCTTAAGCTTCTGTTCAGATAAGGGTTCAAGCTTCATATCTGCCGCCAATGAGACAATGTCCTAAAACAAACTAAGGGGAATTCAAAGGTTCAATAGATTTACTGCGTTAAGGTTTCATATTATTGGATGGGGGAATGCGAAGTATATTCGGGCCAGCAATGATCGCCAGGACATTTCATCTTTCTCTTTACACCTGAGCTATTGAAGGCTAATACATCCCCGGGCAGGAGTATGGAGAGAGCTAGTCACATGCGGGAATAAAAAAATTTTATATATAAATAATAATAATAATAATAATAATTCTAGAAAAATAGCTTCACAATTCAATAGTATATTGGGATAATAATAAGACCAAAATTTCCATTTTAATCTATGCAAAAAATTTAAGAAAATTGCTTCAAAAATCAGGGCATATACTATATATGGATATAATAGGAAGGAAGAAAGGACTCAGAAGCAGTGGCGTATATAGTCCTTAAAAAGAAGGGGAATACAGGGCAGAGGTTTGGGGGAGAGCGATAAATTAGTGCGATACTGCGATACTGCGATACTATCGCACCGCCAAATAAGTATCGCAGTATCACAGTATCGCAAAGCATTCTAAAGTAGCGAAAATTTAAATATCGCAACTCAAATAAACGCTTAAATTTCCCGCGATACTTTTAAAAGACCCTTAAACAAAAGTTTTTCTATTTATTTGTCAGATAATTTTGTCTATCTGACCAAATTTCAAAAATTTTTCAGTGTAAAAATAAAAATATTACAATGTTTTAATGTGCATAAACTATAGTTTAAGTAAAGTAGTCTTTTTTTGGCTAATACAGTGTTTTCTTAGGGCGCAAAGTATCGCAAAGCAAAATTTTTGGTATCGCAGTATCGCTGCGATACTATCTATCGCTTTAAGAAAAAAATATTGGTAGCGGAGTATCGCAGTATCGCGTATCGTTTTAAGAAATTCGAAAAGTAGCGGAGTATCGCGTTCGAACTAGTGGGAAAAAAGTATCGCAGTATCGTTTATCGCACTACCAAAAAAAAGTATCGCGCCCACCTCTGATACAGGGGGGAATCCAGGATTGTTAAAAAGGGGGGGGGCTTGTGCGAAGCGAGCCTCACAGCTGAGGGAGTTTACAATAATAGAAAATATTGCAATGTGTTTCGGGAGGGCCTCAGCCCAAAACCCCTGAACTGGTTCCCGAACCCATGTTCAATCACTGCTTTATACCTACCTCAGCACTTCTACTTTTAACACTCCTGGTCTCCTGGTAATTAATCTTAAAACAATTACTCGTGACGATACGAACTATTATGACGTATGGGGTTGTGGTGAGATCGAAGCACTTATGACAGTGCTATCAACCGTTCGTATGACATACGGCAGACAGCACCGAAAGGTTAGCCATTTACCAGATGTTTAAACTAAAATTCATGTCACGACTTTTGTCTTAGACTGTACCTGGAGGGGTACCAGAGGGGGGGGTGCCTGGGGCTACTACTCAGGGGCGTTCCTAGTTAGTCACCAGGGAATGGGGATGGAAGGTGCAGGTCATTGTAAAATATGTGGCACCGGGAGCAAAGAAAAAAAACTCATTCATTTGATTGTAATGGAATAGCAGAGCTACAGATTTCATCGATTTCAGAGGGAGATCGTTAATTAAGCAAATATAATTCTTTTTATCATTTTGCCATGTCTTAGCGTTTTTGCAAAGAAAATACTCGTACAATCACTGATTTCTCTTTTCTTCTTTCTTCCAGGTTAAATATGGAATGTACCCAACAGTGATCACTCTGTTCGTATGCCGAACAGAAGATGGCGGTGACATGGTAACGATTCAAAAAAAGGGTGCTGATGGGATCAATGAAACAGTGTTCGGAGAAGTGGGTTCCATTAAAGTGACACTGGCTGTAAAATGCATTCGCAGTGTTTGCAAATTGTACACAACCCTTATAGAAATTGAATTTCATTTAAAGAGGGAATAAAGTGGTGAATCCATCACCACTAATAAAAGGAGGACTAAAGCTGGATTTGGAAGGTCCATTCAATAGCAGAACTGACTGCCTTTTCTGTGGGAATAATATTCATAAAGGAGGTGCAGCCTAGTTATGTGAAGACTCATATCTTTCCAAAGACAATATTGAACTGTTGTGATAACTGGTCTGATGAGTGGTCTTTCAAGTCAGAGGTAAAATTGAATACTTTCATGGTGACTTACATGCTGCAGACTGTGTGTACCATACATTTTGCAGCAGCCATTTCAGATGTGGTCGTGATATGCCCTTGCAGTTTCAGACTGATCCAAAACCAAGGCGCAAGAAAGTTGAAGGCCAAAGGATGAGGACCAGAAACAAGCCTTCTCAAAGATGTTGTTCATACCTTGAAATCAATGAAATGAATGAAGAAGAATAGTTTGATTCCTTCTTCCCTAAGGTGTAAAATGGAAGATAATTTATTGTAATGCTGACTCTCATCCCTATGGTAATCAGTATCTGAAAAAAGCAATTGAAGAGATAGAGGGACTGCATATATATATTGCAAGGACTATTGGTTTGATAACTGGTCTGTATTCTGGGACTGAGAGTGCTGTGAAGTGTGGGGTAGGTGTATCCAGCTTCTTTCCTGTGAATACAGGAGTGAGGCAAGGTGCGTCCTTGCCCCATCACTTTTCAACGCTTGTATGGACTGGGTATTGGACAAGGTTGTAGATCAAAGTGATTGTGGAGCATCCGTCGGCAACGCCAAGATCACTGATCTTGTTTTTTGCCGATGATGCAGTAATCTTTCCTGAGTCGCTGGAGGTCCTGGTGATTGCTCTCGAGGCGCTGCACGAGGAGGCAAAGCTTTGGGACTTGAGGTCTCCTGGCTCAAGACCAAGGTCCAGGTATTTGGAGACTTACTAGATGAAGCAGTACAGTCTGTTCATGGCGTGTGGCGAGGACATTGAGATCTTGGAAAGTTTTACATACCTTGGTTAGCGCAGTCCATATGACGCGGGTCACGTCAAGAAGTCTTACGGCGGATTGGCATAGCCCACGGTGTTATGGACTCGCTCAGCGGGAGTATTTGGCGTTGTCGGTACCTGTGCAGGAGGACAAAGATCCGGATCTTCAAGTCGCTTGTGATCCCTGTCTTACTCTATGGTTGTGAGACATGGACACTAAATAGTGGAATTGAAGAGACGAATCAATGCCTTTGTATTAAGTGTCTTCGCAGAATCAGTGGGGTATCGCTGGGGATGATTACGTGTCCAAATCAGCGATTGCACCGTGTGACTGATCGAGGCCTATTACCTGCATAGTCCGTCAGCGCCAACTTCGGCTATATGGGCATGTGGCACGCTACCCTGAAACCGATCCTTCCCATCGGGTTGTATCTGTAAGAGACAATCCGGCGTGGAGGAGGCCAAAGGGCGCCCACAAGGCTCGTGGCTGGGGCAAGTTGATGTTTCTTGTCGAGAGCGGCTTGGTATGGGAAAGGAGCCTGCATGGGTACTCGCGCGTGGTGACCCCCGGGAGTGGCGTCGTAGGGTGGGCGAGGCGACGCCCTCCCCCCGGCGTATGCCCCCAATGATTGATTGATATATATATTGCAGTAGAGGAAGGTTTTGGATGACATAGAAAAAATGAAGAGAAAAACGGCCAACATCCTCAGATCAAACTTCAACAGCACAAACCAGGAAGACTGAGAGAGGAGAGGTAAAAATATTATGATAATTCTAAATCTTTGTTTCCTGATGCTTCTAGAAGAACAAATGTAATTGTACATGATGTAGAAAATGAAAATTGGCACCAATTAAACAACACCCATACAGAGTGACACCACAGAAGAGAGAGATAATGAAAAGAATTAGAGTACATGTTGAAAAATTATTTATTGAACATAGCAATAGTCCATGGAGTTCACCCTATGTGTTGGTGCCTAAACCTGGAGGAGAGTTATATATAATTTGTACTGATTATTATAGAAAGGTTAATGCTGTAACCAAAAGTGACTCTACCCCCCATTCCCAGAATTGATGACTGTATAGACCATCTGGGAAATGCTAAATATGTAACAAAAATATACCTGCTCAAAGGTTTTTGGCAGGTGGGATTAATTGAGAAAGCTAGGGAGTTGTCTGCATTTGTATTCATGGATGGACTCTATCAATATAAAGTTTTTGCCTTTTGGTATGAAGAATAGTTCCAGTTGTTTTCAGAGATTTGTAATGAAGTATTGAAGGGAGTAAAATGTTGTACTGATAATATAGATGATATTGTACTGTATTCTGAGAAGTGGAAGGAGCATCTACAGTTTTGGTCGAAGTATTTAGGAAATTGAATGATGCAAATATCACAGTGAACCTGATGAAAAGGGATTTTGTGAAGGCTTCGCTGGACTATTTAGGATTTAAGGTTGGACAAGGAGAGGTAAGACCACATAATGCCAAAGTGAAAGGCATTATGGATTTGCCTTCTTTGGAGAAGGCAAATCCATAATGCCTTTCACTTTGGCATTATGTGGTCTTACCTCTCCTTGTCCAACCTTAAATCCTAAATAGTCCAGCGAGCCTTCACAAAATCCCTTTTCATCAGGTTTCATTGTGATATTTGCATCATTCATTTCCTAAATACTTCAGCGATTCAGACAGGAAGAAGCTATTGAGATTTTTGGGGATGAGCGGGTATTATAGAAAATGTTGTAGAAATTTATCAGCAGTTGCACTGCCATTAACCAGGTTGTTCTCTAAACAGATGAAACTCGTGTGAAGTGAGCACTGCGAGGAGGCTTTCAAGAAAATTAAGGATATTTTAGTTAATGCTCCCATATTGATTACTCCTGATAATGAAAAGACGATGTCTTTTATATCTGATTATCATATCTGATAGAATCAAACTGAATCATTCAAACTGTATGTGGATGCCAGTGATGAGGGAATTGGAGGAGTATTGATGCATGAGATGGAAGGAGTTGTTCATCCAATTGGATATTTTTCAAAAATGTTGTTGCCATACCAGATAAATTACAGTACTATAGAGCAGGAGGATTTGGCGTTGATTTTGAATTTAATTCATTTTGATGTATATGTAAAAGGGGCTGCGATGCCAGTGCAAGTGTTTACAGATCACAACCCCTTAGTTTTTGTAAATATAATGAAAATTTCAAATCAAAGGTTGATGAGGTGGTGTCTACTATTGCAAGAGTATGATTTAGTTATTACCCATGTAAAAGGGTAGGATAATGTGATAACAGCCACTCTTTCACGTGTTCCTGTAAGCTGTGAGCCCTCTTAAGAGAGAACTCACATCTTTACTGGAAGGGGGGTGTTACCCTTAGTCACCCCTAAAGCAATTTCGATGTAGTTTCTTCAGGATGATAAATTATATTATTATTAATCTATTGTATTGTGTAATCATCTATTAGTACTCTTTACGCATATCGAATGTGGACATGTAAATTAAGATTACTATTGCTCAGTTGTGATTCTGGATGAGGGATATAAATGTGACCCCATTAATAAGCGAGGATGTTAATAGACGAGATTGAAGGACGCTTGGCTCTCTCTCGCTTTCTTGGTGGACAGCGTGGTGTGATGAGCTGGGTGTGGAGGTTCCTTGGGTGGCCAGGTGTTGAGCTATAGGAGTGGTTGAAGGGAGGTAAATTGTGTTTTTGTATGTACGCTGGTGAGGGAGCGGTGTTGAGGAACAAAATATAGTTGTGTTGTGTGGTGGATTGGTAAAAGTGAGGGAGATGTGATGTGGTGTGGATTGGTGATGGTGTGAGGTAGTGCAGACTGTGCTGCGGGATGATTTCATGATTGATTTGATGCTTGAGTCTTGTATGAGGCCATTAGTTATTTATTTATTTGCTTATGTATATGTATGATTTTGTAAATTCATTAGATGTTAAACTTGAAGAAGATATGTAATATTTTCCTGGTGATTGTGAGTGTGGGGAGTGAAATTCTAGCAGCCAACCAGCCGGCCTGGGATAACTTCTCTGAGGGAGAAGCAAGGTACAGTCTTGTATAGAATGAATATTGACTGTACATGTTTTAGCAGCAAGGAACTCTGGTGAGTGTGGCTGGGGATGTAACAATGTACATATGTATGTGTGTCTATTTCTGTAGGTACAGTCTAAGACAAAAGTAGTGTCCCGGTTTTGTCCGAATGTAAAATGTAACTCGTGAAACATTATGAAAAACCTAACGCAGTTACATGCTCGTGGTTGGCAAGCCTGAATCCCTTAAGCTTCTGTCCAGATAAGGGTTCAAAGCTTCATATCTGCCGCCGATGAGACAATGTCTAAAACAATCCAAGGGTGTTTCAAAGGTTCAATAGATTTACTGCGTTAAGGTTTCATATTATTCAATGTGGAATGCGATTGTATTCATTTAACCACTTAAAAACTTTTAATCAGATTGGCCCTTACTCTACGCCTCTCGAGTGAGTGTAAATTTAATAGCCTCAATCTCTTCTTATAACTATAGTTACGCATCCCCTGTATAATTTTGGTCATCATTCTCTGCCCTGATTCTAACAAGGCAATATTTATCCTGTAACACGGAGACCAAAACTGAACCACATAGTCTAGATGAGGTCTGACTAGAGCCAAATAAAGGTTTATTATAGTGGTTCTGAACCTTTTCAGAGGCGCCAAACCCTAACGAAAACGTCCGCACACAAGCTGAGCCCTCAAATACGGGAGGGGATTTTTTTTGTTTTTAAATTGCTTCAAAATTCAATAGTATATTTGGATACTAATAAGAACAAATTCCATTTTAATCTATACAAAAAATGAAAGAAAAGTTGCGTCAAAATGTAAGAGTATATTTGGATAATAATATGAAATAAGGAAGGAAGGACTCTGAAGCAGTGACGTATATAGGTCCTTAAAAAGAAAGGGGAATACGGGGGTGAATCCAGGATTGTTATAAAGGGGGGGAGGGGTTGGAGCGAAGCGAGCCTCAACACCTGAGGGAGTTTACAATAATTGCAAAATTGCAATGTGTTTCGGAGGGCCTCAGCCGAACCCCTGAGACTGGATCACCGAACCCAGGATCAACCACTGCTTTATAATTACCTCAGCACTTCTACTTTTAACACTCCTGGTAATGAATCCTAAAACAATTACTCGTGATGATACGAACTAATATGACGTATGAGTTGTGGTGAGATCGAAGCACTTATGACAGTGCTACCAACCGTTCGTATGACATACGGCAGACAGCACCGAAAGGTTAGCCCTTTACCAGATGTCTTAATCAAAATTCAGGACCCGACTTTTGTCTTAGACTGTACGTATGTTCGCTTGTATGTTTATATTTTTATATATTATATATTTATATATAATATTATAAATATATAATATATATATTATTATAATAATATATATAATTAAAAAAAAATATATATATAAATAAATTTAAGCGAAAGTGTTCCTGTCTGGGCTGTCTTCTGTCTTCTGTGTGTGTGTTGTTGGTATGGGTTTTCCCCCCCGTGGGGGCCTCACCCCTATGGGACTTTTTGGAACCGGGTTGACCAGGGAAGGGCATAAGCCCCCCTTATGGATGTTCGTACTTTTTTTTTTTTTTTTTTGCAGCCTATTAGCGATATTGTGAAAAAAAAGTGGGTTCGGAAATTGAGGGAAAACCCTTTATTGGGGTGGGTAATGGGTGAGTGAATGGGTGGGGTGATGGGTAATGGGTGTGGGGTTGGGGGAGTGAATGGGTGGGGGGTGATGGGTTGGGGGGGGATGGGTGATGGGTGGGGAAAAGGTGGGGGGTGATGGGTAATGGTAAATATAAGGAAAGTGTTCCTGTCTGCCCGTCCCGTCTGGTGTGTGTGTGTGTGGGTGTCTGGTATAGGGTTCCGCCCCCCCTGGGGCAAACACCTCTTAAAACATTTTTGGAACCGGGGGTTTACCCGGGGGGGTTTGAAGCCCTTTTTTGAGATGATCCGATCACTTTTTTTTTTTTTTTTTAGCAGCCTATTAGCGAATTTAAAAAAATTTGGGTTGGGAAAAAAAAAAAAGGGGGGGGGGGGGGGTTT
>JACEEZ010022050.1:0-13288 GCA_016584305.1 Chionoecetes opilio
ACCCCTTCTTTATTTTTAGCTTAAGTAAAATTAAATACAAAAGGGGCAATTGTTCTAAAAAGAGGATTTTATACTTTAATTGTAGGGAAAAAGCTTATATCACCGAAAATAGCTAATATCATTTAAAACACTACATTTTATGGGTTTTTTAGCAATATGATAAGTAAAACTACTTATATATATCCAATAACGCTACAGTTCAAGAAACTATGGAAAAACGCTTGCAATATACCGTTATATCACAATAAAAAACCCTCTACTCTTCTATTTATTAGCTTAATGTAATGTAAGCTACTTATAGGTGCAAATTATTCTAAAAAAGGATTGTTTACGTCCAATTTGTAGGAAAACAACTATAAACACCGATAACCCAGCTAAAATCATTGAAAGAACACATTTGAGGGTAAAAAGCATTATCATAAGGGAAATTCCTTCTATTATGATATAACACTACAATTAAGAAGAAACTATGAAAAAAAACGTATAATATACAATTGTATCACAATATGTCTCAACTCCTATTATAAGCTTACAGTAGTTTAAAATAGCAATTTCTAACGAAAACAAAAATATTCCCATTTTGAATTTCTCTATCCAAAAAAGGGCTGAATAATGTCCCTTTTCGACATTTTTAGCCTTCAAAAATACATTAAAACACTTGAAAAAACGTTGTTTCATAGATTAGAATGATACATTATTTTTATGAAAAATACACATTTTAAGCTCTTAATTGTAAAGTATAGTTTTGTAAAAGTGCTGGGAAAAATGTCAAATTGAGACTTTTTTAGGCTTTCAAAAATACATTAAATACTTGGAAAACGTTGTTTTAGATTAAAATTGATACCTAAATTAACTTTTACAAAAACTATGAAAAACGCTTGCAATATCCGTTATATCACAATAAAACCCTTACTCTTCTATTTATTAGCTTAATGTATGTAAGCTACTTATAGGTGCAAATTATTCTAAAAAGGATTGTTTACGTCAATTTGAGGAAAACAGCTATATATCACCGATAACTAGCTAAAATCATTGAAAAGAACACATTTTGAGGGGATAAAGCATTATCATAAGGTAAATTCCTTCTATTTAAAGATATAACACTACAATTAAGAAGAAACTATGAAAAACACGTATAATATACAATTGTATCACAATATAGTCTCAAACTCCTATTATAAGCTTTCAGTAGTTTAAAATAGCAATTTCTAACGAAAACAACTATAAATTTCCCCATTTTTAATTTCTCTATCCAAAAAAAGGGGTGAATAATGTCCATTTTCGACATTTTTTTTGCCTTCAAAAATACATTAAAACACTTGAAAAACGTTGTTTCTTAGATTAAAATTGGGTACATTATTTTCATGAAAAAAACACATTTTAAGCTCTTATATTGTAAAATATTTGTTGTGTAAAAGTGCTGAATATGTCAAATTTCGACATTTTTTAGGCCTTCAAAATACATTAAAATACTTGGAAAAACGTTGTTTCTAAGATTAAAATTGATACCTTATTTTCATGAAAAATACACATTTTAAGCTCATAATATTGTAAAATATAGTTGTGTAAAAGTGCTGAATAAATCTAATTTCGACATTTTTTAGCCCTTCAAAAAAACATTAAAAAACTTGAATAACATTGTTTTTAAGATTAAATTTATATCTAAATTTTATGAAAAAAACATATTTTTAGCTATTAATTTTGTAAAATATAGTTGTAGCATATATAAAAAGGGTATTTAGCTACAGATATAAAGAAATATACTTTTAATTTGTAGAAAAAAAAAACTCTTCACTGATAACTAGCTAAAATAATTTAAAACACTACATTTTATGGGTTTATAGCAATATGACAAGTAAAACACTTGTATATATACAAAAACGCTACAGTTTCAAGAAACTATAAAAACGCTTGCAATATACCGTTTATATCACAATAATAACCTCTTACTCTTCTATTTAATAGCTTAATGTAATGTTAAGCTACTTATAGGTGCAAATTATTCTAAAAAGGATTTTTTTTACTTCAATTTGTAGGAAAACAGCTATATATCCCCTGATACTAAGCTAAATTTATTGAAATTATACATTTTATGGTTTATAGCAAAATAATAAGTAAAACTACTTGTATATATACAATAACGCTACAGTTAGAAAAACTATGAAAACGCCTGCAATATACCGTTATATCACAATAAATAACCTCTTACTCTTCTATTTAATAGCTTAATGTAATGTAAGCTACTAATATGCAAATTGGGTTCTAAAAAAGATTTTATACTTCAATTTGTAGAAAATAGCTATTATCCCGATAAAAAGCTAATATCATTGAAACACTACTTTTATGGGGTTTATAGCAATATGATAAGTAAAACACTTATATATATCCAATAACGCTACAGTTTACAAGAAACTATGAAAACGCTTGCAATAATACGTATATCACAATAAAAACCCTCTACTCTCATTTATTAGCTTATGTAATGTAAGCTATTATATGCAAATTTTCTAAAAAAGGATTGTTTACGTCAATTTGTAGGGAAAAAGCTTATCCCGATAACTAGCTAAAATCATTGAAAGAACACATTTTGAGTATAAGCATTTCATAAGGTAAATTCCTTCTATTAATGATATAACACTACAATTCAGAAGAACTATGAAAACACGTATAAAAATACAATTGTAAACACAATATAGTCTCAACTCCTATTATAAGCTACAGTGTTTAAAATAGCAATTTCTAACGAAACAACAATAATCCACATTTTTTTTTGTTTTTATCACAAAAGGGCTGAATAATGTCCCTTTCGGAAATTTTTAAACCCTTCAAAAATACATTAAAACACTTGAAAAACGTTGTTCATAGATTAAATTGATACATTATTTTATAAAATTTCACTTTTAAGCTCTTAATATTTTAAAGTAAAAGTTGTGTAAAAGGCTGAAAATGTCAAAATTTCGACTTTTTTAGGGTTTCAAAATACATTAAAACTTTGGAAAACGTTGTTTTTAAATTAAATTGATACCTAAATTTCATGAAAAATACATATTTTTACCTTTTTAACATTTTTAAAAATAGTTGTGTAAAAGTCTGAATAAAGTCTAATTTCGACAATTTTTTTGCCCTTCAAAAATACATTAAAATACTTGAAAAACCTTTTTAAGAATAAATTTTATATCTAAATTTCATGAAACATACATTTTTTAGCTATTAATTTTGAAAAAATATAATTGGAGCAAATATAAATTCTATTACACAGATATAAAAATAACTTCAATTTGTAGAAGAAACAACTCTTAAATGATAACTAGCTAAAATCAATTGAAAACCTACATTTTATGGTTTATAGCAGCAATATATAATAAACACTTTATATACAATACGCTATAGTTTCAAGAACTATAAAACGCTTGCAATATACGTTATATCACAAAAAATACCTTACTCTTCTATTTTTAAAGCTTAATGTAATATAACTACTTATAGTGCAAATATTCAAAAAGAGGGTTTATACTTCAATTTGTAAAACCCCTAATTTACTGTTACTAGCTAAAATCATTGAAAACACTACATTTTATGGTTTATAGCATATAATATGTAAAACTATAGTATATATACAATAACGCACAGTTTTGAAGAAACTTAAAAACGCTTCAATACCGTTTTTATCCAATAAATTACCTCATACTCTTCTATTTAAAAGCTTAATGTAATGTAAGCTACTTATGTGCAAATTATTCTAAAAAAGGATTTATACTTAATTTGTAGGAAAACACTATATAAACCCGAAATAGCTAATATCATTGAAAGCACTACATTTATGGGTTTATAGCAAAATGATAAGTAAAACTACTTGTAAAAATACAATAACGCTACAGTTACAAGAAATATGAAAACGCTTGCAATATACCATTATATACAAAAATAACCCCTTACTCTTCTATTTATTACTTAATATAATGTAGCTACCTATGGTCCAAATTAAATTTTAAAAAAGGTTGTATACTTCCCTTTGTAGGGAAAAAATTATTATCAACGATAAATAGCTAATATAATTGAAAACACTACCTTTTATGGGTTATAGCAATATGAATAAATAAAAAATACTTGTATATAATACAATAACCTTACAGTTTACAAGAAACTATGAAAAACGCTTGCATATACCGTTATATCACAATAAATAAACCCCTTACTCTTCTATTTTAAAAGCTTAATGTAATGTAAGCTAACTTTTAAGTGCTATTTTTTCTAAAAAGAGATTTTGTACTTTAATTTGTAGGGAAAAAAAGCTATATATCATATAACTAGCTAAAAAAATTGAAAATACTACATTTTATGGTTATAGCAATATAATTTAAATAAAACTACTGTATAATTCTAACGCTACATTTAAAAAACTATGAAACGCCCTTTCAAAATAGCGTTTATATCACAATAAATAACCTCTTACTCTTCTATTTATTAGTTTAATGTAATGTAAGCTACTTATAGGTGCAAATTATTCTAAAAAGAGGATTTTTACACCTCAATTTGTAGGAAACAGCTGTATAATCAACCGTAAAGCTAAGATCATTGAAAACACTACATTTTATGGTTTATAGCAATATGAAAGTAAAACTACTTTTTATATATACAAAAACGCTACAGTTTCAAGAAAATATGAAAAACGCTTGCAATATACCGTTTTATCACAATAAAAAACCTCTACTCTTCTATTTAAATAGCTTAAGTAATGTAAGCTACTTTTAGGTGCAAATTATTCTAAAAAAGGATTTTATACTTCAATTGTAGAAACAGCTATATTCAAATGATAACTATCTAAATCATTGAAATTATTTCATTTTATGGTTTATAGCAATATATAAAAAACTACTTGTATATATACAATAACGCTACAGTTTAGGAAGAAACTATGAAAACGCCTGCAAAATCCGTTATATCACAATAAATAACCTCTTACTCTTCTATTTAATAGCTTAATGGGAAAGTAGCTACTAATAGGGCAAATTTTTCTAAAAAGAGGATTTTATACTTTAATTTGTGAAAATAGCTATATATCACCGAAAATAGCTAATTCATTGAAACACTACTTTTATGGTTTTTTAGCTATATAAGGAAACTACTTATATATATCCCAAAAACGCTCGGTTTTACAAAACTATGAAAAACGCTTGCAAAATACCGTTATATCACAATAAAAAACCTCTTACTCTTCTATTTATTAGCTTAATGTAATGTAACTCTTTTATGTGCAAAATTTTTCTAAAAAGGATTGTTTACGTCATTTGTAGGAAAAAAGCTTATACACCGATAACTACTAAATCATTTAAACACATTTTTGAGGGTAAAAAAATTTATCATAAGGTAATTCCTTCTATTATGATATAACACTACATTTTAAAAAAAAAATATGAAAAAACACGTATAATATACAATTTTTTCACAATATATTTCTCAAGGGTCTATTTAAGCTTACGAGTTAAATAGCAATTTCTAACGAAAACAACTATAAAATTTCCCCATTTGAATTTCTCTATCCAAAAAGGCTGAATAATGTCATTTTCGACATTTTTTAGCCCTTCAAAATACATTAAAACCTTGAAAAAACGTTGTTTCTTAGATTAAAATTGTACATTATTTTCATGAAAAATACCCATTTTAAGCTCTTAAATTGTAAAATATAAATTGTTAAAAGTGCTGAATAATGTCAAATTTCGCATTTTTTAGGCCTTCAAAATACATTAAAATACTTGGAAAAACGTTTTTCTAAGATTAAAATTGATACATTTTTTTCATGAAAATACACATTTTAAGCTCTAATAATTGTAAAATATGTTGTGTAAAAGTGCTGAATAAAATCTAATTTCGACATTTTTTAGCCCCTTTAAAAATAACATTAAAATACTTGAAATAACATTGGTTTTAAGATTAAATTTATATCTAAATTTCATGAAAACATATTTTTGCTATTAATTTTGTAAAATATAGTTTGTAGCATATATAAAAGGCTATTTCTCAGATATAAAGAATATACTTCAATTTGTAGAAAAAAAACCTCTTCACTGATTAACTAGAAAATCATTGAAACACTACATTTATGGGTTTATAGCTATAGATAATAAACTACTTATTATATACAATAGCTACAGTTTACAAGAAACTATAAAAACGCTTGCAATTACGTTTTTATATTACAATAAAAAACCTTTTACTCTTCATTTATTACTTATGTAAGTGCTACTTATAGGTGCAAATTATTCTAAAAAAAAGATTGTTACTTTTTTGTAGGAAAAAAGCTCTATATCACCGATAATAGCTAATATCAAAAGAAAAACAACTTTATGGTTTATAGCAAACAATAAGTAAAAATTTCTTGTATATTAACAATAACGCTACAGTTTACAAAAAACTATGAAAAACGCTTGCATATACCCTTTTATCACAATAAATAACCTCTTACTCTTCTATTTAATAGCCTTAATGTAATGTAAGCTACTTATAGGTGCAATTAATGCTAAAAAGAGATTTTATACTTCAAATTTTTAGGAAAACAGCTATATATCACTATAAATAGCTAAATTATTGAAAACACACATTTATGTTTATAGCATATAATAAGTAAAACTACTTGTATATTTTACAATAACGCTACAGTTTTTCAAAACATAAAACGCTTGCAATATACCGTTATATCACAATAAA
The DNA here is from genome assembly GCA_016584305.1 of Chionoecetes opilio. Lineage (NCBI taxonomy): Eukaryota > Metazoa > Arthropoda > Malacostraca > Decapoda > Majidae > Chionoecetes > Chionoecetes opilio. Next base: position 6,706 of record JACEEZ010022050.1, read on the forward strand.
TAACCTCTTACTCTTCCTATTTACTACTTAAGTAATGTAACTACTTATGGTCAATTATTCTAAAAAAGGATTTTATACTTCAATTTGTAGAAAACGCTATATATCCCGATAAATAGCTTACTATCATGAAAACACTACATGTTTATGGGTTTATAGCAATATGATAAGAACTACTTGTATATATACAATACGCTACAGTTTTACAAGAAAATATGAAAAATGCTTGCAATATACCGTTATATCACAATAAAAAACCTCTTACTCTTCTATTTATAGCTTAATGTAATGTAAGCTCTTTTAGGTCAAATTATTCCCAAAAAGAGGATTTTTTACTTCAATTTGTAGGAAAACAGCTATATATCACTGATAACTGGGTAAATAAATTTAAAACACACATTTTTATGGTTTTATAGCAAATAATAATAAATCTTTAATTTATTTACAATAACGCACAGTTTAGAAAAACTTTAAAAACGTTGCAATATACCGTTATATCACAATAAATAAACCCCTTACTCTTCTATTTAATAGCTTAATGAATGTAACTACTTATAGAGCAAATTATTCTAAAAAGAGCCTTTTTACTTCAATTTGTAGGAAAACAGCTTTTATTTTACCGGAAAAAAATTTTTTAGCCAATATCATTGAAAACACTACATAATAAGGGTTTATAGCTATATATAAGTAAACTACTTGTATTTTATACAACAACGCTACATTTACAAGAAATTTTGAAAAACGCGGGGCAATATACCTTTAATCAAAAATAAATAACTCTTCCCCTTCTATTTAATAGCTTAATGTATGTAAGCTACTTATGGTGCAAATTATTCTAAAAAGAGGATTTTATACTTCAAATTTTTAGGGAAAAAAGCTATATATCACTGATAACTAGCTAAATCATGAAAACACTTCATTTTATGGTATATAGCAATATAACAATAAAACTCTTGTATTATAAAAAATAACGCTACATTTAAAAAACTATGAAAACGCTTCCCAAAATTCGTATATCACAATAATAACCTCCTGACTCTTCTATTTAATAGCTTAATGTAATGTACTACATTAGGTGCATTATTCAAAAAGAGGATTTTATACTTCATTTGTAGGAAAACAGCTATATATCACTGATAACTAGCAAAAACATTGAAACCTACATTTATGGGGTTTATAGCAATATAATAAGTATCACTTCTTTATATATACAATAAGCTACAGTTTACAAGAAACTATGAAAAACGCTTGCATTACCGTTATATCACAATAAATACCTCTTACTCCCTTTTATTATTAGCTTAATGTAATGTACTCTTATAGTGCAATTATTCTAAAAAAAGGATTGTTTACGTCAATTTGTAGGAAACAGCTATAAAATCACCGATAACTAGCTAAAATCATTGAAAAAGAACACATTTTGAGGGGTATAAACATTATCTATTTAAATTCCTTCTATTAAATGAATAACACTACAATTAAGAAGAAACTATGAAAAACACGTATAATATCAATTGTACACATATGTCTCAAACTCCCATTATACTTACATAGTTTAAAATAGCAATTTCTAACGAAAACACTTATTCCACATTTTGAATTTCTCTATCCAAAAATGGCTGAATAATGTCCATTTTCGACATTTTTTAGCCCTTCAAATAATTAAAACACTTGAAAAACGTTGTTTTTTAGATTTAAAATTTATACATTTTTTTCATGAAAAAACACAATTTTAAGCTCTTAATATTGTAAATATAGTTTGTGTAAATGCTGAATAATGTCAAATTTCGAATTTTTTAGGCTTTCAAAAATCATTAAAATACTTGGAAAAACGTTGTTTTTAAGATTTAAAATTGATACCTAAATTTCATGAAAAATACATATTTTTAGCTCTTAACTTGTAAAAAATAGTTGTGTAAAGTGCTGAATAAAGTCTATTTCGACATTTTTAGCCCTTCAAAACATTAAAATACTGAAAAACTTTTAAGAATAAAATTGATATCTAAATTTCTGAAAAATACTTTTTTTAGCTATAATTTTGAAAAAATATGTGTAGCAAATATAAATCTATTTAGCTACAATATAAAGAAATTACTTCATATTGTAGAAAAAAAACCTCTTCACTTAATAAATAGCTAAAATCATTGAAACACTCATTTTATGGGTTTTTTACACAATATGATAAATAAAACTACTTTATATTAAAAATAAGCTATAGTTACAAGAACTATGAAAAACGCTTGCCCAAAATACGTTTATAACAAAAATAACCTCTTACTCTTCTATTTTCTAGCCCTTATGTTTAAAGTAAGCTACTTATAGGGGCAAATTATTTTAAAAAGATTTTTTACTTCAAATTTTTAGGAAAAAAGCTATATATCACCGTAAATACTACTACATTGAAACACTACATTTATGGGTTTATAGCAATTGATATAAAACTCTTGTATATATACAATAACGCTACAGTTTACAAGAACTATGAAAAATGCTTGCAATATACCGTTATTCACAATAAAAACCTCTTACCTCTATTTAAAAAGCTTAATGTAATGTAAGCTACTTATAGTGAAATTTTCTAAAAGAGATTTTATACTTCAATTTGTAGAAACAGCTATATATCATGATAACTGGCTAAAATATTAAAACCTACAAATTTTTTGGGTTTATAGCAAATAATAATAAATCTACTTTTATATACAATACCTACAGTTTAAAGAAACTATGAAAACGCTTTCAAAAATACCGTTTATTCACATAAATAACCTCTTACTCTCTATTTAATAGCTTAATGTAATGTAAGCTATTATGATGCAAATTTTCTAAAAAGAGCCTTTTATACTTCAATTTGTAGAAAAAAGCTTTTATTCACCGATAAATACCAATATCATTGAAACACTACATATTAAGGTTATAGCAATATGATAGTAAAACTACTTTTTATACAACAGCTACAGTTTAAAGATATTATGAAAAACGCGTGCAATATACCGTTATATACAAAAAATACCTCTTCTCTTCTATTTAAAAGCTAATGTAATGTAACTACTTATAGTTAAATTATTCTAAAAAGAGATTTTACACCTCAATTTGTAGAAAACAGCTGTATATCACCAATAAATAGCTAAGATCATTGAAAACCTACATTTTTGGGTTTATAGCAATATGCAGTAAAACTACTTGTATATATACAAAAACGCTACGTTTACAAGAAAATATGAAAAAGCTTGAATATACCGTTTTATCACAAAAAATAACCTCTTACTCTTCTATTTTAAAAGCTTAATGTAATGTAAGCTACTTATAGGTGCAAATTATTCTAAAAAGAGGATTTTATACTTCAAATTTTTAGGAAAAAGCTATATATCACTGATAAAATAGCTAAAATCATTGAAAATTTACATTTTATGGGTTATAGCAATATAATAAGTAAAACTACTTGTATATATACAATAACGCTACAGTTTAAAAAACTATGGGAAAAAAGCCTGCAATATACCGTTATATCCAATAAATAACCTCTTACTCTTTTATTTATTTGCTTAATGTAATGTAAGCTACTAAAAGGTGCAAATTGTTCTTAAAAGAGGATTTATACTTCATTTGTAGGGAAAAAAGCTATAATCACCGATAATAAACTAATATCATTGAAAACACTACATTTTATGGGGTTTAAGCAAATTATAAGTAAACTACTTATATTATCCAATAAACGCTACAGTTTACAAGAAACTATAAAAAAGCTTGCAATATACCCTTTATCACAATAAAACCCTTTACTTTCTATTTATTAGCTAATGTAATGTAACTACTTATAGTGCAAATTATTCTAAAAAAAGGATTGTTTTAAGTCAATTTTTAGAAAACACATATATCACCGATAACTAGCTAAAATCATTGAAAAGAACACATTTGAGGTATAAAGCATTATCATAAGTAAATTCTTTTATTAAAGATATAACACTCAATTAAGAAAGAAAATATGAAAACACTATAATATCAATTGTATCACTATAGTCTCAAACTCCTATTATAACTTACAGTAGTTTAAAATAGCTTTCTAAGAAACAACTATAATTCCACATTTTGAATTTCTCTATCCAAAAAAGGCTGAATATGTCCATTTTTGACATTTTAGCCCTTCAAAATACATTAAAACACTTGAAAAAACGTTGTTTCTAGATTAAAATTGATACATTATTTTTATGAAAAATACACATTTAAGCTCTTAATATTGTAAAGTATAGTTTTTGGGAAAAGTCTAATAATATAAATTTTACTTTTTTAGGCTTAAAAAATTAAAATACTTGGAAAACCCTTGTTTTAAGATTAAATTGATACCTAAATTACTTTTACAAAAAACTATGAAAACGCTTGCAATTACCGTATACACAATAAAACCCTCTTACTCTTCATTTATTAGCTTAATGAATGTAACTATTATAGGCAATTATTCCCAAAAAAGGATTTTTTACGTCAATTTGTAGAAAACAGCTATATATCACCGATAACTGCTAAATCTTGAAAAGAACACATTTTTTAGGGGATAAGCATTATCATAAGGTAAATTCCTTCTATTAATGATATACACTTACAATTAAGAAGAAACTATGAAAAACCGTATAATTACATTGTATCACAAAAAGTCTCAAACTCTATTATAACTTACAGTATTTTAAAATAGCAATTTCTAACGGGAAAAAAACTTAATTCCACATTTAATTTCTCTATCCAAAAAAGGGCTGAATAATGTCCCTTTCGACATTTTTTTAGCCCTTCAAAATTTCATTAAAACACTTGAAAAAACGTTGTTTTTTTAGATTAAATTGTACATTATTTTCATGAAATACAACATTTTAAGCTCTAATATGTAAAATATAGTTGTGTAAAAATGCTGAATAATGTCAATTTCGACTTTTTAGCCTTAAAAATACATTAAAATACTTGGAAAAAAGTTTGTTTGTAAGATTAAATTGATACATTATTTTCATGAAAAATAAATTTAAGCTCATAATATTGTAAATATAGTTTTGTAAAAGTGCTGAATAAAGTCTAATTTCGACATTTTTTAGCCCTTCAAAATACTTAAAATACTTGAAAACATTGTTTTAAAGATTAAAATTGATATCTAAATTTCATGAAAATACATATTTTTAGGGTTTAATTTGTAAAATAAGTTGTAGCATATATAAAAGGCATTTAGCTACAGATAAAAGAAATATACTTCATTTGTAAAAAAAACCTCTTCACTGATAACTGCTAAAATCATTGGAAAACACTACATTTTATTTGGTTTATAGCAAACAAAAAGTAAAACTATTTTATATACAATAACGCTACAGTTTCAGAACTATGAAAACGCTTGCAATATACCGTTATATCCAATAAATAAACTCTTACTCTTCTATTTTTAGCTTAAGTAATTTAAGCTACTTATAGGTTAAATTATCCCAAAAAAGGATTTTACACCTCAATTTGTAGAAAACAGCTGTATATCACCATAATAGCTAAGATCATGAAAACACTACATTTTATGGGTTTATAGCAAAATGACAAGTAAAACTACTTGTATATATAAAAACCAAAACCCGTTTACAAGAAACTATAAAAACGCTTGCATATACGTATACCAGAAATAACCCCTTACCTTCTATTTAATAGCTTAATGTAATGTAACTACTTAGGTGCAAAATTATTCTAAAAAGAGATTTTTACTTCAATTTGTAGGAAACGCTATATTCACTGATAACTAGCTAATCATTGAAATTATTACATTTATGGGTTTTGCAATAATTAAATAAAACTACTTGTATATATACCCAAAAACGCTAAAAGTTTAAAGAAACTTGAAAACCTCAATATACCGTATATCACAATATAACCTCTTACTCTTCTATTTAATAGCTTAATGTAATGTAACTACTTAATGGGGCAAATTGTTCTAAAAAGAGATTTTATACTTCAATTTGTAGAAAAAACTAATTCACCCATAAATAGCTAATATCATTGAAAACACTCATTTTATGGGTTTTAAGCAATATTTATAAATAAAACTACTTATATATTCAAATAACGCTACAGTTTAAAAAGAAACTATGAAAACGCTTGCAAAATCCTTATATACAATAAAAACCCTCCACTCTTTTATTTATTAGCTTAATTAATGTAAACTCTTAATTGCAATTATTCTAAAAAAAAATTTTTTCGTCAATTTGTAGGAAAACAGCTATTTCACCGATAAATACTAAAAACTTTAAAGAACACATTTTGAGGTATAAAACATTATCATAAGGGAATTCCTTCTATTAATATATAAAAACTACAATTAAAAAAAACTATGAAAAAAACCTATAATATACAATTGTATCACAATATAGCCCCCAAACTCCTATTATAAGCTTCAGTATTTAAAAAGCAAATTTTTAACGAAAAAACTATAATTCCCCATTTTGAATTTTTTTCTATCCAAAAAAAGGGTGAATTGTCCATTTTTGACATTTTTTTTTGCCCTTCAAAAATAAAAAACCTTAAAAAAGTTTTTTCTAGATTAAATTGATAAATTATTTTTTATGAAAAATAACATTTT
>JACEEZ010022051.1:0-14059 GCA_016584305.1 Chionoecetes opilio
AAAATTCCCAGTAAATTTTTATAATTTTTTTCCCCCAAAACCATTTTGGCCCTCCAAATTTCCACAACCCCAACACATCCCTAACTTTTTTGTAAAAACCCATTTTCCAAAAACCAAGCAAAATGATAGTATACATCCCCTTTTTACTCTTCTCTGTTTTTCAGCAGAATACTCTTGTTTATCAGCAGTCCCCCTATCTCTCTCCACTTCATCCATTTTTGTTACTGTGTTTTTGGGCCTCCCCTTCCCCCCTCGCTATAACATGTCACCAAGATAAAAAAAAACTGTTTCCACTTCTTCTATCACATCCCCATTCACTTCTATATTTCGCCCTTCCCCCTTTTTGGGCGGCCCCCCTCTGTTGTTTCTTCTTATACACCTGGACAGCAGAAATCTACCCCCCTATTCGGGTTTTCCCTAGTCTTGAAGATCTTTTGTGGCACCACTTGTCACTTCCTGGCAACAAATAGTCTACCCTACCCCACTACCGCAACTCCACAGGGAAAACCCTTTCCCATTTGTATATTTTGCTCTATTTTCTTGCCTGTTGCCATCATCTTCGTCTTGGACATATTCACCTTCAACCGCTTCTCTCCATGCTTGCTTAATCTATAAATCTTTCTCAACTTTTTCCCTTTTGTCTCACTGTCAAGACTAAATAAAGGGGAAAGAGTTTTTTGCTATGCTTATAGTGTTGGCCGAAGCCGCACCCCGGAGGCGGGTCAAAACCCCCCGGCTAACCCCCATACCCTTTCACTGCGGGTGGACAGGGGCTGGGTTTTTAAGGAAACAGCCCAACTGTTTCCGCTCCGCCCGGGGATGAAACCCGTTCTTCTCGGTTCCCATGCCCCCAACAAATTCCAACACTTTTTTTCCCCTAAAACATTTCTGTCACCATAGCCATAGTTTCCCCATTCACCCTAAAATCCTGATTGACAAAAAAATGACAGTTTTGGAATTGGCTTTAGGCCCTTCAGCCTTTAAAAAATTTAGAGTGTTCATGTGCCCGGGTCGGAAACTTTGGGCCGCCCTGTAGCCGGCAATAGTTTTCTTTTTTTTGATTAATACACTCCGCCTATTACAAAATTTTTTTGTATGTTATTCCGGGCAGCTGCATTTTCTTCTCACATCGGCTGTGCACATTTGCTTTGGTGGGGGCATGTTGGGAACTACACCTGCCTCGTTCCCTCCTATCTGAGGGTGATTACCACTCTCACCAGCGGATGGTTCCCCTCTCCAAAGTGCTTTTTGGGCCCTCCACGTCTTTCCCCCACCCCGTTCCATGGTAGTCTAGCCAAGTGATTCTCCACCCAGGGGCGTATTTAGGTTTTTTAAACATTGTGGGCCCAGCCTAGAGTTATCTAAATTTTAACTGGATAATTTGCAATTTATTCATGAATATAATGAATATAAGATGTGAGACACGCTCTACCAAAGGTTTCTGTTAATTTGCTTAGGATAACTTTCACAACATGAAATGAAAATATAATCAAGACAATCAGAGTTGCGGTTCAACTTCGTTATTATATTTATTTTTATCGGTAGGAATAAAACTCTTAGAAAAATAGAGCTTTGGCATGATGAAGCAGTCATATAGATTGTATTTAGCCAATGCCTTGTTTAATACTGAAATCTGACCAACCCCCGGTCTTATAACTTCTGCTTCTATTGTGTGACAAAATTAAGAGCTTCTTTTGAACTGTGACAAAACTGTGTTAAATCTTTTCTTGTCCATCTGATATTATCTTCCTCACCTCTCCCGAAAGTCTTTTGGTGTCTGTAAAGGCCCGATTATTGAATCCTACAGTTGGCATGACACTCCGGGATTACAGAAACTCTTCATAAATTAAAACATGAATTTAATTACGTAGAGTATAAATAACACCAAATCCTACTAAACACCACTCCACACGTAAGCTAGTAAGATCCCCAGACCGGGATGTCAGGGTAGGTAGAGTATCACACGACCCCAGCCTCTTGGAAACACAGGCCCACACCCGGCCCCGAAACCCCACTCGTCCTGGTCGTATTGGGAGGGAAAAAGGACACACGCCTCTAGCCACCTCCACCAGGGACATAGAGCATACCGTAACCAACCAGGGATGACAACACATCACAGCCACACGGAATACCAGTCAGCACGGCAGTCTGGAGTCACAAACCACACAGAACGCCGCTCCGTCCGGCCCTTGACAGGAGTCCGATCCTGTTTGTATATACACACACAATAACCTAAATAATATCACCAGAAATGATAACCCTTAGCAATAAACCCACCACAAGCAGTAAAGCAAGTGTTATTATAAAATAAAATCACCTTAAAACAACATAATACAACAAAATCAAACACAGTCGAAAAACTTTGGTACAATACCTTATGGCGTATTTAGGGGAGTCGAGTCCCACCTGGGTTGAGGCGAAAAATGAACTGACATCCTTGGCGGTCCGAACCGAAGTAAACTCACTTACCCCCAACCGAAGCTTCGCGCTCCGAACCCAAACTGAGTACCTGCTCGAACAAATACTAGTACCCTTAAAATATATAATTCCCCCAAAACTCAAATGGTGTTATAAACAGTGTACCTAAACTACCCAAAATTCACAGTGTCCCCATCTTCTGTTGCACTTCTCACCTCTTCTGTTTTCTCCTTCGTTCTCTTCACCTCTCTCTTTTCTGTTTTCATAAAATGGATCCTTTGTAATGGGGGGCAAAAAAGTATTGGTAAAAAACAATGGGAAACTAATAGTTCGGTTTTTTTCACATCAAAAGTGGTATGGAAAGGGGGATGAATCTGAACTACCGGTGGTTTTTTCTACAAGAAATCCCCCTGGGTTTGATTAGGTAGTGTGGAGGTGATATAGTGATGAAATAACTTTAATATTGTTTTGTATATTGTTTTTTAATTTTGGGGACCCAAACTTTTTTGAGTATGTGTCTTTGTAATATTTGATAGGGTTTTCATTTGTGATTAACGAAAATGGCAGACGGTTTTGAAAACCCTTTTACTACCACAACTAACAACTGGTGTAAATAAAGTACTGAAAATCAATTTTTATACCTTGTCCTATTGTGAGTTGGATAAAGTGGGATCGTGAGGCAACGAACATCAAACCCCCTTGACACCTGATTGTGGGAGCTTTGGAAAGGGGGATAAGGCATCCCCTTTGGGATTTTAAAAGAAAAGCAAAGCTGTGTTATGGTGTGGTAAAGGGGGCGGAAGATAAAAATTAGCGGAGTCGCGATCATAAAATTATGCCCAAAAGTGACTCCTGGTGGCGCAAAGTTAAGCCATCGGCGGCAACATTTGTAATGGGGACTCATTACAGATGGTGGCAACAACGTCCTCGATACACCTCGCATACGCCAAATAATATCTAACCCAAAAATTTTTTTTCTTATACAGGAGAACCTCGTTTATCCGGCCCCCCGGGGGGGGATCCATGCCGGGGTAACTCATTTTGCCGTTGTTTTGAGAGTTACTTTATGGTCGCCCAAACCTTTTTTTTTTTTTTTTTTTTTTTTTTTTTTTTTTTTTTTTTTTTTTTTTTTTTTTTTTTTTTTTTCCTTTTTTCTTTTTTTCCCCCTCCAAAACCCGGGCCCAAGGGGCACAAAAAAAAATGGGTTTTACACAAAGCCCGCTTAGTTCCCAGTCCCTATAAAGAAGACAGTAAAGAATAAAAAAAAAAGGGGGTGAGCCAATTTAGTTCGGGAGGTGTTTGTTACTCTTTTTTTGAAAAGATGAAAGTCTAGGAAAGGGGAAAAATAGAAACAGGAAGAGATTTCCCAGAGTTTATCATGAAAAAAAAAAAAAAAAAAAAAAAAAAAAAAAAAAAAAAAAGCCTGGGTCGTTTAGTGCCTTTTTTTGAGGCTGCCGTTTTTTGAATCCGGTTAAACGGGTTCTCCTGTAGTAAATTTTTGTGTTGGTCCCAGTCGAGCTTTCTATTTTTGTAAAAAGAATTAGAAAAAAGAGAAAAAAAATAAGGTATTTGTGATCGGGGCTATTCATAAAACATGAATGAATTGGGGCTATAGCCCCCAATGCCCAGGCCTAATTTCGCCAATGCTTATAATTTTGTTAATTTTAAAAACTTTGGGCCCTAAATTTAGGGCTTTCTGTATTATGAAAGCTCAAATTTTTTATTGTTTGCTTGAGTTGAAACAATTTTCTAGTGTGACAACATGCTTGACTTAATTTAAAGACATATTTGACTCCAGAGGGGTTGCAGTCGATACTGTCATACTGTGAGCGCCTTTTTCTGGAATAAAAAGGCTATGTTGACCAGAACAGTTTGGTCTTCGTCAGCATCACTGTCGGTCAGTAAAAAAACATTATATTTTCTCATTTAAAAGCATCTTTTTAAAGGTATTAGCAACAGTTGGCACAAATCTTTTTTAAAAACTACCGTTTTTTGGCAATATCCTTCTCTCTGCACTTCATCTGAAGTTTCCTTTAAACTTTTTTTTTTTCTATTGCGCACTGTGCGGTCTTTTTTTCTTCCCAAAGCCCATCAATAGGGTGTTTTTCTTAGGGTTTTGCCCTATACATCCACTCTCTTTCTATTATTCTTTAAAATGACGAAGCCTACTCAATGACTATCCTCCTACGCTGATGCTAACTCTGCATTTTTCAATGTCGTTCACTAACGTCCAACTCTACAGGAAAATTAAGTTATTCCGGGGGATGCCACATAATCCCTATCTTTATCTTTCTATATTTCTAATGGGGCAAAGCAAACTTTTTTTGTTCAATCCCTCAATAACCCAAATTTCTTCACCTATCTTTTGACAAACAACTATCCCCTCTTCAATGTCACTAAACTGCGCCCTCTTCTACAAAAATTTCTTTTCTACCCTTTAAAAAATCTGGAGGGGATATTAATTTTCTTATCCCTTGCTAAATCATCTTTAAAGAAATTTAGTGCCTCTAAATCTGTTCCTTTTTTTTCCCCCCTCTAGTTGCTTGCTCTGTACAGGGCCCTTATCTGCCCATTTTGGAGTTTCTCTCTGTTTTGGGGGAATCCACTTATACAGCCCTCCTAAACGGGTAGAGTAAAAAACTTTTTCGTCCTCAATTCCCCCCCTCCGGCTAACTGTCTTGAATTTTTTATATCATCCCAAACAATCTGGTTTTCCTTTGCATCTTCAAAGCCTTATTTTTTATCTCACTGCTCTTTTGAACTTACAACTAATGCCTCCTCCCCTCTCGTGGCCTCGCTGCACATGACTTTCTATTTATTCGTATCTCTTTTTCTTCCATCTTTTAATGATGAACAGAGTATCTTCATTTCCCAAGCAGTATCTTGATACTTTCACCCCTTCACTGGTAACTCTGAAACTTTTCCTGTTTCTATTGCTTCTTACACTAAAATGTATTCAAAAGAGGAGTGACAAGACACCTCCTAACTAATTGGCCCTAACCCCTTATTTTATTCATTCGCAGATTTTTTCAAGAGAGGAGTTAAAGACACCTCCCCTAACTAAATTGGCCACCCCCCCATTTTTACAAGCTCTACTGTCATTCTCAGACTGGCCTAAACTGCAGTCTGGGTGGAGTCGCCTGAGGCCTATGGGATAGTATTTTGAGGAAAATATTTATGTTAAAATTGTATAAATATTGTTACGTAAACCCTATATAATTCGACCCGTATAATTCGAACTTCGGATAATTCAACCTGTTTCAGGCATAGTTAAAATTTTCAAAACTTCCAACTTTCCATAATTTGTCTCTATCATGAAATAAATCCCCCTTGCACTGGGCATATTTTAAATCCCCTAGTCACCGGGACATCCTAAGCACCCGTGCGCGTTGCTTTACTGAACCCCAGCCTTGCCTGTAGATGCTATCGGTGACGCTGAGTTCCCTCAGTGTCAGTAAGAAAGGAAAACCTCGTTTTCCGAACCCACGGGGGGTGAGCGCATGCCGGGAAATAACTCATTTGCCTTTGTTTTGAGAAGACTCTTAGAATCGCCAAAATCTTTTTTTTTTTTTTTTTTTTTTTTTTTTTTTTTTTCCCCATCAAAAGGGAAAACCGGCCCAAAAGCACAACAAAAATGGGGTAACACAAAGCCCGGGCTTATTTTGCCAGTCCTATAAAGAAGACATCAGAGAATAAAATAAAAAGAGGGTGAGCATTTTATTTGGAGGTGTTTGTTACTCTTCTTTTGAAAAATGTAGTCATAGGAAAGGGAAAAATAGAAACAGGAATAGAGTTCCCAGAGTATATCAGTGGGAAAAAAAAAAAAACAAAAAAAAAAAAAAAAAAAAAGCCTGGTCGATTAGTGCCGTTTTTTTTTTGAGGCTCCGTTGTTTTGAATGCGTTAAATGGGGTTTCCTGTACTGCATTTCTTCAAGTAGACTTCATATTAGCCATGTTTGGTGAGTAGAAGTAAACATCTGTTTTTTTTGCTGTTTGATTTTTTGTGTTCTTATTGTGTGGGGGGCTTAGGTAACATGGGATAATTCGAACTTTCGCAAATTTGACCAGGTCTCCCCACAATTTATTCAACTTTTTTTGTGATGTCTTACAAATATCACAAAAGTTAAGCTAAATTTAAATTTTCATGTGCAATATTCCCTTCCTGAGTTTGGCCCACCCAGACGGCCAGTTAACTTCCGATTTAAGTGAGATTTATTTACTTTTTTTTTCCCTTGCCCGTCTTTTGTGATGTAAATAAAAAAAATTAATATTGTTAAAAATTACCGTATTTTTGTGAATAAATGTGCCTCTACTTTTAAGACTACATTATGAAAGGATTTTCTTTTTCCAGTTTTCGTTGTTTACAGTTAAACCTTCATATTTGACAAATTTGGGGCCCAAGGAGTGGTTCGAGTAATGCAAGGATCCGAATAATGCGGGGATTATAAAAAAAAAAAAAAAATAATTTTATGTGAATACAGAACATTTCTAAATCATGCAAATATCAATAAACATAAGAAATCATAGAAATGAATAAATCTACAGTAAAAATACACAATACAGTCTGTACAGGTGTAGTGTACAGCACTGTCAGTCCTACTTCTGGCAGCGGCAGCCGGCAGTAGTATCACGATGGCGGAGATTTTCCTCCCTTCTTCTTGGTGTTGTTTGTAGGGCTGCGAGGACCCCCTTTAGAGCCCTATGACCCTGGTGATATCCATGATGCTATCACAGGCGTGGTAGCTGAACTGACTTCTTCCCGAGGCACAAGTGAGGCGGATGACAGCGTGTTGTCCTGAGAGGTAGGCAGAGAGCCGGGGGGGGCAGGCTGCTTGCCAGCCCGGTGGGCAGGGTTTTATGTCTTATTACTCGTTATTATACATTGTAGTGTTATGGTAAGCTGTTATATACACGTGTCATTATTTTTGGTCTTGAAAAAGAAATTTAGGGAGGCGGTAGCAGAGTGGTTAGCGTCTCCGACTGGCGTTCTCGGTGACCTGTGTTCGATCCCCGACGAAAACCAAAACCTTTCTGCACCAGTGAGTGGGCCCAAGAACACCCACATGCTCTGTCCATTAACTCTACCTTCGATTGTGAGTGCATCGGAGGACACAGGGGGGCGGCATGAGCCTCCAATCACAGCGTCACTATAAAAATCCTGCCTGCGCCACCACGGGCGAGGGCCAACCATCACAGCAGCCCTCAAGGGAACCTCCAGAGCCTACCCTCCAGCCCTGGGTCACCACTGCCTACAGGCGCTATAGGCTCGAATGTTAAGAAAAAAAAGGAAAAAAAAAAAAAAAAAAGTCAGTGTACACCGGTGTCCCCCTTGAATAAGGGTTTATTTTAAGGTGTTGAGTGGCGGAGTAGCCAGTGACGGGCAAACTTCTTGCTCGGCGGCCACCATGTAACACACTAACGGAAAGTGTCCCGTCTGACATGACCTTTAAAGGCCGTGTGAAAATCTTGTTTTGCCTGTGATTGGGCGAGAAGTTTTAAAACAGTTTGTCATTGGGTGGTGACTGATGACAAATTTGATGACGTCATTACTCTCCCAAGCCAGTCAGGACCTTCTACCCGTTTACTAACCTACCGAGGGAGGCTTGCTGGATACGGTATAAGGGCAGGTAGTATCTAGGTGGTGGGAAGCGGGTGGTAGCCTGGGAGATACCACCTCCGTTGCTGGATCTGGGTCCAAGGCTCAATGGGCCCCAGATCACTTGCCAATACAACATTTGGGCACCAACAAAGAACCACAAAATTTTAGTATACAAACTATATGCTCATGATGGATCATGTAAGCTCTGCCTGGCTTACCTGGGCCTCTAACCTCAAAATGACTTTCCCCACATCAAAGACACCCTACCTACCCTCCGAATACGAGAGGTTTTTACTGTATTAACATTAGCATAATTACCTTTTACCAGCATAATTAATTACTATTTAATAAATAAAACTAAAAAATTTACATAAATTAAAAATTTACCTTACAGCATAATATAAATTTATTTTTCTTCAGCATACGTACTTCATATTATGTATAATAGACTATAAAAAAGTTCAAAAATTCCATAATAAAATAGTACAGTTTTACCCCTTTAAACCCCTTCACTGCGGGTGGTACAAATACGGTCCCCTCAGCTATTTAGGGTTCACTGCGGCTGGTACATATATGGTTTCTGTATTTAAACTGCGCGCTCACTGTATTATGGTAAATTTCGCTGTGATAGGCTTGTATGGCAACAGTGTCAAGTGTTTTCGATATAATAGAACCTCTTTTTCTGCTTGCTTTCTGCTTTCTGTTGTGTGACTAATAAGGTCAAGCGGTACAGTACGACGTGTTGACGCTGCCTCCCGCGCCCTTTCCCACTTCAATGGCGAGGCTAAATAGTCAAAATATTCAATATATTCTTGATGGATATAAAACAGAAGTATGAATGAATAATGAATGCATGAATGAAGCATTTATGTACCAAAATAAGCTGTATTATGTTGAGTATAAGTAGTTTCATTGTGCGTCTGGCAGCATGGTCACGGCCCTGTTGCTGCACTTTGACTAACTCTTCACTTAGCTGGTAGCCTCCACCAAGACGAAACATAGATTTTCTGGTATGGAATGAGCATCCTATTTATTTCGGCACTTTAAAATATGAACAGGAATTATTTTATATTTTAATTAAAACCCGCCGCACAGGTGGGTAGGCCTATGAATTTGAAAATCCGCAGTGAAGGGTTAACATTCACGGTTATGATCATTCACAGGAAGGGCCCCCGAGTTTTCCCTTTAAAATAATTGGCCTGACACACTTTTTCTTTGCATAGGTATATTGAATGTTCATTCAAAACACCTAAACCACACACACAAAAATAATTTCCACGCTGTGTTTTCGTAAAAACATGACTTATGTTAAAAACGCGGTATAGAAAAAGGGGCCTTGTTTAGACCGCCCCCGGGATTATGTTTTATGACGTCACACGGTGGTCACCGAACAGCTCATCGCTGGATGTAAACCCACAAACCCTTTGCATTTGTGACAGAGCTGTCGTATCGACTAGACGTAAATTTGTGCGAGAACAGTTCGGGAGAGAGAGAGAGAGAGAAAGAAGAGGAGAGAGAGAGAGGGGAGAGCAGAGAGGGGAGATAGAGAGAGAGAGAGAGAGAGAGAGAGAGAAAAGAGAAGGTTCAAAAACCTCTCATTATTAGCCCTACTCCATCACCAACACCCCCCACATCCCCACTACCAACGTCCACCCACCTCTCCACCCCCAACACCCACCCACATCCCCACTACCAAATCCACCCACCTCTCCACCACCATCACCCACCCACATCCCCACTACCAACGTCCACCCACCTCTCCCCACCAACACCCACCCACATCCCCACTACCAAAGTCCACCCACCTCTCCACCACCAACACCCACCCACATCCCCACTACCAACGTCCACCCACCCCTCCACCACACAACACCCACCCACATCCCACCACCAACACCCACCCCATAACATAACTGTGAGTTTTTTGCGAGCACACGGAAAGACTGGAGATGCTTTCGATTACCCTGTGTTGGCCACGGTGGCACTCCACGCCTGCGAGAAACAGCTGTCACCGATTGCATCCCCACTCCCCCCGATCGTACTGCAAAACCCGATGTTGTTAATGAAAAAGAGGTATTAAAAGAGATGCCCCTCGTCAAGCTAAAATTTGGCAGGCATCATAAAGTGAGGTCGCCCTGTACATTATTATAATGTTATGCATGTATTATATTCATAATCCATTCAAAGAATCATTTCAGGAAATGTGAAACAATTTGTGATAACTGTAGCACCAAGAGATCGTGCCCTTCCTGCATGGAATTCGAGTTGACGTAAAGTATTTATAAATGTCACACAACAATCTCAGACAAGAGGGGTACTCGGACAAAAGGTCACCATCCTTCGTATCCTCAGTGTTCACAGAAATGTGTTCAATATACATATAGGAATTATAACTTTTATATATAAAAAAATAAAATATATATAATATATTATATATATTTTTATATATATATATATATAATTATATATATATATATATTTAATATATATATAATATATATATATAATATATTATAAATATTATATTTTATAAATATCTTTATTATTTCAATTGTATTTTTTTTTTTCATGACTGCCTAGGTTGAATGGAAAAAGTAAGCAAGATTTAAAAGTATGTTTTTAAATTTTTGCAATTTTATTCCTTTGAAATTATTATCTTTAAGCTTGAAGCCCCTGCAAAATTTCTTATGCTAAACCAAGGTTTCATTTCAGCCTCAGTCCCTTGCCAAGTTCCATGAAATGAGCATAGCATAGTCAATATGGACCTTGATGAAGAGAATGGCCTTCTACTCACTGTAGGTAAGAATTATATTCACCTGATTAGGATTTGCAGGACTGACCAAAGATTGTGATGTTCCATCTAATGTGCAGCTAATCTGGTAACATACAGAAAATATGTGGGATACTGATATTATAGGGTAGTTAAGATGTGTTAGACACTAACTCGGCATTGTGGTAAGGTGAGGCACATGGTAATGAAAGAATAAAGAGGAATCACATTGGACCCCAGCACCTTTGGATAAAGTTTCATGCATCCATATTCATACCCGTAAGACTGTGGTGGAAGCATTCAAGACACATAAATATATTGGGTAGTTCATCTGATAAGAAATGTTTATTGGCAGCAGGACTTGAAACAAAATTATTTTTCAAACGGTTCGTTTTGGATCAGAACAGTATTATTTAAGTTTCGTTTTTCGTTCCTCCTACAAACAAAATGTTCCTGAACCGGTTAGAAAAAAATGGAAATTGGTTAGAATATTATTCTCAACCATGTATTGAATATATTATTAGGCCTAATAAATAATAATGCCTACACATGACTACATTCTTATAAATGGTAATAAAGCCATACATTTCATGGTGCACAGTATCCAACAAAATCAAACCCTTAGATGTCGTAAGAATTATATTATTACACTAGGGTCCCACATAAAACGAGAAATTGGTCGATAAACGAGGTCGTTCTATGTGAATTCGCTCTATGTGAAACACATGACCTATGGGAAAAATTGATATTGGTCGATCGAGTCATCCCTACCGTACCCGTACATTTATACTCATTCACCATGCATATCAAAACATATATAAATGATAACTTATGCATAGAAATGATTAATAGGCATATTGTTGCTTGCCTTAAATCTAATAGGGATTATGTACCAGGGGTGAGGGGTTCCGAGGTATTTTGGTATTCATCACTGGATGACGACGCAGTGTGACCCAGAGCTCGGAGTGTGGCGAGTGAGCGTTGGCCCATGCATTTCTGCCACGTCCATCATAAACCCCTCAAACTCTACAGGCTGGGCAGGGTTCATTTGAAGGGCCAGGCTGGGGCTCGTTTGATGGGCCAGGCTGTTGCTCGTCGGCAGAGGCAGGCTGTAGTGCGCTGGCAGGATAGCGTCGGCAGGGGCAGGCTGTGGCACATTGGCAGGCGAATATACCGAGTCATGAGGGTCTGCCTACGTTTGTTTACTTTCTGGTTGTGTTTTTCTTGGTAGCCACAAAAGAGATTTTTTATCTGCTGACAAAATTCCTCCTTTCTAAAGGTGCACGGTTCAAACTCATTAACAAGCTCTTTCGTTGAAAGGCTTACCCGCATTGGGGCTTACCCGCTCACAGCTGATAACTTGTAAACACAACCAAAGCCATCAATAAATTACAATAACTGACAATATTGTGAATGGATCACAACATATATCCTTCACAAGAATGGTTTTTTTGGTAATAATAGATGAGAATTGCGCGGTCGCTACCGCCGTTCCCCACCTCATGCCACCCTCACCCTATCTCCGTGGCGACACGCCGCCGCCGTGCCCCACCTCACTCACCCTTGCCACGGCTTGCTCCAGCTGGGCAAGCCGGCTTAAGAAAAGTGCCTCGAGTTAACCGAAAACGCAAGCTGCCGCAAGCCTTCTTATGGCGCTTGCTCACCCAAAATTCGCAGCCTTATGTGTGGGTTCTTCACTGAGGCAGGAAAACTACCCTACATTACAAGAACTACCTCATGTAGGTCTCATGGCCTCTTGTAGCTTCCTTATTTTCTTATGTTCTTATGAGGCAAAAAAGCTTGGCTTGGTGAAAAAGCCAAGCGACTCAGACGGCAGTGACGTCACAATGCGCATGTACGTCACATCACCTGACGTTCTGTATGATATTTTGGCACTCTATATGAGAACTCCTCGATTTGCCCTACTTTGATGGCAGAATAATTCTATATGATCACATTCGTTCCTAACAAAAATTTTGGAATTTTATTTATTAAAAAAAAAAAAAAATAATAATGAATTTTTTTTATTTTAATATCGTTTAATATTAATATCTTTTTTAAATTTGGTCGTTCGTTCTATAGGGGAAACGGTCTATGGGAAACACGTTTTATGCAGGACCCTAGTGTATATGATTTTAAATAAGGCAACACATTTACATATACAATACAGGACGCGTAGTGAAGGAGTATGCAATATCAGTTGCCGTAAAGACATGATTCACTAATTATTTATTAATATTATATATGGCAAAAACTGTATTAATTCGTAAAATCACCAACCCACTAATTAAATAAACCTAATCAATGAAAACAATGACTACATGTGGTACTCCAAGGACTCGAACCTAGGACACTCACCGAAATTTGGCGCACCAAGCATTAGGCTATGAACACAATTAAAAGTTTAAGCACATAGTACTCACGATATATTATCCATTTTCGAATACTGGATATCAATCTAAGCATGTTCTGAAACCCAACTGCAGTATCATAGCTCAACGATTGCACAAATGGAAGGTGTAATAAAATAAGTGAACGTGATGCACATCACGAAGACAAAAATTCCCTAATTATAAAAGGTAAAAAATTGGTACTCATCACAAATTAAATGAAAAGTGGTGCATATGATACCATTTGAAACAAAACCACATCGTCAATTGCCAGTGAATAAATACAGTAGACTTAATTGATGTATGTATGTAATAGATGTATTTACCATATTTTACGGCTTATAAGATGCACTTTTTCCACTAAAAAATACCCTGAAAAATACTCATGCATCTTCCAAGACGAATGTTGTAAGAGGTTAGCTTAGGTAGCTATTCAATGCAGCCTCTTATATGATGCAACCTTAGTACTTACCTGTTACAAGTACTTCAAATCCATAAGACATTCAATCAACTACAGGGAGGTCCCGTTATACGAGCATTCGATATACGAGAATCCGATGATACAGATGTGTAAATTAGGGTCTATTTTCAATATACGAGATCGAAAATCCAATGCTACGACATTCAAACTGGGGTGAGTAAAATTACCAAGTTATTCACTAAAGTAAATTACAAGTTATTTACTAAAATTATAAAGTCATTTACTGACTATATGATTTTACCTAAGGTTGTACGATAATCAATCTGATGTGGTGGTGGTGGGGTGGTATTTCATAATTGTTATTCTTCCTCCTCTCTGTACCCACAGCTGAAATGGCATATTTAACACCTCACACACACCCTACCACGTATATAACACCACCTAACCCTTTTAAATTTTTC